>OY747132.1:77761688-78310240 GCA_963556465.1 Berberis vulgaris
TAGGTTTACACTTGTTAATCTACATAATGTCATAATCGATTTTTGAATGATCTCTTAATTATCTTAGCATCTCAAGCACAACATGCCATTTAATCTAGAGTAAATCATTCCTATGATTGATATGTTGTATTGAAGGCACCACCAAAAATTTTTCAGGACTTGGAGATGTATAATGATAAAGAAGATACAGATTCTAAGCCACAATGGGTTGAGATAGACATTGATGATTCTAATGATGATGAATGTAGTTATGTGAGGGCATATACAAGCGATAGATGATCTTTTAAAGATTTTGACAATTTGAGTAAAATTTTCTGGTTAAAATTAATATACCACTAATAACAAAAGAAGATATTAAGCTAAAAATGGCTAAAATACCTTCTGACATAAGAAAAAAGATTGATTACATTCACATAGGTGGTGTACAAATCTGTATAAAGTCTACATTTAGACAAGGAATGAAAGTCCTATTATATGTGCCTTACTAGATAATAGGATTAATGATCGTGAAAACTGTATTCTAGGTACCTATCAAGGAAATCTTGCTTATTGCAAACTGATATTTACAATTTACCCTATGGTGTGTCACTCAACTCCAAGAATATAAATGAAATCCTAAGTTTTGTTCATAAGTTTGAACGAAGCGACTTGATGAATGGAGAAACCATTCTCCATCACTTATCTTGTAGGATATGCCTTAACAAATTCTCATCATAGTATGGGATATAGAAAAACTGAGAACATAGAACTTGATGATGTATTCTCAGATGTAGGTCGTGTCTAAGACATACCTATCAAAGATATAGAACCCCTAAAGTCAGTATGGTCTTTAGACGTTTCTAAAAAGAAACCTATGCTTGGAGCAAATCCAACAAGCATGATTAAGAACAATAGATTCATCTGCGGTGAGTCTAGCTCTTCTAAGGAACCCAAAAAGAACCTTATGGAAGAATCCAGAGAAATGCTAAAGAGCATGTCTCAAAGAATTGAATGTCTAAGAATTGATAGTCAAGGACTTCATTAGGATGTCATTCAAAGAACATCCTCACATATATTATGAAGGCAAGCTTTGTAATATTGAAAAACAGTATAAAGTAGTAGCAGAAAAATTTGTTGACTACAGACATAATGCCACTGGATCAGGAATCCAGACGTGTGTCAATATGCTGAACAATGTCAATGAGATCTTAGGATGTAATTTAATCCTTACTGATCACATTGCCCAACAACATGGTCTTACAAATTCCATTACAGACCATGTGGACTTATATAAACACACTTTCAAGGAGGGGGGTTTTATAAATCTCAAAAATTAGCTTGAAGAACAAGCAAAAGAGTTTGATAAATTTATCAAACAAAGCACACATTACCAATAAGAGGTAATAACAAAACTGCTGAAGATATATGCCATTACTAATTGCCAGAATCGTATATATATCACCTAATTTTCATGAGTGTTTGACTAAAGTTAATTTTTTAATTTTTGGTGTGTAGAAATGTCAACAATTCCTTTAGATAAGTCATGGATGAACAAACGGGGAAGTGCAATGTATATATACGGCGTTAGACAATTCCAAAAGCTTGTTGAGGATAATGCAAATGGAGAGAGTCTTTTTCCTTGCCCATGTGTTCGATGTAGGAACTCGAGGGGAAACATTAGTGTTGACGACATAGGTGTTCATTTGTTAAGCCATGGCATTGATACCAATTATGTCACATGGATACATCATGGAGAGAATATAAACAAGCAGGTGATTGATGTACCTATGACAGAAGTGGTTGAACCTGATGATGCCTTTGAATATCCTAGGATGAGTGACCTAGTTGATGATGTATTCCTTAACATGCAAACTGTGGAGGTTGATGATGGGATAAATGACTTGAATGACACCGTCGAAGAATGTATTGGTAGTAATCTAGAAGGTGGTCCGAAACTTTCTTGTGAACCTGAGACAGTTATGAACAAGAAGTATCAAAAGTATAAGGAAAAAACGACTGTGCCTTTGTACAATGGGTGTCCTAAGGATAAGACCACGTTGTCCACCATTATTGAATTGCAGAATTTCAAGACTCGTTTTAGTTGGAGTGGTAATAGTGTGACGATGTTGTTAAAATGGCTAAAAATCTTATTGCCGGATGATTGTAATTTGCCAGATAACTACCCAAACATGAAAAACACAATTAAAGATATGGGGATGGAATCTAAGACAATACATGCATGTGACAATGGATGCATACTCTATTGGAAAGAATATGAGGGTCTGGTTACTTGTCCAAAATGTGGTTCTGGTAGGTATAAGGTTTATGTGGATAACGATGACAACGAGTCTGGCAAGGTATACAGGAAAGAAGCTAAAAATGTTGTAAAGTATTTTCCATTGATTCCAAGGTTGAAAAGATTTTTTAGCATACCGTGGATTGGTGAAGCAATGACTTGGCACAAGGATGCTTGTTCAGATGGGAATTTGATGAGACATCCATGTGATTCAGCACAATGGACTTCAACAAATATGAGATGGCCAGATTTTGCCTTTGATAGTAGGAATTTGAGACTTGCAATATCGACTGATGGTTTTAACCCACGTGGAAATCTAAGTAATGCTTATAGTTGTTGGCCATTAATAATAGCACCTTTGAATCTTCCACCTTTTTTTTGCATGAAAAAAGAGTTTTTGTTTGTTAACCTTGTTAATATCAGGGCCAAAAGCACCCGGAAAGAATATTGATGTTTACCTGGAGCCATTTGTAGAAGAGTTGAAGGAATTGTGGGCAGATGGTGTTTCAACTTGGGATGTGTATACTAAAAGCAATTTTCGGTTGAAAGCAATGTTGTTTTGGAGTATCCATGACTTTCCTGCTTATGGGGACTCTAGCTGGTTGTAATATTCATGGTTATAATGCATGCCCTATTTGTGTTGATGATGTAGAATCTGAATGTCTTTCAAACAGTCGGAAGATATGCTATAGAGGCCATCGACGTTTTTACCTACAAAACACAAGTTTAGAGATGACAAGGGATTAAACAAAGATGTTGAACATCGTCGTGCTCCACGACGATTATCTGGCGAAGAAGTTGAACGAAGGATAGTGAAAATTTTGGAAGGTAGTTCTACACAAGGTAGGGTTAGTGGTCAAAAGCGCAAGAATATGGTTGATAATGATAACGTCAATGATGAACCAACCAATAACATTGCTCCACCATGGTCTAGAAGGTCCATTTTATTTGATTTGCCGTACTAGAAGTTTGTTGAGCTACGGCATAATATTGATGTGATGCATACTGAAAATAATGTCATTGAGCACTTATTGAACATATTGGTGAATGTCTCTAAAAAAACAAAGGATGGTGAAAATGCTCAAAAAGATATGGAAGACATGGGAACTCATAAGAGATATTGGTTGAGCCATGACACTGAAACGGGAAAAACTTCAATGCCAAAAGCATCATTTGCCTTGACCAAGAAAAAAAATTATTTAAGAATACACTAAAAGAGTTGAAATTGCCGAGTGGATTTTCATCCAAGTTGAGTAATTGCGTTCTTGGCAATCCCCTGGAGCTAAGAGGACTGGAGTCACATGACTACCATGTCATTATGCAACATTTACTTCCAGTTTTGCTTAGACATGTATTTCGTGACAAGAAGGATAAAGATTTAAGAATTGTTATTCAAAGAATTAGCTTATTCTTTAATATCTTATGTGCTAAAGTAATCAACAAAACAGATCTTCAGTTGGCACACAAATGTGTGATTGAGGCAATTTGTGTCCTTGAAAAGGAGCTTCCGCCTTCATTCTTTGTTATAAGTGTGTATTGCATAGCTCATCTAACCGAGGAAGCGATGCTTGGTGGTCCAGTTCGATATCGATGGATGTATCCCTTTGAGACCAATTATTTGGTCATTGTTTCTTATTTTGACTTTTGAGTTGGGAAAGGGAAGCTTTGTAGCTAAGTATTCAGATTGGCTTTTCCAATGCTTTATAAAAATCTATTTGTGGTGATATGTTGTGGAAGGAAACTATCTATAAATGTAGTGTATATAGTTGTTTCTTATTTCTTTTTGTTTGATAATGGTTAATATCTATAATGTAAATGATAGAAATGGGTAGTACTCGTGGCAATCTCTCCACCAATGATGTCACTACATCTACAATTGATGACAATGAAGTTAAAAAGACCACAAAGTTCAATGTCCATGGTTTAGCAGTTGGACCTGGTGCTAGAAATTTCAATAAACGCATTGGAAGGCTTGTTGAAACACTTGTGCCCATCAAATTCAAGAGTTGGCACCATGTTACTGACAACTACAAAGAGGATGTGTGGAATGCCCTAAAGGTGAGATTTTACATCATTGATTTTTGTAATGTTTTATTTTATTGTCAACTTATATCTCAATGGCTTATTTGCAGCATGAATACGACATCCCAAAATATGTGAAAAGGAGTGTGCATTTGAAAATGCCAGAATATTTTAGAAGGTTCAAAGCAGATCTTAGGAAGGACTATTTGGATAAGTATCCTACCATTGAGGAACAAGAGAAGCATGTTCCAAATGGTGTATGAGAGGAGGATTGGAAGGAGTTTGCTCGCTATGAGAGCACCCCTGAAGCGAAGGCAATTAAAGCCCAAAATGCCAAAAATAAAAAGGCTTCAAAGTATGTATGGGGGGTGGCCAAAAGAGTACTGCGGAAGTGGAGTATGAAATGGTAATTGAGTTTCTAGCTACTAGTACAATAATAACTATTTAACTATATAAGCTGAGACTAATCTTTCAAGTATATAGGTTGAGAAGAACCATGATGGGGAACCAGTCACACGCACTGATATATGGATTGTTTGTCACACGGGAAAGGATGGAAAACCCACACATGGTGCTGAACTATATATGGTATGTGCCCAATGATGTCTTTTATACACAATTCTTAATTTACTTTGTAGTTATTTGAATATTATTTGTGTCCTGTGTTATTTCATTTTTTCATTCTTTTTAAGGAACAAGTTAAAGCAAAAAAGGCCGCCTTGCAAGAATCTTCAACCCAGGGTACCACTGACCTCACTATTGATAATGATCCTCTAAGCCAAGTGTTTGGTCAAGAAGAAAGGGGACGTGATCGTTGTGTTGGAACCACCGTCTCTAAAAGGAAGTATGATGCTTCACTTCCCGCTTGTTCATTGCTTTTGGATAAAACATTGGAAGTAAAAAAATTGAGTCAAAAATATGATAGATTGGAAGAAAATGTTCAATGGATACGAGAGAGACTTGAAAATGGAACTTATGTGAGACCATCAACAAGTGAGGGAACACAAGGAGGGACACAAAGAACTGAAGATACACCTTCATCCCGTGCACAATCGACAAGGCAACCAGAAAATCCATTACATCCATCTCCATTACCACAATCTTCTCAAGGTGTTGCGAGGTTTCCTTCTCCAAGCAATCATGTTCCTTCAGTGTCAAGGACTTAGAAAGTTTGTGATTGGCATAAGAATGTCATTGCGATAGCAAAAGAGGTTGTTGATCCTATCCATCGATTTTCTTGCGATTGCCATGGATCATTGAACCCTGCAACAGAGATTGGACTTTCCTTATGCTTCACATATATGACTGAGGTGAAACTTTACAAGAGTGATCCAAAAGGAGACATGATGGGGAATTTGGACGTTGGTGATTTTTTCGTATGGTGTAAAAATCATGTGGAACTTGATGATTGATAGTTACAACTACCTTGGTAGTTACAACCTTGATCGATATCCTTGATGCTTGCTATTTTTGTGGACTTGCATGCAATACTGTAGTACTTAGTAGTGATACGTTCATTTTTGTTTTTTGACTTACACACTCCTGACTGATTTGGTTTTGGTAGTCCCAAATCTGTAATTTTAATTTGGATTTGGTAGTCCCAAATATGTAATCTTAGTAGTGTTGTTTTCTTGTTGAATATATATATATATATACTTACCTATGTTTTTTAAATTTATAACAACCCTTTTTTAACTCCGCCAATGTAAAGGTTTTTTTTTACATTGCCGGTCCCAAGCTCGGATAAAGAGGAGGGATGAGGGTATGTTTACCTTTATCAATTTTTGTGTTAAGTTTCATTATATTTTCATTGTGATATGGTTATCTGGTTTTTATATATATGCAGCAAACTCAGCAGGTGCTAGTGTGAAAAAGATTCATCTTTACAGGGTACATATATTTCTCTAGTTCAGTTGTTTATTAAGGTTTTATGTTTGTCTTCTCATCTGATTGATTCCTCTTTTGATGAGGTTACTGGGATTAATCACAGTAAATGCATGTATGTATTCATTGTGTAACTTAGATACCTACATAAGGCTTTCAAGTGTAACCAAAGGCTTATTGGAGTTGATCATATACAAGTATCTCTCTCTCCCATTAACCAAATTAACTACTCTTGCTCATAAAGAATGACTTAAATGGTGATTTTGGTGAATCTTCATCATATAGAATCATTTGACAAAAGATAGAGCATGAGATGTGGTTTGAGAAGTTAACCGTAAAACGAGACAGCCAAGAATTTATATATTACTTGCTTCTGAAACAGTCATGTTAATCAATTTTCCTTGGAATATTTTGCACAAATTGCTGCTAGTTATCATGCCATTGCAATTGCTCTTTCATTAATGGAAGCATACTCTTTGAGTGTTCAACCCGAACAAACCACTCTAAAGATATTGCAAACAAAGCTTGGAAAAGAAGACCTTCGTACGCAAGTAACTTCATAACCAAAGCTTGATGCTCATATCTTAGCTCCACTTGTGGTCTTTTTTCTAAACCTATTTATGAACTTGTGAAATATCTTCTTGCGGGATTTTGCCGCATGGCTTGGGTACTTTGATTTAAAGGCCCTAGGGCAACAAGAAGCCGCACGCATTGGTACTCCAAAACCAGATGCCTCTATTGCCAGCAAAGGTCACATGAGGTAACCAATTCTTAGTTACAGCATATTATTGTTTTTGCATGTTGTTCCATATTCATTTGCTATGTCATTCTTCCATGGACCATAGTACTGATTAAGTCTTATTTTGTTCAACTACATGTTGTTCACATAGTTCAATTGCTTTTATAAGCATACTTTTCCATGGGAGTGATGCATGTCCACTTAAATTTTAGTCCACTTTGCTTAATTACTAAATGCTGAAGGTGGTAGAGGAGCCAAAAGGACATGTTGTTGATGAGCAAACATCTAAGGAAAGTACGCAAATTGCGATATTAGAACCTAAGCAAAGTGAAGAGGTCGTAGTAAAGGGTTCATGATTTTATTTCCTTTATGGGGTTCATGATTTTTTTTTCCTTTATGGGGTTCATGATTTGTGTAACGTTATGTGTGTTTGTAATTGATTTTTTGGTTTTCAAGTACCTTTGAATCCAATTAAAGTGGTTGGAAAAAAGAAAGGGGTATCCTAATTTCTTTTTTGAATCTCCTGAGTTTCTTCTTTTATACCATTGTTTGGTATTTTCTCAGGTGAGAGAGAAGGTGTATATACCAAACTATGGCATGTGTGTGTTGGTCCCCTCGTTACTGCCCCTCAGGCAGGAGAGAAGGTATTTTATCTTCCCCAAGGTCACTTGGAACATGTATTAAGCTCCCCTTAGATTCTTTTACTATCATGTTTTAATGACACGTTGTTTAGGAAAACTCAATTTAGCTACCAATTTGATAGTAAAAAATTTCTGAACTTTTATTTTTGTTCCTAACAACAAATCATTCTATTGGGTTCTTTGTAAGTTGAAGCATTCGCAAATCAAGAAAATAAATTTGAAATGCCAAAGTATAATTTGCCTTTTGAGATCCTTTGCAGAGTTGTAAATGTTCAACTCATGGTAATACAAATCTAGTTCTCTCCAGATGTTGCTATTTATTTCGTTCATGATGTTTGTTTGAGGATTACTTTTGGTAAAATATAATTTAGTGTTTCCTAAATGTATATTTGTTGGCTGAATTAGAGACAGACGAGATGTGCACAAGTGACGTTGGTTCCGGGGACAAAGGGTTAGTTATTGACTAGCTTGTAGAAACTGGTGTATTTTTGCTTTCTAGTCAGTTAAGAGTAGTGAATATAATTTCTCATAGCAAGATGAGCAAAATGTGGAGGATAGAAATTTTCAAGTTTAACCACAAAAGAACCGTGCATTCTCATTTTCCAAAATACTCACTACATCAGTTACAATTACGCATGGCAATTTTCTGTCCTTAAGCAACATGTTGATGAATGCCTTCCTCCTCTAGTGCATATCTCTGCATGTGTTTCTATTGGTAATTAATTCTAATTAATAATATTAAGATTCTACCATGAACTTTAGTTATGTAAGGAGAGAGTGCTTATTGCATTAGGACATGAGTTATATCTGTAGTTGCACATTCCTTTGGTTGATCTCAAGTGTCATGCAAGTTTGCAGCAATGGCTAATCTTATAATTTGCTCAATTCCGCAGTTCCTTTCTATGAAGTTGTCCACTGTCAACTCCAGGACGGAATTCAACATGGAAAGCTTGCTCTCAAAAGATGTAAGTAGATATAAAATGTATGTTGTAGTACAGATATTGTGATTTGGAAAATTTTGATTGGTATCTGTGAAGTTTGATGAAAATTGTAAGCTTGCTTTTTTCAAACAGTAGATTGGCAAGAAAGTAGGTGGTTCATGTGTTACGAGTTCTAAATGTGTCCCAATCACCAAACAAATAACTATGGCTGGATTAGAAATAGATGATGAAGACTAAGTAGTTCAATTTTAACAAAGTTTTACACTGAATGTCAAGGTTCCCAATTGAATGGGGAATAGGAGTACCAGGGGCATGCTTGAGTGGGGGAGAAACCCATCCCTTTGAATGCTTCAAATGGAGAGAAAACAGAGATGTTGAAGTCAGCTGCTCCAGTAGGTGAAAGAGTTGTCTCTTTGGCCATTTTATACAAGGAGAAAATAGGGAGTAATAGGGGGTTGTAGCTCTGTTCTTTTGGCTACAATGAAACAGTGAGTGAACAGGGGATAAAAAGAGATGAAGTGAGTTGCATACAATAGAGAACAAAGGTACATACCATTTTGACAACAAGATACTCCAAATTTTCACTCTTCCCCGTGTGCTTCCACTGCACTCTAAATGTCTATTCTTGTGCTTCCATTGCACACTCTAAATATCTATTGTTTGTTTCATTTGAATTCAGGAAGAACGAGAGGCTGCTATCAAGCAGCTTAGGAAGAGCTTGAAGTTCAAAGCAAACCCAATGCCCAGTTTCTACCATGAAGGACCTCCACTTAAGGTTGAGCATAAAAAGGTTAATCCTGTTATTGTACATTAGTGCTATTTGTTTACATGTTTTTGTTTGGCGTCAAAAGTTGACAAGGTTCCATTTTACGGTTGATTTTGTATTTATCTAGCATATAGTTTCTAGAATCCTATTCGTGCCGGAGGCATGACACGGTAGCCGTGTTGTAGGCACGGGTACATGCCACATGGAAAGTGTCTGGTCGATCTTAGTAAGGACTGATTTTGCAGGTGTGGGGCTGTGATTTTGCTGCAGCAGCAAAAAAAAATTAATTTTTTTTCGATTATATTAATTTGCAACGGTTTCAAACCCTTGCAACAAACCATATTTTTTTTTTTTTTTTAATTTTGTTTTGACATGCAACGGCTTACAACCGTGGTCCTTTATGCGTGCAACGGCTTAAAACCGTGGTCCTTCATGCTTGCCACGGCTTAAAACCGTGGCCTTCATGCTTGCAACGGCTGTGAGACCAAAGAAATTCAAAATAATTGATATATGTTGCCACGGTTATGGAACGTGGAGCATATAGCCACACCGGGTAGCCGTGGCTAAATGCAGAAAATAATCAAGCGTCCTCGAACATAAAACCGTTGCTAATAAGTGTTGCCACGATTTATAGCCGTCAAAGGTGATTTGGTGATGCCTCAAATGGCCAGGCCTCTAAGCCGTGACAATTATAGCTTACCCCCATGGTCCCAAACCGTTGTGGATGGGTATTTTTGGTGTAGTGTCATCAAGAGGAGCATTCACTACAATATAGCATATATACACATGGAAGATTAATGTTGCACATTTGCAATTTACGATATGAAGAAATATAAAGGGCTTTTCTCAACATAAATAGAGACAATGCAGACCAGTGCTCTAAAACCCTATTCAGACAATTAAATTCATAATAAAGAACTATATGAAGACTCAAACCCAGACTATTAGAATACAGTAAAACATAAATACTTCAGTAAAACCCTCTTTGAGGATCTAACCCTAGCAAACAGTAAAACCCTCGCAACTTCAACCTAGTTCATCAAAATCACAAAAAAGGATCAAAGTCTATCCTAATGAAGATCCATGTAAACATAAATGTTTAATCAATTTATGAGTATAAAAACCACAAATCTATATAATACCAAACAAAAAAAGGGTTAGTATCAACCAGTAGATAAGATCTATGACCAATTGAAATCAAAGTCTCAAACATCCTGAGTTTATTTCAACACTAAAAATCGTTGTTTCAATCTAGGCTTACCTAAAATCCATAAGTTGAATATGATTTACAAATGTTGATAAAAAAAAATGGTGCTCAAGGAAACTCACAGTCAAGCTTTTTCTGAATCGAGCTGCTAGAAATGCAAACCACCTGATAAAAAGAAACTTTGGATTCAGCAATGAGAACCAAGAGAATAAATACTTCAGTGTCAAAATCAATATTGAAAAATAAACCTTGTGTGTATTTTTCACTTACAAACCGAGAATCAAACTAACAGATGAAAACTTTGGGGGGTGACAAGAATTGAATAAGATAAGCATCAAGGAAGAACTTGAAAAAGAAAAAAAAAATTAATGAAAATTATCCCTTCCCCTTTTCGCTGCGTGTCTAGAACAACCTGTTTTGTTCTTACGCAGGGAGCTCCGCCACAACAAAGGCTTCTTGTTGGCAAGAAAAATGTGATTATTCATTTATTTTTGGGCGCAAATCTGTCATATTAAAGTTAAACCCATTACTGAAAGCCACAACACAGATTCTCTTAAAAATCACCATAAATATGCATGTCATTAAATTGGTTTTCATTAATTAAAGAATAGCAAATAAAAATTAAACAATAAATGGATTTTTTTTGATAATCTATAAATTAGACAAAATAGAAACTTAATGAACTAAAACATATTGCTGTCTTCTATATATTATGATATTTTGAACAGGCTCAGCTGTCAATGTATTAATTAAGGATCACCTTACTTTTGTTTATAATTATTTTGACAATTTTGAACTATCATATCCTTTTTCAGGCTACCAAACAATTTTGAACCATCAATGTTTGTTATTATTATTATTATTAGTTTGAAAGTCAAGCTGGTTTTTTATGGTTCCACAAACTTTATATTAATCATAAAATTCATTGTTACATTGGTTCATATATTTTCCCACTGGCATCTTCATATGTTATTGTCATTTTAAGAAAAACCTTAGCTAGAAACCCAACCCACAACACCCGCCCCCCCCCCCCCCCCCCTCCTCCTCGTCGTTATATATTTTCCCACTGGCATCCCAAAGTTTCCCTCCCTACCGGAGGTTTTCAATTCAGTGTAAGTTATGGATCATACCCTCTATGGCATCTTTTGTTTCTTTTCTAGGATAGCATTTAGAGGGCACCGCAAAAGGCAAAGTTGCTTGCTTGTTTTCTAATTTTTCTAATGGATTAATTTGTTTCCTAGTTTGTATCAGTGTCAGATTCAGGATTTTTTTTATTAGAGGGTCAAACTAAATATGAGTTTTAACTTCGATATGATTTGCTGCAATGGCGATTAAGGTTTTTTTAGGGTCCTTAAGAATTTGATTCTCTCATTCAACGCTTCAATCCCATCAAGTCTAGTTCACATAAGAGGACAAGAAAAATTAAATTTTTTTAATAATCTTTTGTAGAAAACGAGTCAAGGCTAATTAATAGAAATATACAATGAATATTTACTTTTAATAGAATTTTATAACTAATTAGGAAAGTATATGGATTTATAGTATTTTTTTAATCCCTCAACCTTCCCACCCCAGATGCCCCCTGTAGGGTTCGAATCCTGGACCTATGATTCCATATGTCAGGCCTAGGGTTCGAACCCTGGACCTATGATTCCATCCGCCAGGCCTACTACTAAGTTGATACCCAGTTGGCACATGGATTTATAGTAGATGGTTAACAACTATAATGAGCACAAATCGTAGGTTGATTGGAAAAGATTTAGAGTAATACTTTATTTAAAGAACCTTCTAGTTTTAGAGTTTAAATATAAAAACAAATTCCATCATAATATGGATGAGAAACCATCCGAGTTGCCAATGTACCAACTCACAAATACAGTCTATGATTAAGCCACGATCATAGATTTGTTCATGGATCCACGAGCCAATGTAGCATTTATAATTATTTTTAAAAAATTTCTCATTTAGATGTGTTTTATGAAATATTAATTGAGGTGGAAATCGTTGAACATAGAAGGGTGGTGGTGATTGCAACATCTCGTTACTCATTTTTATAAAAGATGGCCACAAGCCTGTGTAAAAAGAATATCCAATTGAAACAGTATCGCTCTTGATGATCAAATTTTAAGCCAACCTAGAATTGGTTTCACCGACCTGCCTATCACTAACTATTTTTGGGGAAAAAACTCTTTGAGAATCTTAATTTAGCAGGGGAACGAAGCCAAGTGTTAGTGGCTAGCGCCTAGGGCCGGACTTTGTTTCGTGTGGTTATGCTTTTGTAAAGGAAAATATAATAAGTACTCCAGCAATTGTAACTTAGTTGGTCATATATCTATTGTCCTTGTGAGAGTTCTTGGGTTAGAGACTCACCAAATGGAATATTGTGAGTTTTTGCAGGATAGTTAGGATCAAGCGCATGTGCTTTGTCGTTGATTAGCCTTTGGGTATGGACGATAGTTGCTTAGATGGACTGGAGAGAAAGTAAGTCTTCATACGAGATGGAGACAACATGGATACTAGGTGACAACAATGGTGTAGCTTTCGAGCATGGTGTGGCGTGTAGCAAGGAACTATTATATAATTGGTTGAGTTTTCAGAAATGATTCACGAGAATTTTGATTCCCTAGGGACAAACAAGCTTGAGACCTATACCAAGCAAGATTATGAAACCACGGCAATGAAGATATTACAGTTTGGAAACATGGATGGCAAGTTCTTCGATCGTTCAACATATGAAATATTTAGGGATAGGGGTGAAGAAGATCGTGTTTTCAAAAAATTATAGCAATCTCTTTTGCTAACTAAAGTTTCAACATTTGTTGCAAATTTTCAAAAAGAGCTCTACCAGTTGATGGAGAAGTGCGTAGAGATTCGATTTTAGCCTTGCCTCAAAATGCAATTGTTGTAGCTTTCCAAATGAAGAAACAATGAAACATCTTTTTTTGTAGGGTGAAGGCTATATTGCAGTCTTCCGAAGGATAATCAAAATAATGCCCAGATGCTACATCATCATTGTCCCTATAGGGGTAACCAAACCATGCCTGAAGGCTACACAATTGTTACCCTCCACCTCTTTTAGTGTTGATAGTTATTCAATAAGCTTAATTAGCAGAGGTTTTCTTCACAACGAAATATTTTGGTCATATTCACTAAACAAAGTTGTTTAGATCCACATGTATGACGATCGATCTCACTTTTTCATATCTCATCCTTATCTCCAAAATATCCTTTGAATTTTCTTAGGCTAACGTATCATTTGCACTATCACCTATCGAAGTTGTATTTTGTACAAAATTTAAAAAATGGAAAACCTAAATAAATGATTAAAAGAAATCTAACCAATTTGAAGAATACTACCAATTAACTTTAGACCTAGTTGTGAAGAAAATGGGGTGTGGGTAACAAATGATGGCTCGATGGGGTAACTTTAGACCTATTTTTTACAAAGGTAACTTTAGACCAATCTGAAGAATATTACCAAGAAACAAATGGGGTGTGGGTAACTTTAGACCTATTTTTAACAAAGGTGTGATCGCTCAGTGGTTGAGTAGTGGCGGATGGTATCACTAGATCACAGTGTCGATCTGACAAAATTTTTAAGAATTTCTTTTAATTTTCAAACTCTTTCTTCTCACTGAACCAAAATTATTATTGACGTAGTTGTGAACAAAATATAATGCTACAAAACCGGAAATTTCACATCTTCCCATTTGTGTCTAATAAGCCCTCAGCTACTCGATCAACTTATTGAAAATAAAAACCTAGATACCACATTCTACATCTCTGTTCTTTTTGTAAAAATTTCTTTGTCACCTGCTTCATCAATCTCAATGTTGGAAAATTAAGATGATCCCTTCCGTCGCCTCAAAGATGATAAAGTTCTTGTGACTATCTCATTTCTGCCCTTTCAAAAGGCAGAAAGGACTTCCATCTTGTCCAAAAGATGGCGAAAAAGTATGGTGTTCGACAAAACTCTTAACACGCTCAGGAAACCAAGAACCATATTCAGAAACTGAAGTCAAGAAGATTTAAAGATGGTGTTTCTGCGAGATGGTGTTTCTGCGAGTTTGCTAGAGATTTTCATAAGTTCTTATCAAGAACTTGAAGTAAAGAAGTTTCACTTTTCAACCAGGTGAGTTCATTACTAATGTGCAAAATTGGATAGAGTTTTTTGTAGAGAAAAACCTAAAAGAGTTGGATCTTGATTTCTTTGGAGCAAGGAGAATGGCCTATCGTTATGGCGAACATGAAGCAACAATTGAGATGCCAAAATGGATCTTTAGCTCTCTGAAGTCCTTGCAGTTTTCATCCAGTGCTTTCAATCTTCGGAGGTCCACAAACTTTCGAGCAATGAGGGAGATTGCTTTTAGTTGGGTTGAACTAACAAGTGATTCCCTGACCAGCTGGTTGGTTTCAAAATGTGAGTTTCCTGAGGGTGTGTTTGGTTGCATGGAATCCTATGCCATGGGAATCTATGAAGGGACATTTTAGGCTAAATTGATATATCACTCCACATCTACCATTTGATTTTGTGATCAATGGTAGGAATGGAAGTCCCATGAACATGGGAATTCCACTCCTTGGTCCCCCAAGGCATGTGATTATCATGTTCATGGTCCTCCATTCCCACCATTAATCACAAAACCAAATGGTGGATGTGGAGTGATACATCAATTTAGTCTAAAATGTAGGGGTCCCTCATGAATTCCCATGGCATAGAATTCTATGCAACCAAACACACCCTGAGATTCATAGTTTGGGGAGATGCGAAAATCTTGAAAGAGTAAACATTTCAAAAGTTGGTCCCGCCAGGCTAATGAGTTTAAGTATTTTCAGTTGTTCTCCTCTCACTGGTTTAATTATTGTTGCCTCAAAAACTCTAATGTTTCAAGTATTCCGGGTTTCAAATAACTTCATTATATACGATCTAGATAATCTTGAGGAGGTTGATCTTAATTTAGAGCTTGTTCCTGAATTTGATTCAAGTTTTGGAGATACATTTTATTACCAAATCTTACATTCACTAACTTCAGCCAAGATCATTAGCGTTTGCAGTTTTATTACTCAGGTATATACTCTTTATGATTGATATATATTGATTATTAACATTATTCGGGTTTATTGATATAGTCTTTCTTCCCATTCTTTTATGATTACAAGGCTTTGTCCACTGTGTGACGGATTTAACAGAATCAATATCACTTGATGTGAGGCATTTGAAGATCATATCAGCATTAGATCCAAGTGAATTCAAAGGAATATTGTTCCTTCTCAATAGTTGTTGGATGTTAGAAAACTGACCATTGAAGTGGAAAGACCAATGCTACATATTGAAGTGGGTTTCCAAACCATTGTGCTTTTAATCTTAATTTTTTTGTTTGCACATTATCTTGTTTTTACAATTTGATGCAGGAGAATTTCTAAGGTTTCTAATTTGGATTTCTAGGGTTCCTAATTTGGTTTCTAGGATTCCTAATTTAGTTTCTAGGGTTCCTAATTTGCTTTCAAAGTTATTTACTAAATAACTTTGAGAGATCTTTTAATTTAATTAGGAGCATTTTAGTTTTCTTTTAAGATTAGGCATTATTTTTTTTAGGAATAGACTGCTTGTTATTTTGGTATTTTATTTTATTTTTCTTTTAAAAATAGGCAGTTTCTTTCTTAGATTTTTTTTTTTTTTTTGCCAGACCTTTATTAATTAACCAAAAAGAACTTACAATCGATGCGGGGGTACATTACGACGTTACCCGCGTAAAGTCAACAAACAAAATAATCGAAACATCTTGCAAGCAATTGTCCGAAAGAAAATAGCAAACAGTAAAATACCTCTAAGGACTAAAACCAAAAACAGATAGAGCACGCGAAGCCATCCTAGACAGCCAGCTCACACTCATAAATATAAAACACAAACCAAAAAGAAATGAAAAGGCCATTGCGCAAAAGTCGCATAAGCACCAAACACAAAATGCAGCATCATCACAATTTGCAAAGCAGAGTGCAGCAGGAACAGAGTGCCCAGCTCCCACTTGTTGTCCCCTGCCTACATTCCAAAACAGAGCACCACCGCATAGCACCATAGAGCCTCCTGCGTCGGTGCAGCTCCAAGTTCGTTATCCTGCAATCCAGAGAATGAAAAAGGCTGAAAGATGCAATAGCAGGTGCTGGTTCATCGTCCAGATCTGCTCCATGACGCACCCACATTTCAGCTGAATGCAACACTTCGTAAATACCCGACAGAGCAGCAAAGCTGCTGCCCGCCATTTCGAGCCACATCAACACCATATGATCCTACCATTCGCATTCGCCTAGCAGTTCCCTAAACCCAACCAGGCAAACCAAAACAGCCAAATGTGTGATCACAGCGTCACAGAGCCCACCGTGCTCCTGGTCGACCCCATGATGGCAAACAATTCTTACCATTTCCTGCACTACAAAAAAAAACCACTTGTGAACGCAATCACCAGCCAATGTCGCATCACGCAGGACGTCGAACCAAAACCGAAAACAAAATGAGCGGCCTCTAGTCTTCCCCATGACGAAGATACGCCGTTTGGACTCTATCAAGCACGATCAAGCCAGCTATTCACCTGGGAAGATCAGCTCCAATAAAAGAACCTGTCCCAAGAACATGAAAAGCTCTATCGGCTAATGCAGATGCGACCGCATTTGCCTCTCTATAGATATGTTGACAGTAAATCGTCATCTTCTCTGTCAACAACTTGATTTCTTTCAATATGTTCTCCAAGTGCCATGGGGTTGTGAAACTATCCTTAAACCAACCACAAACCAAGTCAGAATCTGTTTGAATAACCACCTTGTTAATTCCCCGAAGGAAACAGAGGCGAAGACCCTCTAAGAGAGCCAAAAAATCCGCTTTGTGATGGGAACCTGCGCCGAAAAAAATATATTTTCCCACAACACATAAACCACGAGGATCACGAATAATCATACCACCGGCTATCATATCCTTGCGAGAGGAACCTTCTATATTAAGCGCAACAAAATCTTTGGGGGGAGGGTGCCAGAAAACAAATCGAACTGACTTCCTTCTAACAGGAAGCACTTCCAACCCCAAAGATTGTAGGGGAGCCTTATTACTGCTAACTTGTTTGGGAGTTATAAACTTATTAGCTATTCTCAACTGGCACCGAATATTCAAGATCACAAAAGCAGAATTGGGAGAAGCATTGTCATACAAACATTTGCACCTTTGTTTCCAAATTTCCCATATAATGAACATAGGAGTGAGGAAGAAAAACACACCTGTTTGCGAAGAGCGTTTAGCTTTCTTGAACCAAATGGCAAGAATCGTAGATATTTCTGCTGGGCGTCGAGTATCATCATCATCATCAAAGCCCATTCCCGAGATTTTCGGGGTCGGCTACATGAATTTTGGTTCTCCAAGCAATGCGATCTTCCCACATTTCCTCACCTAATCCAAGCTCAATGATATCTTCATTCACCGTCTTCATCCAAGTTTTCAACGGTCGTCCCCTCCGTCTACACCCTCCATTAACTTGCCAATCTAAACATTTTCTAATTGGCGCCGTGCTCGGTCTCCTCCGCACATGACCAAACCAAGTTAAACGTCTTTCTCTAATTTTTTCCTCTATGGGCGCTACACCTAAGTATCTCCTAATTCTTTCATTTCTAATCTTATCCTTACGAGTTTTACCACACATCCACCTTAACATACGCATTTCTGCTACTGCCATCCTATGCGTATGTTGTCCCGTAGTAGCCCAACATTCTGAACCATATAGCATGGCTGGTCGAACAATTGTCTTATAGCATTTCCCTTTTAGCCTTGCAGGCATCCTTCTATCGCACAATACTCCTGACGCCATTCGCCATTTCAACCAACCAGCTTTAATCCTGTGGTCTACATCTGCTCCAATAGCCCCATTCTTTTGAATTATAGACCCTAGATATCGAAAAGCCTCACACTCTGGGACCTCGACACCTTCGATCTCAATTGCATGACTTCTCCCTCTTGGTTCACACCCAAAGTTGCACACTAGATACTCCGTCTTCGAACGGCTAATTCTAAAACCTTTACTCTCTAAAGCCTCCTGCCACTTAACTAATTTCTGACCTAAACCTGCACTAGTCTCATCCATTAAGACAATATCATCTGCAAATAACATGCACCAAGGTACATCTTCTTGCAGATGTCTCGTCAACTCATCCATGACCAAAGCAAAGAGATATGGACTTAACGCCGACCCTTGATGTAGTCCTACTGTCACTGGAAATTCACTAGACATCCCACCTACTGAGCGAACACTTGTTACAACCCCTTCATACATATCCTTAATGATATCGACATAACATTGAGACACTTTCTTCCTTTCAAGCACCCACCAAATTAACTCCCTGGGGACCCTATCATATGCTTTCTCCAGATCAATAAAAACCATATGCAAACTCTTACGTGCCTCTCGATATTTTTCTACAGTTTGCCTAAGCAGGAAGATGGCCTCCGTAGTAGACCTACCTGGCATAAATCCAAATTGATTCTCCGAAATCGTGGTTAAACTCCTAAGTCTTTGTTCTATAACCCTCTCCCAAAGTTTCATCGTATGACTCATAAGCTTTATCCCTCTATAGTTCGAGCAATTCTGGATATCCCCTTTGTTCTTATAAATTGGTACCACAATGCTATGCCTCCATGAATCTGGCATTTTTCTAGTTTCCAAAATCCTATTAAATAGCTTAGTTAGCCATTGAATCCCAACTTCTCCCAGACATTTCCATGCTTCAATTGGTATATCATCCGGTCCAACGGCCTTCCCTGTCTTCATTCTTTTTAAAGCTTCTCTCACTTCTGTGGCACTAACTCTGCGATGGAACACGCGATCTCTCCCTTCCTGTGAAGCATACCCCTCCAAGTTTAACTCCCCTACATGTGTTCCATTGAGTAGGTTCCAAAAGTAATCCTATCAAAAATCCTATCAAAATGATTCCACACCTGCCTTGCCAGATCTCCATCAAGAAAGAGATGGTTCAAAGATTCCTGTTTTGGCGAGGTACAGCAATGGCATCTAGAAGCTAAGCTCAATTTGGAAGAGATTAGGAAGATTACTTATTTTATTATGTATCGTTTAGGAAGAGATTTTGAACCCAATTTGGGCCAGATTTTGGCAGATTACTTATTTTATTATGTATTTCATTTTAGTATGATTATTGGAAATTTTCATTTTTTTCGTAAAATTCTAATAATGAATTTTAGCTATAAAGCCCGGCTTGTGGGCTAATTTAGTGACAGTTTTTTATTTGCATAATTTTGAATTGACATTAGAGGTATTTCTCTGTGTTTTGAGCGATTATTTTGTATTCTTTCTTGTGAATTATCTATTAGAACTAGCCCGCAGGATAATTGCTATTCTGCCCAGCGTCACAATTCTTCTTTGGACTTTCAGGACGATCCTATAAGCTATTGGCGACAATTAGAATCCAAGAATCCTTCAAATGCACCAAATGCCGACAAGTTAAATATCTCGTTTTGTTCTTAAGGAGCTTTAAGGTAGTGGAGATAGACAACTTCCAAGGATCAGTAAACTGGATGCAATTTTTGATATATTTGCTAAAAAAAAAGTTGATAGCTTAGACATGATGACCATCCGAGACTTTAAACCCTATAAAGCAATTGCCAGTCAGTTGTAGATGTTAACAAAGCTTCAACGAATGCAGTTATCAGCGCGAAAGCAAGTCTGTATGCGAGATGAAGGAGATGAGGATATTAAGTGGTAACAATATTGTAGCCTTCGGGCCTGATTTGGTTAACCTATAGGGTCAGTCATGTAGCCTTCGGGCATGGATTAATAAAGAAATAAAAAGAGTCAACAACTCAATTAAAAAAAATCATAATAACATAAATTGGGATATATTGTTTAGGGCTGAACAAAAAATCGATTAAACCGACCAAACCAATCAAAATCGATCCGATTGGTTCGGTTTAAATTTGGTTCAGATCGGTTTCGGTTTTAAAAAATTCAAAATCGAAATGGTCGGTTCGATTTTCGATTTCTATGTGATTTTAACCGACAAAACCGAACCGATTGAATATATATAATAAATAATATATATTTTATATATAAATAATATAATATGTTTAAAATAGTCGGTCGGTTCGATTTTATTTCGGTTTTAATTTAACTTTAGTCGGTTTGGTTACGATTTGCATAAACTAGAATCGGATTGGTTTTGTTAATGATCGATTCAGTTTCGATTTGAAAATTTTAACCCTAATATTATCGCGGTGTAAATCTACAATGCCCGGTGGATTGTGCCTGATGGGTTGTGCAGCACATCACTGCTGACGTGGCAGGGGAGGTAGTGGAAGAGTTAGCTCATCTCTGTCTCTTTCTCGTTAACATAAACTCCAATGCTTGATATCCTCTTTATCCATCTCTGTATAAAAAAAACCAAGCACTAGCACCTCTGTTTTTCTATCTTCTCAAAGCAAACAACACAAGAAATGGGAGGTGGAGCAGCTATGCGAGCAACAACGAAGGTTGCGGGGTTCAGAATCAGCGGCGGCCTACGAGGCACCACACTGTGAGTCTCCCATGCATATCAAAACACCATTGATGTGTGTCTCGATCTCACGATATTGCCAAACAAGTTGACGTACTAGTTGGTCATCCAAGAACTACCATTTCTACTCAAATTCCGAACCAACGAACCTGACCCATTTGTAAACTTCACTCCCTGTCAGTAAGAACGCACGAAAGCAAATCTAGCTAGCTAGGATCTCTTGTGGCTTCCATGGGGTATGAGCTGTGCTTCATAGTGCTGACCTTGTTCCAATCACAAGGCAGTTAACCTACTATAAATTCATAAACCTCGATGATAATTAAGGATAACACAAATCACTGTGCATGAGTAACATTACAAAAATTCTAAGGGGCGAGGGAACGCGCGAGGGAGAGGGAGCGAGGGTAGGCGCACGTGGGCTTATGAAATGCTGCCCACTGTGCGCAGGAGCCCCCTCAATCCACCTAAAACGTGTGTTGGTTAAGTCTTCCCACGTGGTATCACGAGCTTCACGTGAGTTCAGACCAAGAAAATAGAAACCAAAACCAGAAGTGAACCCTGATCCCGTACTACTGTAGGCTCTTTAGCAGTCTAATTCCCACAACATGGATCCCACCAAATGGCACAAACTATTGCCACCACTGAGATTCTCTCACTTTTGATGGTATACATGATTGAAATTATTAAATCTTAATGGGGCCCACTTAATATTTAAATGTGGGTCCCACATGTAATTTTCATGGGTTTAAGAAATTTTCTACACCCAACATCATTGAAAAAGAGGTAAAGTGCTTAGACTTAGCAATGCTCTGATGAGGCATCACGTCTAAAAAAAGCTACTTAACAATTCTTCCATTACCAATTTTTCTAGAGAGCCAGGTCATTACCATTTGACTACATTTGAGATATATTAACAAAGGGAAATTCTAAGATGCATTGGTATAAATCTTATTTCGATGCAGATTTATGGTGCCGCACAATACCAGGCATGGTACCACGCACCGTAGCATTACTCATTAACAAATTATCAAAAATATGTCAAGTAAAGAAAATATTGCATCGTGTATCCGATTGATGGGGTGTTCGATAATATATTCTCTATAATACAAGGTTTTCTAAGTTCATAAGGACCTTTTGAACTTTATAAAATAGATAGTTGGTAAAAATAAATAATCTTCATCAAATTATCAATCAATATATCAAAAATACTATTGCCATTAGCAAAAGCCAAATCTCTGGAAAAAAAAAATTGAATATTAAATTCAGTAAGTATTGTATCAATGAAAAGTTGGTGCTTTGGAAAACATATGACAATGACCATATACTCCACATCACCCACCTTTTCTCCTCTATTTTAGACACAATACCATAATAGATTGAAGGCACAAAGTCCATTAGCATCTCTTCATTCAATTCACAAACACCATGAAACTCTGTTACACCTTGCTTGCTCTGCTTCTTATTCAAACTCTCTCTTCACCTCTCTTGATATCTTGTGATCCCATACATCAAACTACAAGTGATGGTTCTTCTCCATTCCCAAGCAATTTCCTCCTTGGCACTGCCTCCTCTGCATATCAGGTATCACAACTTCTACTATTTCTTTATTTATTTCTAATTATAATCAACTTTTTTTTTATATCCAAGATTTTTTAACAAAATTAAACCCATTGTTTTTTTTCTAACATGCATGTATGTTGTACTGATGATCAGTATGAAGGAGCTTATTTGACTGATGGGAAAGGCTTAAACAATTGGGATGTTTTTACTCACAAATCAGGTTGGTTGTGGAGCTTCTATAAGATCATTCTAATGGTGGTGATTTCTAATTAGTCAAACTTAAATGAGAATTTCTGAGATGGGTTTATGGTTGTTGTTTGTTGATATTGCAGGACATGTGATGGATAGAAGTAATGGAGATGTAGCAGTAGATCATTATCATCTGTATCAGGTAACAATTTTTTGACATTTATTTTGATGTTCATTTCTTACATATCAATCCAATAAGACATGAGTCATTCGCACCCAAAACCTTAGCTTCCACACCCCATGCCTGGTCGATGATATAATGTCCAGTGTGAAAATTCATTAGTTTGTGAGGCAAATCTCATGTTGGTTGTGTGGGATGGCAACACAGCGTACAAATGACAAAACAACTCATAGAACCATGTATTACGGACTCGGAAATTTATCAATTGAAGATTTGTTTTGCCAATTGTACAGTTATGATGCACGCGCGGAACAATTCAGTGAAGAATTGTCCCACTTATAATATATCTTTTCTTATAAGTTAAGATGTTTTTCTTGAAAGAAAATTAGCTCCACTAATCCATCCAATTTGGTTTCATTTGGTGATAATGAAAATAGGAGGATATAGAATTAATGCATGATCTTGGAGTCAACAGCTATCGTTTTTCAATTTCATGGGCAAGAATTTTACCAGGTCAGAACCACTCTATATGTTATGGTTTCAATTTACTTGTGGAGAATAATTATCTAGTATGATGAGCTAACTTTGTTTCGATGCCTGGACAATTGTTTTCCACCTAATTGGTAACATAGAAAAAGATTGAATAATTCACAATAAGTTGTCATTATAAAAATGATTCAAGATTTTGGTTGTTCTGCTCATCTATATCATCTGAATACAATTGACTATTTGCTAACAGAGGGGAGATTTGGTGGCGTAAACCTTGGTGGCATTGAATACTATAACAATCTCATTGATGCACTCTTAAAAAAAGGTATTTTACTCATTTTATTGACTATTAATGGCTTCTTCATTTTGTTGAGAAGTTTCAAGGCATGTTAAGCATACAAGACTAAAAAGAACATTTGTGTTGCTTGAAGGAATTCAACCATTTGTAACCTTGTCCCACTATGATTTTCCTCAAAAACTTGAAGACTTGTATCAAGCATGGTTGAATCCTCACATTCAGTGAGTATGTCTTTAATAATACTCGTTCTATTTGAATGTGTTTTCACTTGCATGCCTAACTCTAAATGATGCAAAATTTTCAGGGAGGATTTCAGGTACTTTGCAGATGTGTGTTTTGAAGCCTTTGGGGATAGAGTGAAATATTGGGTCACCTTCAATGAACCAAACATTGTAGTCATGCATGGTTATCGTTCAGGGATTTACCCTCCATCTCACTGCTCAGGGACATTTGGTAATTGTACACAAGGGGACTCAGAAACGGAACCGTTCATTGCAGCACATAACGTAATCCTATCCCATGCAGCGGCTGTTGATACATACAGAGCTAAATATCAGGTTATTTTAATTTTATTAAAACTTATACACCAACTTCCACTACAAAAAAAAGCAAAATTAGCTACGGCAATTAGCGACGGTTTTTTAGAAAGAAAAAATGCAATGAAAACCGTCAGTCACAACCATTTCTTTTTAAATATCATAAGAATGTTATTGACATATTAGTGCCTTTTTTTCATGATTACTTCTTCTTTCTTTATTGTTAGACTTTCTTGATTTGATTTTCTACATTCATTTATAGTAGTCAAAAAAAAAAAAACATTCTTCCATCTCAACATCATTTTCTTTGCTACTCTCATTATGTAATTGTTCAGTATAATCTAAATGTCAACTCAAAGTTATAACAATGATGATGGAAACTTATTCTAATGTAAATCTTGCAGTATGGCATCCTTATGAAGAATAAAAAGTATAACTCATTCACTCAATTCAGTCCATCCTTCTTTTTTATAATATTGTATTTCTGTCTGAATATTCAGAAACAACAAGGTGGAACTATTGGGATTGTTATAAATGCCATATGGTTTGAACCTATCAGCAACACTTCAGCGGACAAAATGGCAGTGCAAAGAGCTCAGTCGTTCCTTCTGAACTGGTAAGTATCTTCAGGCGTTAATGAACGCATACAGACATAATTTTATGCAGGAAGAGTTTTTTCCTTAATTTGACGTTCATACTATGTAGGTTCTTGGATCCCATCATATTTGGAAAATATCCAACAGAAATGCAAGACATTCTTGGATCGGGTTTGCCTATATTTTCAAGCAATGATCAAACAAAGCTACAAAGTGGCTTGGACTTCATCGGTATCAACCACTACACTAGTCTCTATGTCAAAGACTGCAGTTCCTCTACATGCGAACATGGGATGGGACGTACAAGGACCGAAGGTTTTGCCTTACAAACCGGGGAAAAGGATGGCGTCCCAATTGGAGAACCAGTATGTAAACAACCCCTTTAATTTCCGAATCTTGCAGTTTTCAACAGATAACTTATGTGTCTCTATAAAACAGACACCTATGCAGTACTACTATGTTTGCCCACGAGGACTGGACAAGATAGTTACCTATCTCAAGGAGAGATATAATAACACGCCCATCTTCATTGCCGAAAATGGTGAGAGAAAATCTTAAACTGACTAAACATTTCACTCGCCGGTAAAAATCTATATTAGTCATTTATGATATATTTTTTATTGGATGTTATAGGGTATGGTGATCAGAACAATCCCAATGCCACCATTGAAGAATCTCTGCATGATATCAAGAGGGTGGAATACGTGAGTAGCTACTTGGACGCCTTGGCATCGACTATCAGGTATCAGAAGTACCTTAATGTGAAAATCAGGAAATGGTTAAAATGTGTTTGGAACATAGAAATTCATGGTAATTCTTTGGTATATGCAGGAAAGGAGCAGATGTGAGGGGATATTTCATTTGGTCATTGCTTGATAACTTCGAATGGATATTTGGATATACTAAGAGGTTTGGACTTTACCACGTCGATTTCGCAACATTAAAAAGGACACCAAAGTTATCAGCAACTTGGTATAAAGAGTTTATTGCCAAACATAATGGAATGAAGTCCTTGACCAACGAGAAGAATGAAGAGTACTCTTCATATTAGGCACCGTAACAAAGCATTGCAGAAATGTAGATATCAAATATAGTCTTGTATATAATGCAATTTACTAGGGGTTCTGTAGCAAAAATGGGAGCATTTGCTGTCATGTATATCGAAGCCACAATATTGTGTCATTAGTGAAGAAAATTGATATGATCGAGATCAACTGGAGATGAAACTAGTGTATGGTAATATGACGGAAACTCATCATGTATTCTTTGCTACAAGCGCTAGAATGCATTAACTAATATTATTATTAATATAAGGTTTGGGGATCCTCAAAACCCCTTCTCGCTTTCAAAAATATATATATATATATATATATATATATGGATTCTTAATTCCAAATGCACTTTCCATATGTTTACTGACTCACTACTTTCAATTTTTTCCTTCTAAGTTATTTTATTTTGAGTTTTGCCTGGTAGAAGACAATGCAACTTCCCTTTCAATCTAAATTACCAGATTGTTGTGGCATTGTATCGTTGGCCTTGAACAACTAATAATTAGTATCTCAAGGCAAATCGGGAGCTAACATTGTATGAAAATTAAAATGTGAATCTCGAAACACATCTTAAAGTCTAGAAAACGAAAAAGCTATCCTCATCAAACATTTTCTCCACCTCCAACTCCTTCTCTACGCCAATGGCATGACAGCTCAACGGTTAGAGCTTGGCGAATGGTACCACTAGGTCATGAGTTCAAACTCAGCTTGCGGCATCTTTATGGGTTCTGGAATCCTATAAAAACCCTGCTTGCCTTTCAAAAAAAAAAGTCCTTCTCTATCTGTGTTTCTATAACTCTGGCGAGCAGCCCTACCCCTCCCTTATCTATGTCTATAACGTCGACGACCATCACCCCTCCCTTCTCTTTCTCTCAGCTTCTTTGTTTCACTGGCGACCACCTCTCATCTCTTTTTATTTCTTAAACGCTAGTGAGCACCTTCTCGCCCTCATTTTCTTTTATGCATATATGTAACGCCGATGAGCATTGGTCCTCCCTTCTCCATTATCTCCTTTTATGCTTTTTTGTTTCGCTGATGACCACCCCTCCCTATTCTTCCTCTCGGCGCCTATATATCTCTTGCAAGCAGCACCTCTTCCCCCATCCCGACCTTCTTTCCCTCTCCCCCTAGTTCACAAATGGCAAGACAACCATTCATCCCCTTCTTCCTCTTCCTTCTTGTGTCTATATCGCTGACGGCCACCACCTCTTCCCGCCCCTTCACTCCTTTTTTTTTCCTTCTATTGATGTTGTTGAAGATGAGTCCATTGGTAATGATTGACCTTCAATTTGACAACATCTTGGGGAATTTATGACAAAGAACTTTAACTATGTAGAGAGATAAGGGGACGAATTTGAGGGCACGGTGGCAAAACAAAGAGGCGGGGGGATATGGGCGGTGACACAGGGAGATAGAGAGGGATTGAAGGAGGGGATGGGGGTGGGGGTGGGGCGATGGTCAGTAAAGGGGAAAGATTAGAGAAGCTGATAGTGAGGTTTGGAGTTGCAGGAGGGTGGGTGGATTAAAGTTAGAGAAGATGATTGTTTTTTTAACCATTAGATATGTCTCGAGGCCAAAGGTGTACCATTTAAGTTAGTAAATGTGTGGCGGATGGAATCACACGTCACGGATTCGAATTCGACCGGCGGCATATGAGGTGGGGATAGGGGTGGGCAAACGGGTCGAAAAACCGCGGATCCAAACCGAACCAGATCGCTTTGCTTCAAACAGTCTGGTCTTAAATGTGTAATTTAAGATACGGTTCATATCCGTTATAGAACGGTTTGAGTCCGATTCCAACTATGTATATTCAAACGGTTCGATTTCAATCCGTTTTAAATGACAGGTTACACGTGTTCTAATATTAGTGGGGGCTAAAAATGTAAATCAAAAAATTAAAAACACATTTTCTCCCTTCCCGTATCTCTCTCTTCTCTTCGGTGTTCATCTTCTCAAACGGTTCCTCCTCTCTCAGTCACTCTTGCGAAGTGCCCTTCCTCCACCATCAAAGCGTCTGCCACCATCGAAGTGTCCATCAACGCCCGGAACGCCTCCATCCACCATCCGCTCGCTCGATCTTGAACTCCACAGTTTCTCCCTTCGTTAGGCTCCGAAATCCCTCGGATTTGATCGAGCTTTGGCCCACGAAGAGATCTTCACTATCATCGTCCGGCGTGATGAAGCCGAACCCCAAGTTATCCTGAACCGCCAAGTTCATTCGACACTTCAGTTCAGTTCAGTTCACCAGCTGATTCTTCTTCATTTCCTCAACTAATTTGTTTTGACCCTTAAAGCCAAAGCTTAGCTTCTCAACTGATTTGAAGCAATTCTTCTTCTTCCGATTGGGACTGGAATCATTGGACCCGCTATTTCTCCGAAATTGAACAGGCCGAGAGCTTCGTCTCTCTTCTTAAGGTACCCAGTACAAAAAATTTGGTTTTTTTTTTTGTGTGTGTGTAATTGGATTTGTTTCAGTGTTATATGAAGAATTTGTTTAATGGGTTTTTGACTTTGAAAGAATCCTATATCGAATTGCTTGTGTTTTATGTAGTTTCCCATTTTGGGTTTTTTTTTTTGGATACTTCACTTGGTAAAGTTGAGTGATCAGTTTCATATCTATTGCTACCATGGACTCTGTATCCTTTAATTCTTCAAATTCTTATTCTTTTATCACTTTATCTTGTATCTATTGCTGTTGTATTTGGATTGACATTGGTCTTTCAATTGGTATAGAGTTATGTAGCTATTGTAAATAAATTATTTTGTTGAAAGTAATTGTTTACTTGCTTGTTTGCACTATTAAGTTGTCTGACCTGAACATGGTAGGATTCATCAATTTTATTTGTGTGCGCGGGAGAGTTCTTGGTTCCTTTTTGTTCTCTAATGACTTCTTGTTTGTTGTGTTGGAAAGACGAATAATCTTGTGAAACTAGATGGAATACTCTGCAGAAACATGTAACAAAATGAAAATGCTCTAATCATCTCATGTTTACAATTGTATCTTGAACAAGTACAAAATGAAAATTGAAAAATAAATTGATCTGCAATCTGGTATAGGATATTCTAATTATATAAACATGTATATATTTAGGATATTCTAGAATATATTCTTTAAGATTGTTAGGTAAGAATATATTCAGGATATTCTAGAATATATTCTAGAATATATTCTTTAGGTAATCTAGAATATATTCTGTAAGATTGTTTCTTGTAAGACAAGAAACCCTATCGTATATATATCCATGTTGTGGGATGAATCAATAACACACACAAATTGAAGTATTTCTTTCTACATGGTATCAGAGCAGGTTCAATCCTTTGAACTTGTTTTGCATATTTTTCTCTTTTTTTGAATCCCGAATCTCGAAGAACACCACAAAACCGCTGCGTACTACAACCAGTGAAATCAAACCATCCCCAAATCATTGAATCTCAAACCTGAATTCCTCAATGGCCAGATCTGTAATTGATGACAATCAGTCAAATCCCGAAAATTCAATTATGCCAGAAACTCAATCATCCTCACAAGTCATTCATCATCACTACACCCAACAAGACAACTCTACGTTTTCAAAAACTATTTCATTGGATGAATCCAACTACACCATATGGGCTCCCCTCATGCGGATGCACATTGGAGCACTAGGAAAGATTGGTTATTTGACTGGCGCAAAGGCTGAACCCATATGAATTCTCCAGGATATGAAGTTTGGACCACAGACAATGAAAAGGTAAAAAGTTGGCTTATTGATTCCATGGAGACCTCTCTTATGAACTGATACATTCGTATTCCTACTGCAAAAGATATTTGGAAAGTTGTGGAGAAAACTTTTTATGACGACTCTGACGAAACTCGGATCTTTGAATTAAACAAGAAGTGTTTTGAAGCAAAGCAAAATAGTCAACCTATTCCTACCTACTACAACGAATTGGTGGCAATTTTTCAGGAAATTGATCAAAGGGTGACCTCACAGAATAATAATGTTGCAGGTGTAGTCCATGAGACTTCAATGATGTCACGATTGCATGTTCATATGTTTTTTAGTGGACTAGACTCAGAGTATGATCAGGTACGTGGAGAGATCCTGCGCAAGGAACCTAGATTCTCCTTGGAACAGAGTTATGCTTACATCCGCAAGGTGCAATCTGAGAAACAGGCTATGGGGCGTTTTGTATCTACTAAATCCTCTGTTTTGGCTGTTAAGAGTAGGGCAGTTACTCCTCCAGGCTTCTCCGGTCCTCCTTCTCGTCGTCCTACAAGTAAATCAAATCCATATGCAAATAAGAAGTGTAATGTTTGTGGAGAATTAGGCCATAGCAAGGAGAAATGTTATGAAGTGATTGGTTATCATGATTGGTGGGACTTCACCAAGAACCCACAAAAGAATATAAGCAAGGCTGCCATTGCTACTGCTGGGAATGAACATCTAGACAGTGCTTCTGCTAATGTAGCACAATCAGGTATGAATGATAAAGTTATTTCGAATAGTACATGGATAATTGATTCAGGTGCATCTGATCATATGACAAATGACCCTAACCTTGTGAAAAATCTTAGAGCTTCCCTTCAAAATGTTGTCTCTACTGTTGATGGTACTCCAACTCTGGTTAGCGGAGAAGGTTCTATTGTGTTATCTGATACCCTAACTCTTGAATCCGTCTTAGTTGTTTCATCACTAACTTATAATTTCTTGTTTGTTGTCAAATTACTCTAACACTTGCGTGTATTGTGACGTTCTATTCATCTTTCTGTGTATTTCAGGACATTCTGACTCGGCAGATTCTTGGTTATGGTGTTAGAAGAGGGAAATTGTACTACTTGGATCTGACAGAAACTGGAGAGAAACGCAAAAATCTTTTGAGGCAAGCTATGCCACGTAGAGGTAGGCCCTCGGGCAACGTGAATGTTGTGCCTGTGTGGCCAACGAGGACGTTGGGCCTTAAGGGGGTGGGTCGATAATGCGAAAGAAGTTGTATGATTATGGCATCGTCGTTTAGAACATCTATCTTTTAGTTATCTTAAGAAGTTGTAGCCGCATTTGTTTTCGATTGTTAGTAATTCAGAATTTCATTGTAACATTTGTTATCTTAAGTCGTTTAGAACATCTGTCTTTTAGTTATCTTAAGTCTTCCCACGTACTATCACGAGACCAAGAAAATAGAAACCAAAACCAGAAGTGAACCCTGATCCCGTACTACTGTAGGCTATTTAGCAGTCTAATTCCCACAACATGAATCCCACCAAATGGCACAAACTATTGCCACCACAGTGATGCTCACATTTTGTTGGTTGTATACACAATGGATGATTGAATTATTAAATCTTTACGGGGCCCACTCAAATACTTAAATGTGGGTCCTACATGTAATTTTCATGGGTTTAAGAAATTTTCTACACCCAACATCATTGAAAAAGAGGTAAAGTGTTTGATGCGGCATCACTTTTAAAAAAAGCTACTTAATGGGCCAGGACACATGATTTATAGTTCCATCAAATATCAATTCTTCCATTCCATTGGATTTATAGTTCCATCAAATATCAAATATCAACATCAAATATCAAATATCAATTCTTCCATAGTTCCATCAAATATCAATTCTACCATTTCATTACCAATTTTTCTAGAGAGCCAGGTCATTACCATTTGAGATATATTAACAAATTATCAAAAATATGTCTAAGTAAAGAAAATATTGCATTGTGTATCCGATTGATGGGGTGTTTGATAATATATTCTCTATAATACAAGGTTTTCTAAGATCATAAGGACCTTTTGAACTTTATAAAATAGATAGTTGGTAAAAATAAATAATCTTCATCAAATTATCAATCAATATCTCAAAAATATTATTGCCATTAGCAAAAGCCAAATCTCTGAAAGAAAAAAAAAAAAATTTGATTATTAAATTCAATAAGTATTGTATCAATGAAAAGTTGGTGCTTTGGAAAACATATGACAATGACCATATACTCCACATAACCCACCTTTTCTCCTCTATTTTAGACACAATACCATACTAGATTGAAGGCACAAAGTCCATTAGCATCTCTTCATTCAATTCACAAACACCATGAAACTCTGTTACACCTTGCTTGCTCTGCTTCTTATTCAAACTCTCTCTTCACCTCTCTTGATATCTTGTGATCCCATACATCAAACTACAAGTGATGGTTCTTCTCCATTCCCAAGCAATTTCCTCCTTGGCACTGCCTCCTCTGCATATCAGGTATCACAACTTCTACTATTTCTTTATTTATTTCTAATTATAATCAACTTTTTTTTAATATCCAAGAATTTTGAACAAAATTAAACCCATTGTTTTTTTCTAACATGCATGTATGTTGTACTGATGATCAGTATGAAGGAGCTTATTTGACTGATGGGAAAGGCTTAAACAATTGGGATGTTTTTACTCATAAATCAGGTTGGTTGTGGAGCTTCTATAAGATCATTCTAATGGTGGTGATTTCTTAGTCAAACTTAAATGAGAATTTCTGAGATGGGTTTATGGTTGTTGTTTGTTGATATTGCAGGACATGTGATGGATAGAAGTAATGGAGATGTAGCAGTTGATCATTATCATCTGTATCAGGTAACAATTTTTTGACATTTATTTTGATGTTCATTTCTTACATATCAATCCAATAAGACATGAGTCATTCGCACCCAAAAGCTTAGCTTCCACACCCCATGCCTGGTCAATGATATAATGTCCAGTGTGAAAATTCATTAGTTTGTGAGGTAAATCTCATGTTGGTTGTGTGGGATGGAAACACAGTGTACAAATGACAAAACAACTCATAGAACCATGTATTACGGACTCGGAAATTTATCAATTAAAGATTTGTTTTGCCAATTGTACAGTTATGATGCATGCGCGGCACAATTCAGTGAAGAATTGTCCCACTTATAATATATCTTTTCTTATAAATTAAGATGTTTTTCTTGAAAGAAAATTAGCTCCACTAATCCATCTAATTTGGTTTCATTTGGTGATTATGAAAATAGGAGGATATAGAATTAATGCATGATCTTGGAGTCAACAGCTATCGCTTTTCAATTTCATGGGCAAGAATTTTACCAGGTCAGAACCACTCTATATGTTATGGTTTCAATTTACTTGTGGAGGATAATTATCAAGTATGATGAGCTAACTTTGTTTCGATGCCTGGACAATTGTTTTCCACCTAATTGGTAACATAGAAAAAGATTGAATAATTCACAATAAGTTGTCATTATAAAAATGATTCAAGATTTTGGTTGTTCTGCTCATCTATATCATCTGAATACAATTGACTATTTGCTAACAGAGGGGAGATTTGGTGGAGTAAACCTTGGTGGCATCGAATACTATAACAATCTCATTGATGCACTCTTAAAAAAAGGTCTTTTACTCATTTTATTGACTATTAATGGCTTCTTCATTTTGTTGAGAAGTTTCAAGGCATTTTAAGCATACAAGACTAAAAAGAACATTTGTGTTGCTTGAAGGAATTCAACCATTTGTAACCTTGTCCCACTATGATTTTCCTCAAAAACTTGAAGACTTGTATCAAGCATGGTTGAATCCTCACATTCAGTGAGTATGTCTTTAATAATACTCGTTCTATTTGAATGTGTTTTCACTTGCATGCCTAACTGCTAACTCTAAATGATGCAAAATTTTCAGGGAGGATTTCAGGTACTTTGCAGATGTGTGTTTTGAAGCCTTTGGGGATAGAGTGAAATATTGGGTCACCTTCAATGAACCAAACATTGTAGTCATGAATGGTTATCGTTCAGGGATTTACCCTCCATCTCACTGCTCAGGGACATTTGGTAATTGTACACAAGGGGACTCAGAAATGGAACCGTTCATTGCAGCACATAACGTAATCCTATCCCATGCAGCGGCTGTTGATACATACAGAGCTAAATATCAGGTTATTTTAATTTTATTAAAACTTATACACCAACTTCATAGAGTCGTTTCTAAATTCTAGAAAGAAAAAATGCAGTGAACCGTCAGTCACAACCATTTCTTTTTAAATATCATAAGAATGTTATTGACGTATTAGTGCCTTTTTTTCATGATTAATGCTTCTTTCTTTATTGTTAGACTTTCTTGATTTCATTTTCTACATTCATTTCTAGTAGTCCAAAAAAAAAACATTCTTCCATCTCAACATCATTTTCTTTGCTACTCTCATTATGTAATCTAAATGTCAACTCAAAGTTATAACAATGATGATGGAAACTTATTCTAATGTAAATCTTGCAGTATGGCATCCTTATGAAGAATAAAATGTATAACTCATTCACTCAATTCAGTCCATCCTTCTTTTTTATAATATTGTATTTCTGTCTGAATATTCAGAAACAACAAGGTGGAACTATTGGGATTGTTATAAATGCCATATGGTTTGAACCTATCAGCAACTCTTCAGCGGACAAAATGGCAGTGCAAAGAGCTCAGTCGTTCCGTCTGAACTGGTAAGTATCTTCAGGCGTTAATGAATGCATACAGACATAATTTTATGCAGGAAGAGTTTTTTCCTTAATTTGACGTTCATACTATGTAGGTTCTTGGATCCCATCATATTTGGAAAATATCCAACAGAAATGCAAGACATTCTTGGATCGGGTTTGCCTATATTTTCAAGCAATGATCAAACAAAGCTACAAAGTGGCTTGGACTTCATCGGTATCAACCACTACACTAGTCTCTATGTCAAAGACTGCAGTTCCTCTACATGCGAACATGGGATGGGACGTACAAGGACCGAAGGTTTTGCCTTACAAACCGGAGAAAAGGATGGCGTCCCAATTGGAGAACCAGTATGTAATTCAAATTACAACCCCTTTAATTTCCCAATCTTGCAGTTTTCAACAGATAACTTGTGCGTCTCTATGAAACAGACACCTATGCAGTACAACTATGTTTGCCCACAAGGACTGGACAAGATAGTTACCTATCTCAAGGAGAGATATAATAACATGCCCATGTTCATTACCGAAAATGGTGAGAGAAAATCTTAAACTGACTAAACATTTCACTCGCCGGTAAAAATCTATATTAGTCATTTATGATATATTTTTTATTGGATGTTATAGGGTATGGTGATCAGAACAATCCCAATGCCACCATTGAAGAATCTCTGCATGATATCAAGAGGGTGGAATACGTGAGTAGCTACTTGGACTCCTTGGCATCGACTATCAGGTATCAGAAGTACCTTAATGTGAAAATCAGGAAATGGTTAAAATGTGTTTGGAACATAGAAATTCATGGTAATTCTTTGGTATATGCAGGAAAGGAGCAGATGTGAGGGGATATTTCATTTGGTCATTGCTTGATAACTTCGAATGGATATTTGGATATACTAAGAGGTTTGGACTTTACCACGTCGATTTCGCAACATTAAAAAGGACACCAAAGTTATCAGCAACTTGGTATAAAGAGTTTATTGCCAAACATAATGGAATGAAGTCCTTGACCAACGAGAAGAATGGAGAGTACTCTTCATATTAGGCACCGTAACAAAGCATTGCAGAAATGTAGAAATGTAGAAATGTAGAAATGTAGCAAAAATGGGAGCATTTGCTGTCATGTATATCAAAGCCACAATATTGTGTCATAAGTGAAGAAAATATTGTGAGATCAACTGGAGATGAAACTAGTGTATGGTAATGTGATGGAAACTCATCATGTATTATTTGCTACAAGCGCTAGAATGCATTAACTAATATTATTATGTATATATATATATATATATATGGATTCTTAATTCCAAATGCACTTTCCATATGTTTACTGACTCACTACTTTCAATTTTTTCCTTCTAAGTTATTTTATTTTGAGTTTTGCCTGGTAGAAGACAATGCAACTTCCCTTTCAATCTAAATTACTAGATTGTTGTGGCATTGTATCGTTGGCCTTGAACAACTAATAGTTGGTATCTCAAGGTAAATCGGGAGCTAACATTGTATGAAAATTAAAATGTGAATCTCGAAACACATCTTAAAGTCTAGAAAACGAAAAAGCTACCCTCATCAAACATTTTCTCCACCTCCAACTCCTTCTCTACGCCAATGGCATGACAGTTCAACGGTTAGAGCTTGACAAATGGTACCACTAGGTCATGAGTTCAAACTCAGTTTGCGGCATCTTTATGGGTTCTGGAATCCTATAAAAACCCTGTTTGCCTTTCAAAAAAAAAAAAAACTCCTTATCTATCTGTGTTTCTGTAACTCTGGCGAGCAGCCCTACCCCTCCCTTATCTATGTCTATAACGTCGACGACCATCACCCCTCCCTTCTCTCCCTCTCAGCTTCTTTGTTTCACTGGCGACCACCTCTCATCTCTTTTTATTTCTGTAACGCTAGTGAGCACCTTCTCGCCCTCATTTTCTTTTATGCATATATGTAATGCCGATGAGCATTGGCCCTCCCTTCTCCATTATCTCCTTTTATGCTTTTTTGTTTCGCTGATGACCACCCCTCCCTATTCTTCCTCTCAGCGCCTATATATCTCTTGCAAGCAGCACCTCTTCCCCCATCCCGACCTCCTTTCCCTCTCCCTCCAGTTCACAAATGGCAAGACAACCATTCATCCCCTTCTTCCTCTTCCTTCTTGTGTCTATATCGCTGACGGCCACCACCTCTTCCCGCCCCTTCACTCCTTTTTTTTTCCTTCTATTGATGTTGTTGAAGATGAGTCCATTGGTAATTATTGACCTTCAATTTGACAACATCTTGGGGAATTTATGACAAAGAACTTTAACTATGTAGTGAGATAAGGGGACGAATTTGAGGGCACGGTGGCAAAACAAAGAGGCGGGGGGATATGGGCAGTGACACAAGGAGATAGAGAGGGATTGAAGGAGGGGATGGGGGTGGGGCGATGGTCAGTAAAGGAGAAAATTAGAGAAGATGATGGTGAGGTTTGGAGTTGCAGGAGGGTGGATGGATTAGAGTTAGAGAAGATGATTGTTTTTTTAACCATTAGATATGTCTCGAGGCCAAAGGTGTACCATTTAAGTTAGTAAATGTGTGGCGGATAGAATCACACGTCACGGGTTTGAATTCGACCGGCGGCATATGGGGTGGGGATAGGGGTGGGCAAACGGGTCGAGGAACCGCGGATCCAAACCGAACCAGATCGCTTTGCTTCAAACGGTCTGGTCTTAAATGTGTAATTTAAGATACGGTCCATATCCATTATAGAACGGTTTGAGTCCGATTCCAACTATGTATATTCAAACGGTTCGGTTTCAATCCGTTTTAAATGACAGGTTACACGTGTTCTAATATGAGTGGGGGCTAAAAATGTAAATCAAAAAACTAAAAACACATTTTCTCCCTTCCCGTATCTCTCTCTTCTCTTCGGTGTTCATCTTCTCAAACGGTTCCTCCTCCCTCAGTCTCTCTTGTGAAGTGCCCTTCCTCCACCATCAAAGCGTCCGCCACCATCGAAGTGTCCATCAACGCCCGGAACGCCTCCATCCACCATCCGCTCGCTCGATCTTGAACTCCACAGTTTCTCCCTTCGTTAGGCTCCGAAACCCCTCGAATTTGATCGAGCTTTGGCCCACGAAGAGATCTTTACTATCATCGTCCGGCGTGATGAAGCCAGCTGATTCTTCTTCATTTCCTCAACTGATTTGTTTTGAGCCTTAAAGCCAAAGCTTAGCTTCTCAACTGATTTGAAGCAATTCTTCTTCTTCTGATTGGGACTGGAATCGTTGGACCCGCCATTTCTCCGAAATTGAACAGACCGAGAGCTTCGTCTCTCTTATTAAGGTACCCAGTACAAAAAATTTGGTTTTTTTTTTTTTTTTTTTGTGTAATTGGATTTGTTTCAGTGTTATATGAAGAATTTGTTTGATGGTTTTTTGACTTTGAAAGAATCCTATATCGAATTGCTTGTGTTTTATGTAGTTTCCCATTTTGGGTTTTTTTTTAATACTTCACTTGGTAATGTTGAGTGATCAGTTTCATATCTATTGCTACCATAGACTCTGTATCCCTTAATTCTTCAAATTCTTCTTCCTTTATCACTTTATCTTATATCTATTGCTGTTGTAGTTGGATTGACATTGGTCTTTCAATTGGTATAGAGTTATGTAGCTATTGTAAATAAATTATTCTGTTGAAAGTAATTATTTACTTACTTGTTTGCACTATTAAGTTGTCTGTCCTGAACATGGTAGAATTCATCAATTTTACTTGTGTCCGCGGGAGAGTTCTTGGTTCCTTTTTGTTCTGCTAATGACTTCTTGTTTGTTGTGTTGGAAAGACGAATAATCTTGTGAAACTAGATGGAATACTCTGCAGAAACATGTAACAAAATGAATATGCTCTAATCATCTCATGTTTACAATTGTATCTTGAACTAGTACAAAATGAAAATTTGATGTTCAATCTGGAACAGTTTGGAACCGGACCGTTTCAAACGGTTCAAATTAGGTTCGATCTCAATACAAAAAATGAGGGAATCTGGACCGGACCAGACCCGTTAAACTTAAACGGTTCTAGTTAGGTTCCTCAAAATTTGGAACTGATCAGGACTATGCCCACCCCTTGGTGGGAAGGATTAAGGGTAAAGAAATGTCTCGAGATATACACTTTTTTTTTTATTCATTTACATTTAAGACCAGTGATTTATCTTGTGATACCAATTACCAGTTACTTGAGGTCAATATTTTAAACTCAACCATTGGATCAATCTAGGGGTTTTTTGGTCATCAAAATATGACCCATTTGAAAACAGACGGTCAACAAATGTGGTCTGCGAGTCCAGGGGAGGGAATCTATAATACAATATCAAATAAGGACTGACCTTGAATTAGCTGCTTGTTCTAGGACATACAATATCAAATAAGAACTCACTTTGAATTAGCTATTTGTTCTGGGGTATCGTAAATTAGCTCAATATTTTTTAAAAGATTAAATGGTTGAATGCACGCATACTAATTGTATTGTATAAGATCTTCAAAATAAAAAGTATAGTGTCGTAGGCACGAGTAATCCCTAGTTTTTTTTTCCATAAAACCCAAGCAAACAAAGGGCGTGATAATGACACTCACGATTTAGATCATATGTGCAAGTTAGTTGGGTCCATAGGATTTTTCTGTGAAATAATTTGATGATTTAGTCAACCAGGTAGAACCTGAGCACCCATTGTTTATCTTCGATCACCAACCCAACTTTGTTCAGCTCCACACTTTCTTTAACTCCTCATCCTTATTTATAAATCCATTCCTCAAGATCCGTGGCAGATGACTGCTTTGAAGTGCTCACAATTGAGAAGTTGAGAAGATGAAATCTTCAAGTGAGTGACACATTGTTAGATTTGTTTTGGGTTGAAAACCGAACCGTCAGTTCGGTTTTTCACCTAAACCGACGGTTCGATTTTTCACATAAACAATGAATCGAACCAACTTTGGTCGGTTTCAAAATTTTCAAATTGAAACCGAACCGACCATTAACAAAATCAAACTGATTCTAATTTATGCAAACTTAACTGAACCAACCGACTATTTTAAGCATATTATAATATTTTTTATAAAAATATATATTATTTATTATATATATTCGGTCGGTTCGGTTTTGTCGGTTAAAATAACAAACCAAAAACCGAACCGACCATTTCGATTTTGAATTTTTAAAACCAAAATCGAATCGATCGATTCGATTTTGATCAGTTCGGTCGGTTTAATTGATTTGGTTGGTTTTTTGTTCAACCCTAGATTTGTTTCATTTGTCATTGAATTTTAGAATTTATTATGAATGGGAGGGGGGTGCTATTTTGAAATTTATAATGTGGGTGACTGCAAAATAACCCTTGATAAAAACACACATTTTTTTCCGCCTCTCTTCTCCCCCTCTTTCACATACAAACACCCTTCTCTCTCCCACACAGTTTCTCTCTCTCTCTTTTACATTCACCACTTGAATATATTTTGTAGGATGAACTGAACTAAGCTCAACTTCAGTCTCCAATTAGATTGATTGATTATGATTGTGAGAGAGTATTAATAGAGATGATGATGTTGTTGAAGAGAAGCGGTGGTATTGCTATTGTTGTTTCTTCTGCTTTCAATCCTAATCCCAAGCATCTCAATCTCAATGAAGTTTTTAATAAATAAATAAATAAAATTTTGAGTCGTTGACCTTTTTTTATTTATTTATTAATCTATGCGCGAAGACTACATCACTGTCCCCATTGGGATAACCAAACTATGCCGAAGGCTACATCATTTTCGCCACTTAGCATCCATGTCGCCTCCACCTCGAACATGAAGGCTTGCTTTCGCTCTAGTTCGTCCACCCCGCATGAAAACTTTTTTTCGCTCCTCTCCGGTACATCTAAGCAGCTATATTTAATACTCGAAGGATAATCAACAACGGAACACATGTGCTCCTAATAATCGGGCAAAAACTCACAAAATCCACTGATGAGTGTCAAGCCCACAATTTCTCACAATGAAAATAGATGTCTGACCAATTGAGCTACAGTTAGTGGATATCTCAATGAAGTTGAGGAATTGAGATTGGGGAGGTGAATGCGGGTTTGGTTGGAAAAGATAAACAATAACTTTATCAAATTAGGTGTGCCTTTTGTCAAAATTTCACTAACGTGTAAGGTCCAGCTTTCATTTACTAAAGCTAGGGCTATGATCCAACAAACAATGCAAACCTACTCAGTTTCCTTTCAGGTTTTATCTCCAAAACCGAATTTAGAAAGTCTAAGGTAACTAGTTAAGATCAGATTGATAAGGATGAATTGATGGTTGCAAAAAGAAGTTTATTTTGTTTCAAAACAGTGATGATTACACTGCCATGAACCAAAGCAGTGGTGGTGGATGAGACTAACGGGGTGTTACAATTTAATTTACAAATGCATATATAAATGATTTGAAGGCCCGGAAGGAATTTATATCCCTTTTGAGGACAGGATAGGTCTCAGTTTATTGAATAAATGGGGATGTAATTTAACTGCAACAAAGGAAATGTTATGGCAGGGAACATAAAGTGTTTTCCGAAGCTACCAAAGATGAAGTAGTGGATGTAGGGTGTTGTACATTCATACAACACTATTTTGGAACTTATGTCAAATTCAAAGGAAAATTTTTGGGTATTGATTTGGATTTGGTGGATTTGAAAGAAGGGCGGAGAGATTGTCATTGGGTTTTGTGTCCATCTCAATGATGAGAATTTCGTGAAGTAAAATACCTGGTGCTTCCAAGACAGATATGTTGGGATGGCTAGCAAGCAATCTGAAGGGAGAAACAGAGAATTACATTTAGCTGCAGAACTTTACCACAGTGATTGCCATGAACAATATTTTATAAATATAAGATGCATAATTCTCGTATTATTTGCCAACAAATAGTATCATTAGGATGGCCACAGCCAAAGGGGTTTTCAGTATGGTGAATGTCATGAAGTCCATTTCATAACACATAACACACAGCCATACCATTAGGACTTGAATATATCGATGAAGTTGTGTATTGGATGTTATGTAATAATCATAGTGATACTTTTTTTGTTAGTTATCGTCTTCAATTTGAAACATTTACAAAAATCATATTGGAATGATCTAGCAACATCAAGTGGACAGGGTTTGGTGGGCTTGACCATAGATACCCAATTCGCTCAACAATCCCCACCCCTTGCGTGTGAATTTCGAATTGGATTGTACGTACCAATTCGCGACCCGGATCGGTGGATGTCAACTACCTATGTGGTTAAGAATAAAACAAAGGAGCGAGAATAAGGAGGAAAACATCAAATCTGAGACGAGGGTAGTTGGGTGCATTTAGATTTATTTTTATTCTTTTATTGGGTCATTAAAGAGTTGGTGTTTTCCAAAATACTTTTGAATTTTTAAATCTTTCAAAAATTTTCAATAAATTATCATGTATTGAACCCATGTTCATATATCCATAAAATATCATGTATTGAATCTACTATATTCATAAAGTAACTATTGCACCTAAATACTGTACCGAATTAAAATAATACACGAACTACGACCCCGAATAGCATACCGACTCTGCCTACCCCTTCGAATTTTGTATCAAATGGAAACCAACGTATCCCGAATCCGCTCCCATTCCACGTACCCTGTTATTCCCCATACCTGGTAACTATGGGCTTGAGTAACCCAAGTTTCGGCTTTGGCATACCTTCCTTATATTGGTGCGTTCAAATATTAATGGTGCAAATAGCTACATTCAAAACCATGGATATAAGTTACATGTTTGAAGAAAAGGGAAAAGGGAATTCATGGATCTGTTGTGATAACCCACGATGTGATCCACCAAAGTACTAGGAAGTTGTAATAGACTTCCCTAAATAAATCAACTTTGCAACCAGTGATCATATCTTGAACGTAAGTGACAGATTACTCATACTTTGGGTATTTCCTACATTTTTCAAAAACTAAAACTTAAAACAAACTGGAAGTAAAAGAATTCAAACCTTTAAACTGTTGATATTTTGTATCTCCCCAGGCAGGGGACTCACAATTGCATGCTTCAGCTTTCCCTTATCTTGTAATTGATATGACATGGTAGAGCAATGCTACGGTGCCTGGTACCATGCCTGGTGGTGGTACCAGTGGCACCGTAGATCTTTATTGTATGAATTACAATGTTGCCAGACCTTCTCCCAGTGGTGTACTAAAGAAAGTGACTTCTTCCCTACCTGCTATGGCCTAGTTGTACATATATATATGTGCAGGAAGACTGCACAGAATACACGGTCCTGTGGGTGTCACCTAAGGTCATTTGTTAGAAGATTAGGGTCCGCAACGTAAGCTAACAGTTTATATATGGTGAATTTGAATAAAACTAAATTCATATGGACAGGGTGACCTTTGTTACATCTCTCCTTAGTCCTTACATAAACTCAATCTGCCATTTTCCTTTTGCGTGCATGTAATCATTTTAATGCCATGCTGGGGAACCCACTCCTTTTTGTTCTGTCAGCTTAACATGCAGTTCGGTCATTTGTCTAGTCGTTTTTAGTGAGCATCGAATGGGAGCTCCTATCTTACAGTTTCTGAACTTTTTGCAAGCTCAAGTCAGAGAACTGAAATTTCACCAGTCCAAATTTACAACGACCATGATGCTAGTTGGAATCCCCAACGTTGGCAAGTCAGCTCTTGCCAACTCTTTGCATCAAATTGGCCGTATAAGTGCTACAGGTATTCATAATATCATATAAATGCTTTTATGTATTACTAATAAAGTACCGGAATCTTAGTTACCCCCTCTAAATTAGCATCTTATTTATTTATCTATTTTAAAGTTCTGATTGAAATATCTCATGGCTATGTTACCATGTCATATCAATTACAAGAGAAGGGAAAGCTGAAGCATGCAATTGTGAGTCCCCTTCCCGGAGAGACACAAAATGACACAAAATATCAGCAGTTTGAAGGTGTGAATTCTTTTGCTTCTAGTTTTTGTTTTAAGTTTTAACCACAAAATTTGTGAAACATTGAACAATTTAGGAAATACCGAAAGTATGAGTAATATGTCACTTATGTTCAAGTATGATCACTGGTTCCCAAGTTGATTTATTTAGGGAGGCCTCTTAAATATAGACAACTTCCTAGTAATTTGGTGGATCACATCGTGGGTCATCACAGTGGATCCATGAATTCCCTTTTCTTCTAACGTGTAACTTTTATCCATGGTGGTTCTGAACAGGGGCGGACCCAGGATTTCACTCCAGGGGGGGCGAAATGACAAAGTAATATTTGTCGATAATAATAATTTACTAAAATAATCGTTTTTCAAAAAAAAAAAAAAATTTAGTGACAAATTTAAATACTACTATTTACTTTCTTATGATAAGCCATAAAATAAGATATTGTATTACTCACAAAAGATGGGAGAGGTGAGAGGAATTCACCTCGCCAATTTACCAAAAAATATTATCTATAAATTGCAACTATGCAACTCATACGTACAAAAAATATTATCTATAAAGGAATGTCCTTATAAGGACCCTTCAAAACACCTATTATTTCTTTCTAACCATATCATTTAACCACATTTTTACAAATCTACACGTCGCGATCTCATGTTCTGAAATTGTTGCATGATGGCTTCATTTTCAATGCTATCCAAAACATCCCTTTCAATGTATGTCACCAAACAATCATTCATCCAATCATCTCTCATTTGATTCCTTAGGCGACTCTTCACAATATGCATAGCTGAAAATGCCCTTTCAACTGTAGCAGTGGCAACAGGTAGAATCAATGATAATGTGATGAGTAAATAATCCATAGGATATACGACATCCTTTTTTGTTTCAACCATCTTCTTAGCAAGACCACCTATACCGATTATATTTGAAAATTCACTATTTGATCGCACATCCATAATATAAGTTTTCAATTGATCTTGAAGCACCATCAAATCAAAATCTGAGAAATCCATTGGATAAAATTGAGCAAGACGGATCAACTTCTAGTGGTCAAATGCTGAAAATGAATTGTTTGGACTTAAGCATGTCATACACAAAAGTAACTTTGTATTCATCTAGTCAAAACGATTATTGAGCTCTTGAAGCTGCATATCTATGCACGTATAAAATAATTCAACTCGATAGTGATGGAGATATGTAACTACTTCTTGTCTACGCCGTGATCGCCCCCGAGGTACAAAGTCATCATCCATTCGAGGAACTGTGATATTATGTTTCCCACAAAATGAAGATACATCAGCAATGAGTGAATCTCATTCATTTTCTCTCATCATTTGGAACCTTTGCTTAGATATTTCAACGAGATTGATGACATTCACAATGTCTTGATCTTTTTTTTGCAATGATTTTGATAATTCATTGGTAATTCCTAATACATCCTTCATCATATGTAAAATCAGGATAAAATCAAAACATTGCATTGATTCTAGTAAAGCATAAGCTTCACCCCTTTGTTCTGAGCTGGTGCCATCTCCAATGACAATTTCAAGTACATCTATCACCGAAGAAAACATAAGAATCAACCTTATTATCATAGTATAATGAGAACCCCATCGAGTATCACCAGCTCGTATGAGAGTAGTCTCTTGGTTCAACCCTTTACCAGTTGAAAGTTCACCACCATTGAGTTTCTCAATAAGGTCAATAGTTTGTTTATCTCGAAAAATATCTTTGTGTTTGCATGAAACCCCAACAATATTCACTGCTGTAGAAATTAAGTTAAAGAATAATGTGATCCGATGATGGTTTTTTGCGACATGTACCAGTGTCAGTTGAAGCGGATGCGCAAAACAATGGACATAAAATGCAGACTGATTTTCTTTCATAATCGGTACTTTAAATCCGTTGAACTCACCTTGCATATTACTGGCCCCATCGTAACCTTGTCCACGCAACCTTGTTATGCTCAAATTATACTTGGAAAGAATTTTGCCTAGTGCATTTTTCAGTGAAATTGCGGTTGTATTATAAACATGAGTTATACTTAAGAATCGTTCAATAACACACCCATTTTTGTCCACAAAGCGTAAAACAACTGTCATTTGCTCTTTGATTGAAAAATCACGAGATTCGTCAACCAAAACTGCAAATAACGTGTCACCAAGATCTTCAAGAATAACGTCGGAAGTCTTAATTGCAACCGCTTTTGTAATGTCTTTCTGAACTTTAAGTGAAATCAACTTGTGATTTTTAAGAGCATATTTTAAAACAACTTTCTTTATGTCTTCATTGTGATTAATCATGACCACGAAAAGCCAATCCTTAATGCAAAAGTTTAAAAGTTCAAGAAAGTTTCTTCTATTCTTTGAGTCTTCAGATTCATCATGACCACGAAAAACCAATCCTTGATGCAAAAGAAATCGAATACAGTCAATTGAAGCATTTAAACGAGTCCGATACTCAAGTTTAGCTTGGTCTGATTGCTTAACGAAAAATGTTTGGATATGCTTCATCAAATTTTGACTCATTGTATAAGCTTCATAATGATTAATGAGTCTTTCCCAAATGACCTTGTAATTTATCCGGTTTCTTCCAATTATCGAACCCTTCCACTACAAAAGCGTTGCCACCACTTTGATCCCCGAAATTCGGTTTGAAGAGATAGCAATGTAAACAAAATGCAGCATCTTTCTCTATGCTATACTCCAACCAATCTTTATGTTGGTCGAACCAAGCTACATTAAAACGTCTCATCCCACCTCCCATTTTCTTTTGTGGAAATTTGTGATTCTTAGGCTGACATGGACCCCTTTGTAAATATGATCTTCTAATTATGTCCTGATCATTAGGATGATAGTCTGAAATTCGAGGTCTTGATCCGGGATCTGTTGGAAGATTTGACATATCATAATCCACGTGAATTGGCTTTGAGATTGGATCTAACTGACCACCCTCATTATTTCGTAAGCTAGGGGATGGTAACTCTGACACAGACTTTCTTTTCAAAAACTTGTCCATAGCTGGAAAAAATAAATAATATATTAAATAAGTAAATAAAATATTAATTAAGTAAATAAATATATAATATTTATTTTTAAGCATTGTTATCATGGAAAAACATACAAGCTCTAACAATATTTATGAAAACATCTAATTCACAAGATTTAAGATTAATTTTCATGAATAAAATGTTAATGTACCTGAGCTGCAAGAGTGTAAAGCAAAATCCAAGTAGTCTTTGTCCTCCCTAGCTCTTCTTTAGTCACGTGATTTGCAATCTGTATATAAAGTAACGAAGAAAACTGAGTTATACATTAATCCCTTCAAGTTAAGCAGAAGAACTAAAATCTCAATGAACACAACAAATCCTACCTGAAAAAAGTAGGTTTCTAGACTACCCCAATTCTAGAAAGAAAACCAGCAACCTGAAATAGACATGGACGATGACCTACCAATCAAGAACTAAACTTTTCACACAAGCAACTTGAAAAATTCAATCTTTTCTCTCAATAAAGGTTTGGGGCGTTTAAAAAAATTCAATCTTTTTTAACAAAAACTTCAAATTCAACTAAAACAAGGAAAACCCACAAAAAATGAAGGTATGCATTCAATTAAAAGCAAAATGCTATTCAATTGAAACAAAAACATTTTTAGTTGAGGACATGAAGAAACTCTTACACAGTATATACATCGATTAAAAGAAAAGGATCCCCAAAAAAACATAATCAGCAGAAAAGAAAGAACTTAATCACAATAATAAAAATGAGTTGAAAACATCAAACCCCTAAGAAAATTTTATTCATAATTAGTGGATCTAGCCCACCCAAAAATCTCTGAAACAGACTAAACAGAGATAAATGATTGATTAGCATGAAAGTGGACAGCCTTCTCTGTTTGCTAATATCAAAATTAGGCTTAAGGTTTATTAGCAGTGAATCATAGAAAAGTTCCTCAATCTTTTCTCTCAATAAAGGTTTGGGGCGTTTAAAAAAATTCAATCTTTTTTAACAAAAACTTCAAATTCAACTAAAACAAGGAAAACCCACAAAAAATGAAGCATACCCAAATCCAGAAACACAATGAAAATGAATTCTGAGAGATGAATTGGATAAAATACTATGTACTACTGACCATTTTGTTCTTGGGAATGGGAGATCTTCAAGAAAGATAGATAAAATGGGGTTTCTTCTCCCTCTTAAATACGCAGCAGAGGATTAACCGAAGAGGAAGAGATTTTAGTTCATTGAGAGAAAAAGAACAACCGAACAGGGCCGCGTGAGAGAAGAGGAACAACTGAACACTCGAATAGGGCCGCGTGAGAGAAGACCTTGCACCTTGTGTCGCTGCTTTGTGCGGCTGTGTGAGAGACTCGAGAGAACAGAGAAGGGGAAGCCCTAATAGTCAACTATTTTTTTTTTTTAAATATGAACCAAAAAAAAATTTAATTTTTTAAAAGTTCAGGCGCTGCCCCCCCCCCCCCCCCCCCCCCAGTCCCTGAATAGGTCCGCCCATGGTTCTGAATGTAGCTATTTGCACCGTTAATATTTGAATGCACCAATATAAGGAATGTATGCCAAAGGTGAAACTTGGGTGAGTCGGGCCCATAGTTACCTGTTATGGGGAACAAAAGGGTACGTGGAATGGGAACAGATTTGGGATACGTTTGTTTCCATTTGGTACGAAATTTGAAGGGGTAAGCAGAGTCTGTATGCTATTTAAGGTCGTAGTTCGTGTATTATTTTAATTGGTACGGTATTTAGGTGCAGTAGTTACTTTATGAATATAGTAGATTCAATACATGATATTTTATGGATATATGAACATGGATTCAATACTTGATATTTTATGGAGTGATCTAATTACGATAACTTATTGAAAATTTTTGAAGGATTTGAAAATTCAAAAGTATTTTGGAAAACTCCATCTCTTTAATGACCCAATAAAAGGATAAAAACAAATTAAATGGACCCAACTACCCTCGTCTCGGAGTTGATGTTCTCTTCCTTATTCTTGCTCCTTTGTTTTATTCTTAACCACATAGGTAGTTGATATCCACCAATCCGGGTCGCGAATTGGTACGTGGAATCCAATTCGAAATTCACGCGCGGGGGTAGAGGTTGTTGAGCAAATTGGGTATCTATGGTCAAGCCCACCAAACCCTGTCCACTTGATGTTGCTAGATCATTCCAATCTGATTTTTGCCAGATAACTAACAAAAAGTATCACTAGCTATGATTTATTACATAACATACAATTCACAACTTCATCGATATATTCAAGTCCTAATGGCATGGCTGTGTGTTATGTATTATGAAATGGACTTCATGACATTCACCATACCGAAAACCATTTTGTTTGTGGCCATCCCAATGATACTATTTGTTGGTAAATAATACGAGAATTATGCATCTTATATTTATAAAAAAAATTTCATGGCCATCCCTGTGGTACAGTTCTGCAGCTAAATGTAATTGTCTTTTTCTCCCTTTAGATTGCTAGCCATCCCAACATATATGTCTTGGACACACCAGGAATTTTGCTTCCCGAATTTCTCAACATTGAGATGGGCTCTAAACTAGCTGTGACAGGTACTTCCATCGTTTGTGAATGTATACTGGCATGACTGATATTTCTTAGTAATTAATTTTGCCCATAGTTGGTTCTATGTTCAGATCAACCTGAGGATTCAGTGGTTTGATCACATCTATACTAACAAAAGCATCAAAAGCTTTAAACTTCTTTTATCTCTTAATTTCTATAATCTCACCAAATAAAGAGGGTGTTTTCAGTCCTTTTATTGTCCCGTTTACAAGCTGTTTGTCACGAGCCATCTAGCATAGCTTTCTCTAGATGCCTCCGGAAGGTTCTAGAGTGCTCTTGGACATTCTAAATTTGCTTTATCTAGAGTGTTCTAGCATGGATAAGTCTAGAACACCCTTGTACCAATTTGTGTAGTATTTTCTAGAAGCCTCCTTGTAATTTCTAGTTCCTTTGGAGGTGGGAACTTTCTAGATGCATAGAGAATACTCCTTTGAATGAGGATTGTGGAAGGTTCTAGGCTAGAAGCCTCTAGGACTTTAAGGGCCTATAAATAGGCCTTGGCATTCATTTGTAGAGATAAAACACTTGTACAACTCTCTCAAGCAATACAAAGCATTCTTTCAAAAGCCCAAACACTTGTGCCTTAGCATTTTCCTCACTTAAGCTTTCGAAGTATCACTTAGCATTAGCCAAGCATCGAAGTGCCTTGACTAGTTAGTCCGACGGGAGTGTGACGCTAGTAGGCAGCGTGTTAGCCAAGGGAAAAAGGTCAGCACGTGACACGTGGTATCAGAGCAGTGACGATCGTAGGGGCGGTCTTGCTGAAGTTGCGTTGTGCTAGCTGCTGTGTGTACGAAGGTTAGGTGCGGAGCAATCTGATAATGTCGGGAAACAAAGAGAGTGCTGTTGGAGGGTCCGTGGTTGAGGAGACTGGAAGAAAGACTAGTCGGACCAACATGCTTGAGGATCGTATGGCCAAGGTGGAGCTGACCGTGGGCGATCTCCAGGACAGCGTTGGGGAGATGGAACAGAAGGTTGAGTCCTTCAATGGGACATTGGCTAACGTCACTATGGATATTGAGCAACTTGATAGCCGCGTCCATGACCTTGAGCTTGGCACTGTGGAAGCCAAGGACGAGACTCAACTTCTCGTCAACCAAGTTGCGGATGCCATGCGCAACGAGATGGGCCAGCTCAAGGACACGCTGATGGGGCAGCTCCAAGCCATCCGGGAGCAGGTTGAGTCCTTGCAATCGGACGTCAACCTATGCAAGGCGGCGGTGGCAGGTAGCGCTACTGTACGAGAGGGACCAAGGATGAAGGTGCCCGAGCCGCCAAGGTACCATGGGAAGCGCGATGCTAGGGAGCTCGACAACTTCCTATGGAGTGTTGAAAAATATTTCAACGCGATGCGCTTGGACGACGATGAGTCCAAGATCACCACCGTCACCATGTACTTGGGTGATGATGCCATCCTTTGGTGGAGGAGGCGTGAATTGGATATCAAGAAGGGTCTTTGCTCGCTTAAGACTTGGGACGAGTTCAAGGCGGATTTCAAGCGGCAATTCTATCCGGAGAATGCGGAGGAAGTTGCTATGAAGAGGCTGCGTGGACTGAAGCATACGGGGTCAATCAAAGAGTATGTCAAGCAGTTCACTTCTCTTATGCTTGAAGTCTCGGACATGCCGGAGAAGACTCAACTCATCTACTTCATGGATGGACTACAACGATGGGCTGAGCAAGAGTTAAAGAGACGCAACGTTCAATCACTTGCGGAGGCCATCACAGTTGCCGAATCCTTGTTCGAATACAAGGCTGATTCGAAAAGCCACAAGGGCGACAGCAAGAGTGGCGGCGGTAACAAGGGAAAAGGTGGGGGAGCAAAACCCACTGAAAGAAGCAGCAGTAGCAGCGGCAGCAAGCAGTTCGAGAGGAAGGACAAAGCCAAGCAGTCCTTCTCGGATAGCAAGGTGAAAAACCGCGACTGCTTCTTGTGCAGAGGGCCGCACTGGGCTAGGGAGTGCCCACAGCGACAGAAGCTCAATGCGATGATCGCTGGCAAGAGTGGATCGTCCGGGGAATCATCGGGGGACGAGGCGCAAATGGGGACTTTGCGCTTGCTAAGCAGCGTCAAGGCTACGGTGAAGCAAAGCAACGTGGCTAAGGTAAGTACGCTGCCCCGTTCGAAGAAATCCGCTCTCTTGTTTGTGGAAGCCAAGGTAAATGGCAAGGCTTCAAAGGCACTCGTCGACACGGGTGCAACGCACAACTTTGTTGCTTTTAAGGAGGCAACAAGGCTGGGCGTGCAGTACACCAAGGAGCCAGGCACCTTGAAGACCGTCAACACAGCACCGGTGCCTATCCATGGTGTAGCACGAGGCGTCTCCCTTCATTTGGGCGAATGGAAGGGGACGGTGGACCTGACTGTCGTCACGATGGACGACTTCTCATTGGTGCTGGGCATGGAGTTCATGGATACGGTGAAGCCATGGACATTAGAAAGGGACGGGTCGATGACTATTGCAAAGGATCGAGAAGCATGCTCTGTCCCTGTCACTCGGGAGATCGTGGAGGCCAAGATGTTGTCAGCCATTCAAGTGAAGAAAGGCGTGAAAAAGGGGCAAACAACATTTGTGGCCACGTTGATCGAAGATGGGCCTCAACCCAGCGAGGTTCCGAAGGAGGTAGCCGCGGTTTTGAAAGAGTACGAAGATGTCATGCCTCCAGAGCTACCCAAGAGACTTCCTCCAAGAAGGGAAGTCGATCATATGATCGAGCTGGAGCCAGGGGCTAGGCCTCCAGCCATGGCGCCTTATCGGATGGCACCGCCAGAGTTGGAAGAGCTACGCAAGCAACTCAAGGAGCTGCTGGACGCGGGGTTCATTCGGCCATCCAAGGCCCCATTCGGTGCACCAGTATTGTTCCAACGCAAGCACGACGGGTCCTTGCGTATGTGCATCGATTACCGAGCACTTAACAAAGTAACCATCAAGAACAAGTATCCAATTCCTTTGGTTGCCGATCTTTTCGATAGGCTCGGTAAAGCCAGGTACTTTTCTAAACTTGATCTCCGATCGGGGTATTGGCAAGTACGCATAGCCAAAGGAGATGAGCCAAAGACAGCATGCGTCACTCGCTATGGGTCTTATGAGTTCTTGGTGATGCCTTTTGGTCTCACCAATGCCCCGGCTACTTTCTGCACTTTAATGAACAGAATCTTTCAGCCTTTCTTGGATAAATTTGTAGTCGTCTATCTCGACGATATCGTCGTGTATAGCGACAACTTGGAAGAACATGTGCATCACTTGCGACAGGTTTTCCAAGCATTGCGGGAGAGCGAGCTGTACGTGAAATTGGAGAAGTGCTCGTTCGCCCAAGACGAGGTGTCTTTCTTGGGGCACCGCATCAAGGCTGGAAAGATCATGATGGAACGGGACAAAGTACATGCCATCAATGAATGGGAGCCACCCAAGAACGTTTCGGAGCTACGTTCTTTCCTTGGGCTGGCCAATTATTATCGGAGATTCATTTTGAGCTACTCGGCGAGAGCAGCCCCACTGACCGACTTGCTGAAGAAGAAGGTGCAGTGGCATTGGAGTGAGAAATGCCAAGAAGCGTTCGATGATTTGAAGAAGGCAGTCACCGAGGAACCTGTCTTGGCCTTGCCCGATTATGCTAAGTCGTTCGAACTTCACACCGATGCATCAGACTTTGCCATCGGAGGGGTGCTTATGCAAGAGGGGCATCCCATAGCCTATGAGTCTCGCAAGCTCAATGATACCGAGAGACGGTATCCGGTGCATGACAAGGAGATGACAGCCATCATTCATTGCTTGCGGACTTGGAGGCACTATTTGCTTGGGAGTCGGTTTACCATCATGACCGACAATGTGGCTACGAGTTATTTTCAAAATCAGAAGAAGATCAGCCCCAAGCAAGCTCGGTGGCAAGATTTCTTAGCGGAGTTCGATTATGTCATGGAGTACAAGCCGGGCAAAGTTAATGTTGTTGCTGATGCTCTCAGCCGAAAGGCCATGCTCGCTAGCGCAAGCAGCGCCGCTAGCAACCTTCTTGATCGGATCAAGGAGGGGACTTCTCAAGACCCCTTGGCCAAGGGACTCATGGAGATGGCCAAAGAAGGGAAGACTCGACGGTTTTGGGTAGAGGATGGGGTGCTCTACACCGTCGGTCGTCGCATTTATGTGCCTAAGTGGGATAATCTTAGGCGAGACATCATGAAGGAGTGCCACGATTCAATGTGGGCTGGCCATCCGGGGATGCAGCGGACATTGGCACTCTTGGAGGTGAACTACTATTGGCCTCATATGCGGGACGATATCGAGGCCTATGTGAAGACTTGTCTTGTGTGCCAACAAGACAAGATAGAGCAACGTGTACCGGCAGGACTATTGCAGCCTTTGCCGATTCCAGAAAGGCCATGGGAGAGTGTATCAATGGATTTCATATCAGCCTTGCCCAAGTCTGATGGGTATGGCTCTATTATGGTGGTGGTCGATCGCTTTTCCAAATATGGGACTTTCATACCTGCCCCACGCGATTGCACGGCCGAGCAAGCCGCCAAGTTGTTCTTTCAGCATGTGGTGAAGTATTGGGGCTTGCCTCGGAGCATCATAAGTGATCGGGACCCAAGGTTCACAGCAAAATTCTGGACGGAGTTATTCAAGCTCTTGGGTTCGGGTCTACACTTCTCAACAAGCTTTCACCCGCAAAGCGATGGGCAAACAGAGAGGGTGAATGCCTTGTTGGAGTTATACTTGAGGCACTTTGTGGGTGCCAACCAGAAGAATTGGGCCAGGTTGATGGATGTGGCTCAATTCTCATTCAACTTGCAGCGGTCCGAATCAACGCAACAAAGTCCGTTCGAGATCGTCATGGGCCAGCAGCCCTTGACTCCACAAGCCGTTGCGTCGGGCTACACGGGTAGCAGCCCCGCTGCGTACAAGCTTGCACGAGGGTGGCATGAGCAGCTTGATATAACGAAGGCGTACTTGGACAAGGCGTCTAAGAAGATGAAGAAGTGGGCAGACAAGCATAGACGCCCTCTCGAGTTCCAAGTGGGCGACATGGTCATGGTCAAGTTGCTGCCACAACAGTTCAAGGTCTTCCGCTCGGTGCACAAGGGACTAGTGCGGAAGTACGAGGGGCCATTTCCCGTCCTACGGAAGGTCGGGAGAGTTTCTTACAAGCTTGAGTTGCCGCCCAAACTCAAGATTCATCCGGTGTTCCATGTGAGCATGCTCAAGCCCTACCATGGTGATAAAGAAGATCCAACGAGGGGCGAGTCACATCGGGCACCAACCGCGGTCGTGACTTCCTTTGATCGAAAGATCGAGAGCATCGAGGCAAAGAGGCTCATCCGACGGAGGGGTGTGCCAAGCTATAATGAGTATCTCATTCGATGGAAGGGACTACCGAACAGTGAGGCCTCATGGGAGAACGAGGACGACCTATGGCAATTCCAGGGCAAGATCGCGGAGTTCGAGGCACGGTCTTGACGGGGTCGTCAAGGACTTGGGTGGGGGAGAATGTCACGAGCCATCTAGCATAGCTTTCTCTAGATGCCTCCGGAAGGTTCTAGAGTGCTCTTGGACATTCTAAATTTGCTTTATCTAGAGTGTTCTAGCATGGATAAGTCTAGAACACCCTTGTACCAATTTGTGTAGTATTTTCTAGAAGCCTCCTTGTAATTTCTAGTTCCTTTGGAGGTGGGAACTTTCTAGATGCATAGAGAATACTCCTTTGAATGAGGATTGTGGAAGGTTCTAGGCTAGAAGCCTCTAGGACTTTAAGGGCCTATAAATAGGCCTTGGCATTCATTTGTAGAGATAAAACACTTGTACAACTCTCTCAAGCAATACAAAGCATTCTTTCAAAAGCCCAAACACTTGTGCCTTAGCATTTTCCTCACTTAAGCTTTCGAAGTATCACTTAGCATTAGCCAAGCATCGAAGTGCCTTGACTAGTTAGTCCGACGGGAGTGTGACGCTAGTAGGCAGCGTGTTAGCCAAGGGAAAAAGGTCAGCACGTGACATGTTGCTCTGTTGTAGTCTTGAGAAGCAACCCAACTAAAAGAGGGATCGAGGGATCATGCTCCATTTTGAGCTAACTAAATATTACACGCTCACCAGCAAGCACTCCCTAAAACAAAACCCAATGAAAATCTCCAACCACCTCCTCAGAATTTATCTCTCCGCCCTTCCTTCAAATCCACAAAATCCAATCAATACCCAAAAAGTGTACCCAATTTTCCTTTGAATTTGACACAAGCTCCAAAGTAGTGTTGTATGAATGTACAACACCCCTCATCCCCCGCTTCATCTTTGGTAGCTTCGGAAAACACTTTATGTTCCCTGCCATACTTTTCTTTTGTTGCAGTTAAAATTCCATCCCCATTTATTCAATAAACTGGGACCTATCCTGTCTTCAAAAGGGATATAGATTCCTTCAGGGCCTTCAAACCATTTATATATGCATTTGTAAATTGTAACACCCTATTAGTCTCCTTCACATTTCCTTCGGTATAAGCTCATCCACCAGCACTGCTTTGGTCACTTGAACCATAGCAGTGTAATCATCGCTGTTTTGAAACAGAATAAACTTCTTTCTGCAACCATTAATTGATCCTTATCAATCTGATCTTAACTAGTTACCTCTAACTTTTGTAGTTGATATCTACTCATCCGGCTTGGACAATAAATACACTCATTTTGTAGCTGGATGAGCTAATTCGGGATTTAATTTCTAAATGTGTGTCTAACATTTCAATCCATCTTAAAACTACAGGAGCTATTAAGGATTGTTTGGTTGGGGAGTATGAACTTGCTCGTTATTTCCTAGCTATCCTCAACTTGAGTGATGAGTACAAACACTGGGAGAGCTTAGCCTTGGTGGAGGATGATGGCTTATCCTTAGACTCTAAGTCGAAGCATGGTGGTAGTTTGGAGTCAAACACAAAGCGAAAGAAGATTTTTCCAACTGATCATACTCAGGTACTGTGTGCTTTTCATGATTATATCTTCCGAAAGGAGACCCCTTGCACAAACTTGGTTTTTGGTGCAAAGAACACAAAATGACATTCTGAGTGCATAAAGAAGCAGATATGGATGGAACCTTTTTCTGCACTTTCTAAATATAAAAGAAAAGGCATTCTGGTTGATTGAAGTGATAGTATGTTACATTCAATCTCATGTATTCTCAAAAATTTCCATAAGTTCAAACTGATTATGGGAAGAGTCCTGGACTCGTCATTTGAAATAACATGTTTTGCCTGGTTTTGCATAAAAATATGGTTATTCTAGATTATGTTTCATGCTTAGTCACACAAACCTTCTGTCAGAAGTGACACTCTCAACCCTAGCTCTGGCGCTTTTGGGCGAATTCTTCTGAAATTTTTGCTCTCAAAATCTTAGATTCCCGCTGTGACGATTTTGAGTTAATTGTTCTGGAATCTCTGCTTTAAGATTTACGAAACTTCACTTCCAAAACTTAAATAGTCGTTCAAATGCTTTTGTTTCATTAATCTTTTGGGTTTTTTATTTTATTTTATTTTTTTATAATAATTATTTTATTTTTTTGAAAGGTAAACAAGGTTTTAATGAATCCTTGAACCCAATTAAATTAAATCAAACATAGAAGATACTGCACCCTCTTATACAGTTTTCCACTTGCATTTTCAAATACAATTTTTTTGAGGTCTTCTAAGAATGAACTTGGGATAAATTCGACAAAGGATGTGGTTGGCATTAGGTTTGCAAGATGTTGTGTGGCATTATTAGGTTCCCTATTAATGTAAACAATGTCGAAGGAGCTGAACATTCCAAGCTAAACCTTGATCCGCCTTATAGTAGCTAAAGCTTGTCATAGGAGGTCAAGATTTTTCTTCAAGGCTTTATTATATTTTGATGTATATTATTAAAAGTAATTCATGTATATAGTAGATTTCAAGTTTTTATCTATATATGTATTCCTATTACGATTATTTATAACTCTTACTATTCATCTTATGCATGTGATTAATCTTAAATTACTATTATTTAGTATTTATTTTGTTTATTAATAAAATAAAAATTGATGAAATTCAAGTTAATACTTTAAAATATAAGAATAAAATTATAAAATACATTGCATATACAAATGCTCTCAAACGCTTTGAACATTGGAAAATTTTGAAATCAAGCGCTCTCACACTCCTGTTCGCGCTTCACTCTCTGGTGACTAAGGTTTCACGTACTCTTTTGTGCACTTAGTAATAGCATTGTTTATCGCTTTGCAGGATATTGTTGTACAGGATGTTCGTAAAACCCTATTCAAAACAATTACATCTTTCAATGGAAATATGGAAGATGAAATTGAGCTGACCAGCCTGATTGAAGCTCAGATCGCGGCTTTGCGAGAGCCTTTTCAACGACCTTTAGAATCAGGTGAGAATGGATGCCAGAGAGTATGTACAAAACTTCTAAACCTTTATCGGACGGGTAGGCTTGGTCATTATACTTTGGATACTATACCTAAGAATATTTACTAACCCAATTATATTTACTCTAATTCATGGTAGTCATTTAGTTTTAAATATTCCCTCAGGTGCTGCAATTGATTTACATAAACTAGCGTCCCTGCACGAGCGTCTTTCCTTATAAATTTGTGTAAAGAATTAACAATTAGAGTATAATTTTACTGTAGCATATTTAAAGGGGATTCTTAAAATAAATAAATAAATAAATATATTTTTAAAAAATAAATAAATAAATAAAATCCTCAATTTCAGTCATCTAAGTTTTATCAAATGTAATTACCATCAGTCATGTGTTTAGCTCATCTGTGAGAGAAAAGGAAGAGGGCAGTTAAGGAGGAAGAGATGGAAATAGAGAAGTAAGGGGAGAGGGAGAGGGTTGTAGAGGACACAAGGAAACTACCACTTGAAGTTTCTTCACTTGACGGAGAAGGGTCCATGGTCAATTACTAAAACATGCATTGCAAAGACTATGTGCATCCAGTTTATGAAACAACGAAATTGGATGCAGCAATTAATGACCAAATTGTGTCCATTGGATGCAGCAATTAAGTAGTATGTTACATGCACTTGTATCATCCAAACTGATCTATCCTCAAGTTTGGGAACCTTTATGGTGTGTTTGGTTCTACGGAGAATTGGAATTGTGTGGTTCCAACTTCCAAGGAGAAATTTTCATGGGTAAAGTAAAGAGAGAGAGAGAGAGAGAGAGTGAGTGGAATTTTTTTGCCAAGTATCACTAATTTCATATTCATTCTCACTTCCTCCTGTCCTGTTTTGCTTTTTACTTTCTGTAAATTTTATTGAAACACTTTCCTTTGAACCAAACACGCCCTTCAAGTAACAACAGAGGAATTTCGCCAACAAAGTTGCTTTGGGTGCCTCCAAGGAATATGGATATAAGATGAATAAGATCATCATTGTGTGGTTACTTTCTTATGGTGTTGACCTGTAGGTCGCATCTTGTTGATAGGTTATGGGATTCTATAAAAACTCAGCTCGCTTTTCAAAAAAAAAAAGACCATCATTGTGTGTTGTCAAAATAGCACACTTGGTTGAGCAATAGAGAACAAGAGGATCTGTAAAAATTTGTGGCCTTCAGCAGTAGATAAAATCTTTTCGATTTGCAGGTCTGATGGTGAGGATGATAGTAAGACTCCATGCAACCATTTCTGTTGTCAACAATGCAAGCGACTTAAGAAAGATGGCACATATTTTTTGTGCCAGGTCAGTCTAACTGAAAGTTCTTTTTAGGATTTAGAGTCCTAGTCCTTTTAGGGTTTAGACTTCTATTAGATTTTGTATTAGAGAAAAATCTGAAGGGAAAAATGGGAAACCCCATCGTCCCCTCGCAAAAAATTTTATTAGAAATGTTTAACTCAATCTTAATGTAAAGGAAAGCATTGTATTTAGAGGACAAATTGCATTTTCAATGCTTATTCAAGATCAAGTCTTGGAAACCTGGAAATTATGGCATTTGCGGTTTGGGTTGCTGAAACCATCAAATCCATATCATTCTGTATCGCTTGTTGCCAACCTATCCACATTAACCCCCAAATGAAAGTGCCTTTCTCCAAAATGTTCCGATATATTGAGAGAAATATGTAGGGTGGACAAATTCTGTATGCCAGTATATGATAAAAGATATACAAAAATATAAACTTAAATGACCTCTCGGACTTAGGTAGCGAGAGGAGGAAGTTGGATTTGTGCAGTAGTGAAAAGATTGATCATCGAGAGTGATGGAGAATTGTCATCCAACAAAACCAACCAACCTTGAGAAGAACCAACAATACCGCCTTTGGTACAAGCAAGGGATCAAATTCGTAATCATAGAGATGAATCAAGAAATATTGGTGGTGGGAATTGTTATTGTTATTCTTATGATAATGAAGATGACTACTAAAATGGTCATTAGGTGAGACTAGGGAGGGGAGTAGGGGAAATGGGTTGGATGGCAGGGTAATTGATGGTATGTGGTAAAGCGAATCCACACGCAAGTAAGCACAAACACTACACTGTAAAAGGGTTTTTGTTCCAGCTCATAAAAGTTGCTAAAATTAATTGTAACACTTTTATGTCTATAATAAATGAGGTGATCCTAATATTTGTATCATCAATCAACCCATACCAATGTAATAATTGCAATATGATGCAGCTAATACTAACATAACATTGGCTTCATTATACAGCTCATACTGAATTTTATATAATGACATGCACTAACTAATACTGACTCAATTTTATTTTGTATTATGTAGAAACTATAACTAATTTAAAACATTTTCCAAAAAAACAAAAAAAAATACCTAAAAAATGGGTTGTACACATTCAAAAACTTGATACACTACTTCAACATTCAAATCGCTACATTTGAAACGAATTTCAAAGTAAATAAATAATTCACAACACAATACGAATAATAGCAATCCCAAAAAGAGAGCAAATAAATGTGAATACAAGACAATAAAATCTCAACATCTACGTTTGTCACTAGCCCCAAAAGAAATGTCATAATATCAAACAATCTATTTTTTCATCATCTATTTTTAAATATTTACACTGCTATTTTATCAAGGCAAACTGTATTGTTGCAATAGTATAGTTCACCATGCAGACCTGAAGTTTGATGAAGAACATCTTCTACTACATAGAAATCTGGTTACGAAGATCAAGGCCCAAAGTGAAAGAAGGTGATCAACATCTCTTCATTCATGTTTGTTCTTTCAAGATTGGATCATCTTGAGAATCTGGTAACAGAGATATTACATTATGTTAAGCTGAACACACAATGATTTGGCACTCTAAAATAATGATTTTCCTGTATAGCGGAAAAAAAAAAATACATATTTGCTTGAAATGGTCATCATCAATGAGCTGAAATATAACATGTCATCCAAGGAACAAAAATTATAATCACTTCTAACATGAAGAACTAATTTTCTTTTTTACCTGCATGGTTGTTTTCAACATGGCCATTTGCATTAGTTGGTTCTTTTCAAGTTCTAATGCATCTTCAGGACGATGAGAAGAAGAATAGAAATAAGTTGATCTACCAATATCTAAGAATGTGATGGAGTTCTTTACAAACCATGCAGTGAAGTCATCTGCAATGTATTGATCATCATCGTCGATATCCACTGCACCAAACATTTTGCACCTGTACATATATGATGCTCAATCAGACACGCCTAGACTAAAGAAAGCAAAAGAAACAAACTATTGTTGATTCGATAATGCATATGAACTAGACATCATCAAACATTTTCTCCACCTCCAACTCCTTTTCCACGTCCCTCATATTTCTCTCTGCGCTTATGTAACTCTGACGAGCCCCCCTCTTGCTCCGTTCTTTTTCTTTGCGTCTCTGTAACGCCGGTGACCACCACCCCTCCCTTTTCTCCCTTTCTGCTTCTTTATTTCGCCGGCGACCACCATCATTTTTTCTCTTATTTCTGCCTCTCTTCTCCTTCACACACACTCATATTTATCTTTCATACTCAGTTTGTCTCTCACTTCTTCTTCTCTTTTCCTCTCTCTCATTTCACCATCGTATTTCTACTCTTACATTCACCACTTGAATGCATTATAAAGGATGAACTGAACTAAGCTCAACTTCAATCTCCATTCGATTGATCAATTATGATCATGAAAGAGTATTAGAGATGATGATGTTGTTGCAGAAAAGCGATGGTATTGCTATTGGTGTTCTTCTGCTTTCAATCCTAATCTTGATGAAATCACTACTTTTTTTTACCCCTTTCACTCTTTCGTTCTAAAATCACCACTAAAGCATCTAAATCTCAATGATTTTTTTTAAATAAAAATATTTGGTCATTGGCTCTTATTTATTTATTAATCCATGCACGAAGCTTAGATCACTACCTCCGTAAGAATAACCAAACCATGCCCAAAGGCTATATCAATTTTGCTATTTAGCATCCATGTCACATCTATTTCACATGAAAACTTGTTTTCACTCTGGTCCATTACCTCTACCCGATATGAAAACTTGCGTTTGCTCCATTTCAATACATTTAAGTAGCTACATTCAATACTCGAAAGCTAATCAACATCACATCTCACAAAGATAGTAGATGCCTGACTAACCGAGCTAGAACTGGTGGACATCTCAATAAAGTTGTGGAATTAGAGATTCGAGAGGTGAATGCATGTTTGGTTGGAAAAGAAAGAATAATAACTTTATCAAACTAAGTGGGGGCCGAGAGTGGCTGCCTTTTGTCAAAATTCTACTTTAGTGGTGGGTTCATCTTTTAATTGATAAAAGAAGGGGTATGATCCAAATCGTGGACGTCAATATTTCAACCCGGCAAACAATGCCCCAAAAACAAAACAAAGGGCAAACACGTGCAAATCACGTGCCTCGCTCTTAAATTACAAACCTTCTCAGTTGCCTTTAAGGTTTTTATCTCCAAAACTGAACAGTTTTTAATGTTTCCAACTTCCCAATCTCTCTAACGATCAATCGTTCTGTGGTACGGATTCGCATTTCTGCCTCACAGAGCACATGGTACACTCAAAACCCCTGTTTATGTTTCTCTTACAATATGTATGTTTGCATTTCGTTTCTCTCTCTGCGTCTGTGTATGCTAAGGTGTCTGTTGTTCTTTGATCCACGTCTTTCCATGAACCCAGAGAAGAACCCATGATGTGGGATTTGATATTTGTAGAAGTGTTTGGTAGCAATGAAGGCTTTATAGGAATTAGATATGTAAATACTGAAATACCCATTTGGTTTGGTGATCTTATTACTTGAATTTTGATTGGTCTTGAGGTATTTAAGATTGGGTTCTTGTATTAAACAATGGGTTTGTCTAAAAAAACTATCTTCTCAACGTCTTGTGTGATGTAATGTTCTAATTGTTAATGTCCATACACCCTGAGTTTGTTTGATGAAATATTTCACTATAGATATCCTAGTATAAGCAACTTTTACTTCATGTTATTGTTCCTTGTTAGGCTAGATAAATGGTGAGTTTATCTGTTGCAGTGATCCACAGTGTTAAAATTTTCATTTGAATAAGGTTTCTGGGATGGGTTAGTTGCTGCTAACCCAAATTTCGAATTTTAGTTGGTAGAACTAGGTCTGACTGGAATTGTGATACTGATGATTTAAGAAAGGAAGCTTACCTATAGAAATTATGTTTTCCGAATTTGGGGTTATTGGAAAAAAGATGCAAATACAGGATTGCCTCTTGGAGAAAAATCAAGGAAACTTGAAAAGATAAAAGATGGCGATTTTATTTTATTTTATTTTATTTTTTAATCGGAAAAACAGAAATGTATTTATATATAAGAGGAAGAGGAGGGTCAGTTTGAAAAAGGAACCGACCTACTAACAAAAGTAGATGCATCAAGATGTATTATTATGCACAATGGCTTCCCAACTAAACATATGATAAGAGAATTGGGGATTTTTGAAATGACATTGTTGTCAAAAGGTTTATATGTCAAATCTTTTCTCTTTTCTCATGAAGTTAACGATCTAAATGTGGTGGGTGTCTATTGAGTATTGAACTATCCGAATTTGTGTTTGAGTGTCCAATGTGTATGGTATTTGTTTGAAAGTGAAATGGTCTTGTTATATAGGTTAAATGCTGTAGATTTGTTGTTACTGAGCCTCATGATTAAGATACAATACCTCTTTGCTTCTAAAGCACAAGGTAAGAGTAAGACACCCTTTTGAGTACAGCTATGCAAATAAATAAAATAGATACAAGTTGTATCCTTATATTATTGTCCTGGAATTAAAAAAATTCTTTGACTTGCTTTGAGACTGACGTGAAAATGAATCCAGGTCAAAGACTTATGTGAATCTTTAGCTGAAAAAGTTAGGACTCTCTTTATCCAAATCAAATCCCACCATCTTGATGATGAAACAGGGAAAACCATCTAGATTGTCCCTTCCAATACCCTGTCCCTGTTCCCACTTTCTGATCAATTGTCTTCTGGCTCCCACAAGTGATCTTTGATCTGGGAATTGTGACTTCATGCACAATGCAACTTCATTTTCACGAGCTGTATGTGCAAAATTGGTGTATGGTGTCATTCCATGTGTTGAGTTTGGAGTACAATTGCAGCTTAGTGTTAGATTATTTTCTCTGTCATTTCTGGAAACTAGTTGATCCACTCTTACAGTGCCCTGCTCTATGTCATGTTGCAGGTTGTTTGTGTGTGCTTGTGGTAATGGCCACTGAAACAGGACGGGATCCTCCTAAGAAGGTGAGTTTTGCAGAAGCTACTATTAAGGTTCAAAAATCAGCCTTAGAATTCAAAAGATGGAGTAGGAGACAACCATTTATCCGATATGGGATACCACTTATTTCACTTACTGTATTTGGGGCTCTTGGTCTTGGCCATCTCTTGCAAGGCAGGTTAGTGTTTTATTTATTTATTTATTTATTTATTTATTTATTTATTTTTATTTTATTTTATTTTTTTTCTGGACATTAGTTTAATTGACATATCTATTTAGCTATGTAAGAACACTTTCATTTCAAAAAATACCCCTGTTACATATCGATCACTCTCACACACGGAAAAGATTGGGAGTCAATTGGCCTACCCATTGTTTTACATATTTTTAAGGTTCTGATTCTTTATAGATGTTAATGAATATATCATCACAAGATTGTAAGAGTATATTATGACAACTAATACAGTCGATTAGCAATATATATCTGCAAAATATAACAGAATGAAGTTTATAACTTGGTAAAGTTAATAGCATTACGTGTCCATCACCATGTTTCCCATGCCGAACAACTGTGGTGTCGTTATTACATAGCTATTTTTAATATGGTGAACCACAACACTACATGAAAGGATGATAGATTGTTTTGAGAGAATCATTTTTTTAATTTATTCATCTATTTATTGATTTATTTATTTTAGATAAGGGGCAAAGTTTTAGATTATTAATGAAAACGAAATAGAACAAAAAGAAGCAATACAGCCCTGAAGAGGGATTAAATTCTATAATGTTACCAAGTCAGATGCAAAAACCTCTTTGAAGCCAGAAAAAATTGTTCCCCTAATGGCAAATAGTAAATCACTTCCGTCACCAACTTTGGAAAGTGGATTGACCCATTGAAAAACTCATTCATTTCTGAATGTGCTACCCAACATGTAGCACAATGAAGCAACGACTAAATGGGCTAAGACACACCCCTAGAGAAGGTTGCACAATTTTATAACTTGAAGGCTTTGCCGGTGTGATAGGAAGAAAAAAATGTCCATCCCAAGGAGGCCAATGAAGAGATCCCAAATCTTGTAAGAAAGAGGACAACAACAGAAGAGTGATTGTCATCTTCCCCTCCCCAAAATATACTTGTGGCAACTCTATTAACGATCCATTAAAATTCGAGATATCATAAAATCTAATGAATGTAAAGCACACGGTTCCAATTAACAAAAGAAACTCTCAAAGTTAAACTTCCTTCAAGCTGAAATGCATTGTGCTCTAATACTGATGTCCACTATCACCAATCCCAACTTGTTTCCATTTCTTCAAAATTTTGTTATTTCTTTCAAGCAAAATACCCTAGAGGATGCATGGAACTAGACTCTAAACAATTGTTTCTTACCTTTCATATATCCAACATGCCAAAGAAAATAGATTTGCGAAACCACTATGGTGTTGCAAACTCCAAATATCAAGAAGACGTGATGTCAAATGTCTTGAGCAATTGAGCTCTCTTGCAGACTAACAAGATTTGGGGCCAAAACTTATTTTTGTTCTTTGGCACAAAGCGATCAGTTGTTTGGATGGGGTTCTACTTGTAGCTCCCGACTTGCTTATGTTTTCTTTGTCTACTTTTAAGGAATGAGGGTATGTTCCCCTTTCCCTTTTTCTAAAGTAGTTTTCTCTAATTATGAGGTGGGATACCTCCAACCTCTACTTTCCTGGTGGGAAAAAGAAAAAAAGATAAAATCTTGAGCCTAATTGCATTATGAGGAAAGATAATCCCCGGTTTTCAATGCCATATTGCACGAAGGACACCTTCATCATTCCCCTCCTTTACCAGCAAATCACAAGAAGGAAGGCAACTCTTACCATCTTCCAGAAAAAAAAAAAACGACTCTTGTAGATATGAATGTTTCCATACTAACTTCACCAGAAAACTCAATTACAGCCAAAGCCATACTCAAAATAGCAATTCTCTAAATTTGTTTGTGTAGTGTTCTGGGGCAGTAAATTGCACCACGAATGAGTATGAGACGTGGCAAATAATTTTTGAGGTGTCAATCAACTCTGGCCTTCCCCCTAGCCTCTTTTTTGTCATTATTTTTCCAATATAATGGCATATTATGGACAAAAAAGCACGAGTATTTTGCTTAATAAAAATTTTACTTTTAAAAGAAAATTTATAGACAAAAATGCATTTTGACTATCCTTTTAGAACCCCTTAGTGATGCGTCCAGATATGTTCTCTTCGAGATCTGACCTGCAAAACAAGGTTAGATTGCCAAATACCACCTGTTTGGTGGCCGAATGCACTCCGATGCTTAAGTCAGTTAACTGTAGGTGAAAGTGAACTTGGACAGAGTATAGTTGTGATGTATTTCGTACTTGGTGCCTCTTCTCCCTTCTTTACCTTATATAATAAGAGTAATTAACTTTGTGCTTGACTTAAGTATGCATGGCGCAATGAAGATGGACGTTTCTCACAACGATCTCCTCCTTTACTGAGATAGGTCCTTGGGAGAGAAATTTCGGCTATGACTTGTCTCCTTCGTAACGTCTCTGTCCTCTAAGGGAAGAGGTTTGTTCCTGAGATTTGGGCCTTTAACCTTGATCGTGGTCAGATACTAAATGCCTATTTGGGCTTTAGTAACTGGACCGTTATCCATCTTTGGTTTGTGCCGTATGTCTCTAATGAGGGATGATTTGTGTCACGAATACGATCGCGATCGAATGACTATTTGATGTATCATCACTTAGTTTTCATTGTAAATTAAAGACACTACCTACAATATATCATTTGAACAGAAATTTTGAAGAAAATTAAATATCAACATCATAAACAACGCTCGTTTTGACATGTGTGCCTCGAGATCCGCATTAAAAATGTGAAAAAAATGTATTTGTCTATTGTAATCATGAAGCGAGCGAGAGCCCACCTTGGTCACAATACATAACAAAGGCATTATTTCTAGAACGTTTATTAAGATATTTAATGGCTTTGACCTAAATCTTGAGGAACATTATTTCTAATGTTAATTCGTAATTTTTCTGAATATTTCACTCAAATTAATAAAAATGTATTATATTTTAGTTTAGTAGTGTCCTTAAATCTAAACAGAAAATGAAGTGGGTACTCCTGGGTTAGTAAAAACATTTTTTTCCCTAAATTGCCAATACCCCTTATTTTTCTTTATTACTTTTTACCTTTTGATTGTGTTTAGTGACCTCTTGAACTTTGTGATGCAGCAAAGATGTGAACAAGGTGAAAGACGATCACGAATGGGAGTATATTGAAAAAACGAAAGCACTTTCAAGAACAGGACCTGTAGAAAAGAAGCTTACGTTGGAGGAGGAGCTCAAGGTACTATTGAACACTCTCTTAGACAATTAAGGAAACAGTACAAATGTTGAAACAATTGTGCTAATGAAGCTTGATTTCTTATTTCCTTGTAAATTTCCGTATGGAAGCATAATGCGCTGCTCCTTTTCATTTTGCAGGCTTTGCAAGCAAAATTTGACATAAACAAGTTTGAATACAAAAGAATTCCGAAACCAAATGAGGGCAAGGAGAGTCGTTAGAATCTTAGTAGATTTACCTATGTACCATGAAACATATATTTCAGTAATGGTTTGAAATATATTAGATATTTTAGCTTCCTCTCCTCTGTGAATGAAACCTGTCAATGCATTTGAATTTATGTGCCCAACCCAATATTTGGTTGAAAACATCAAGCATGATCTCAAAAGCACCGGACCGAAAAGTGAGAAATTATTTCAGTTGAGTTAGTGACATCTGCTGGTTCTGTTAACTCTTCCAGTTAGACTACATTGGAACATCAAGGCCTCAATAAAAGGATTTCCAGACAAAATGTTTGATAGTCTATACTGTTAAAACTACCTGCAAGTGGAATCTCAGATATTTTGGTTAGCGAGAATGCTGTAAATGTTGTATCTGTTTGATGCAGTGATTGCTAGAGTGAAGTTTATGGAATTTGAAGGCACGAGTCTGTAACTTAATAGTCTGCATTCTTACCATCTTAGATTCACAGTCCACATTGTTTGGTCGTAATGATGTCCAACACATTTTATGCCCTAATCCTAAGCCAAGTTGATAGCCACCTACCTCTTATGATCAAATGGATGTCATTTAGAGTACTCTTTTAACTACGTTATTGAGGGTGAGGCGAGGTGCGAGGTGCCAAAAGTTTGCCGATAAAACCAACAAATTCTTTTTTTAAAGGGTAACTAGAGGTTTTAGTGTGGTAGCCCTCACCTTGATTGAAATGTGACCTTGCAGTTGTCTAAGGTAAAAGCGAAACGCTTTAAAGAAAAATTAGAGCCTTGGTGGAGATGCAGAGAAGCCCCCGACAACATAGCTCTTCAGAGACCATTTCAATTGTTATGGATGTGTACAACTGTGACATACACATTATTTTATATATATATATAACAGGATGGTGTTTGGTGTGGGAGATAAAAGACTGCTGAGATTTATCCAAATATAAGAATCTAACGGATCACATAGAACTTAAAGCATCAAGAGTGCATGGGTTCGATTTCCATATCCAACATTTTTTTTTATATTTTTTTCTTCAATTGTTAATGGTGATGATTAGACATGTAAGTATGAAAGATAAAAACTTAACGGTAATCATATTTTGACAAGTTTTAAACTTTTATCGTGCCAACGGCACTAGAAATACCCTAATTCTATATTACAATTCAGAATGGTGTTTTAATATTCATTACTGACTGCAACAAACTAAAGATTGAAGATAAAAGATGACTATGATTGAAAGCTGAGAAATGTGTTGAAGGTTGAGATTTATTTTCTATGATGACATATTTGTAAATATAAAACATGTATTAGAATGACAAAGAAAATTAATTTTTTTTTTTGTAAAAAAGTTGGTGGAATGTACAAGTGGTAGAGAGAAAAAGTATTGCGTTTTTTTTTTTTTTTTTTTGTCAAAATGAAAGTTATCATAAGTATTTATGTAGTTGTAAGATTTTGGTAAACTTAGTATCATTGAAATACAATTTTGAAGACTTTTCCAACAAAACTAATGATCAATACAAACAGTTAAAATTTCAGAATATGTAAGTATATTTAATATTTTCATGCTTCATGCCTAAGTATAATAATTTTCAAAGAAACGATGGACATTTTAATGAACATTCGAACAAAGACCTCAAACATTCAATCGGTTATAATTTTAAACAAGTTTTGACTAAAAAAGATTAGTATTTTCACCATAAAATAGTTTGCACCTCAAAAATTTTGTTTGCATTCTAAAATGTGATTTTTTATGGAACATATTAAGGGTAATGGTGGGGATGGTGTCCAATGCATGATAATTAACAATAAAAAAAAGTATATGTGAAGTGCCAACGACATGGGTAAATATAATTACATGTGGAGTGCCAACGGCATGGGTAAAACATGTAGAAATGCAAATAAAATGAAAAAAATTGTGAAATGTTTTTGTGTAATGTACATGTGGCGGAGAGAAAGTATTGTGTTTGATTTTGTTCAAAATAAAATTATCATAACTAATTACGTAGTTGTCAGATTTTAGCAAACTTTGTATCATTGAATTGCAATTTTGAAAATTTTTCCAACAAATCCATTGATCAATAGAAATACTTACAATTTCAAAATATGTATGTTATTATTAAAACATGTAAGTATTTTTAATGTTTTCATGCCTGAGTATAACATTTTTCAAAGAAACGGACAAATATTTTAATGAACATTCAAATGAAGACCCCAAACATTCAATCTGTTTTAATTTTAATCTAAAAAAACTCTAAGAAAATTAGTTTCATTTGAAAATATCATTTTTTTTATGTAATTGATTAAGGGCAATGGTGAGGATGGTGGTGAGGTGTTAAATAGATGATAATTAGCGGAAGAAGAAAAAAAAGTGTATATGGCGTGCTAAGGGCACAAGTAATATGCTAATTTTATACATTTTGATGCAAAAATTTCATCCAACAAACATATAACTTTATACGTGTCAACAAGCACACAATTATATATTTTGGATTTGCTAACGTGGTATCAGCTCAGTTAGTAAACTTGTGACGGATGGTATCACAAGTGCAAGATTTGAATAATGTCGGAGGCGTTTAATGGTTTTGAGACCCAATAAACATATTACCCGTGTCGCTGACACTACATACACATTTTTTCTCCCTGTACACCCCCACCATTGTCGTCAATCAATCCCCCCCTAAAAAAAAACATTTTTTAAAATGCAAACTAATTTTTTTGAAGTAGAAGCATATTTTACGATAAAAATACTAACTCTTTTTTTATAGTCAAATCCGATTAAAATTAAAATCGATTGAATGTTCGGGGTCTTTGTTTAAATGTTCATTAAAATGTTTGTCCGTTTATTTGAAAAAATATTTTACATAGGCATAAAAAAATTAAAAATACTTAAATATTTTAATAATAAAATACATATTTTAAAATTTTAAGTGTTTGTATTGATCATTGGTTTTGTTAAAAAGATCTTCTAAATTGCATTTCAATGATACAAAGTTTAAAAAAAATCTGACAACTGCGTAGATAGTTATGATAATTTATATTTTGAAAAAAAAAACACAATACTTTTTTCTTTCACATGTAAATTCCACCAATTTTTTCACAAAATTTTCATTTATTTTACCCTTCTACATGTTTTATATTTACAAATATGATATCATTGGAAATGAATCTCAGCACTCAACACGTTTCCTAATTTTCAATATTGGCCATATTTTATCTTCAATATTTAGTTTGTCTCAGTCATCAATGAATAGTAAAACATTGCTCTGAAAACCCACCCATCAAATTACAAGTTTAAAGCGTTAATTAACATATAGCTACCTAGATTCATACTGGATTAAACTTTGGGTCTCGAACTTGTCCAGCTTAAAGTCTAGGTTTCAAGACCACGTTGGCTTGTTTGACTATCTAACATAGTTTAATAATCCATTGACCCATTTAATCGGTGTTGACATTATGCATGCGAGTTATACACCCCGTTTGGGGATGCTCAAAGAACTAAATGAATGCTCCATTTGGTATATGGTAAAAGAATGCATATGCAAAAGTTTACAGTGGTTACAAAAACTTGGGTGTTTGGTTGACTTTGCGAAAAACAATTATTAGAATTTAAATTCAAGACTTTTACATCTTCTAGTTATAAAATTCTGCAAAACTTTGCGGGACAAAATCTCTCGCATTACTTTGCAAAACTAATCGCCTCATCTTACTTGAATTCTACTCCCAACTCCTTAAAACACCCCAACCATCACCACCACAACCACTGCCATTGCCACCGCCACAACCATCATAACCACTGTCACCACCATAATATAACCACCTTCAACATCACCGCCACCTCCAGGATCACACTACCATACCCTATTAACCACAACCACCACCAACTTCACTACTAGCACCATAACCATTGTCACCACCACTACCACCATCACAACTACCATACCATAACCACCACTACCACTATAGCATAATTACCACAACCATCACCATCACTACTATCACCGCTGCGTCTACTATAGTCACCACAATCATCCACCACCACCATGACTACCACCCCCACCATTATATCCACCGAACAACCACAACCACCACCATCGCCCACATTTTGCAATCACCATCACCACAATCATTTTTTCGCATTGTTTTGATTTTCTTTAATTATTACCAAGTGCTTGTATCAAACAAAGCCGAAGTTTCATTATCCAATACGAAGGACATTTTGGTCCTTACAAGAAATCTGCCATTGTGGATAAAATAGATAACCCCCCTTCGTAAAAGAAAAACTCTCTAGTTGTTAAGCTCAGTGAAGCAACGATGGCTTCTTCTTCACTCACCTGTTCTTCTTTCCAACTATGGTAAGCCCCTTCTTCAACCACAGCTTCCGTTTACTTTTTTCATCTCATACTCTCATTATTGTGTTTGTTTCATTTACTTTTGTTTTCCATGTTATTGAAAGCTAATTTCTTGCATAACTAAATTACTACTTGATATGTGAATTTGGAAGAATGCATGAAATTTCATACTGGGTATCTGATTGTTTTTCAAAAATTGCAATCTTTGGGTGTTTTGAGCAATGGGGTTGGTTAATTTGTCGAGTTTTACTTGTTCTTTGGCCTCTATTTGTATGGTGAAATTTCAAAATGGGTGGTGATTAGTTATTGTGAAATGCAATTTTGGAATGAATTGAACAATTGGGTTGGTTGATTTTTGATATGTTTTAGTTACTTCGTTTCAATATACTGTAAGTTGTGAAAATTGCTTAAATTCGGAGGAGTGCCCCAAATAACTGTTTCCAGAAAAAAATGACAATGCTATGATGCTGTTTAATGTGTGAAAGAATGAAAGTTTGAAGAATGAGGTTGGTTTGTTTTAATTTATGTTATTTGTTGTTTTTTCATTAGGAACATTTGTTTTTCTTCTTCGTCTAAAGGAACTGTTATTCATATCTGAACATGGGGTAGAGGATGAAATTTTGTGGTGGTATTGAACAATTGATCATAAAAATGTAGGTTTTGGATGATGTTGAACAACGAGTCCTCATAGGTTCGACTTGTTCTTCCTAGTTCTTACCCTTGTCTTGTGGGTTGAGCGAACTTAAAAAAAAAATCTCGAAGAGGTTATATGTTTGTTTATATCAGGAGACTCCCATTATATATAAAATTTCTCAAAAGTAACCCATCTTGATTGTGGTGTTTGGGGTTTGTTATCCGGCTGTTTGTCTATTTTTATTTCTAAATTACTATATGGTTTCAGTTTATACTTTTGATGCAAATGCTTACTTGCTCAGTCTGACAGAAGAGTTTTACTGATTGGAACCATTTTTTCTTGGTGTTTTATACTGAAAGTATTAGCCTTTATACTATAGTATGAAACTCCTACGGAAGAAGTTGACGGTGCTGGATAATATAATTGTTATATTTGATATTATTGTTGTTCGCTGTTTTTAACGGAAAGAGAAAACAAGCATCCTTTTTACAGCAGAAAACCAGCAAACAACTTGAGAATTATAGTACAATCCCTCAGTAGTCTAGGCTCCTGCAAGGACCAATGCCATAGAATGATCAAATTTTCCAACAGCAACTTCCCACTCCCTTCTATCCATTCCTGTGGTCCTAATAGTTTGTGTGGTCATGCCTATTTCCATACAACAAGATATAGAGAAGACATAACAAGATGTAAAGAAGACATGTAAAGACTTCTTGTGGAGAACAAACCAGAATAACAAGAGCTATCACTGGGTTAAGTGGAGTGTGATTTGCAAGCTTAAAGATGAAGATGGCCTGGGTATCAGAAAACTCAACTTATTCAACTTGGCCTGCTTTCCAAATGGCTTTGGAGATTTGGAGTGGAGCAAAATGCTCTGTGTAGGATCATCATTCGACAGAAGAAGTATGGAACTGAACCAGGAGGATGGTATACCAACCAGATCCTCACTCCTTATGGGTGTTCCTAGTGAGAAAGGGCATAAGAAACTTGACGGACAAATTCCGAGCTCATGTTTCTTTTGACTTATGCAATGGAAACATAATTCTATATTGGGAAGACAATTGGTGCACCCGTAAGCCACTCAGTGAGATTTTCAACCCTATATACAAATTATCCCTTACCAAGACAGCTACTTTCTCCTTGATATATTAGGGCCCAATTGCCAATACTCCAAAATAGGATCTAAAACTTAGAAGGGGTGTGAAAGATGAAGAACTCCGTACTCTCCTGCTGTCGGAAGTTATACAACATACCCAATTGGTTGATAGAGAAGACATGTGGAAATGGAATACAAGTCTGGAAGGTTCACTGTCCTTGACTCCCACCTGAAGCACTATACCCATATTAATGCAGAGACAAACTTTGTTCTTTTTCCCTCTCCTTTTGGGCACAAGATTTTTTTTTGGAGAAAAGAAGTACCCTGTAGGATCAACTTCTTTGTCTGGGCAATGGGTCAAGGCAAGATTCCAACAGTGGATAACTTAGCTGGCAGAGGTCTCATCAATCCTAATAGATCTCAATCTCATCATTCCTAATAGGTTGACCCTGTGCCAGCAACACTCAGAATCCATAGAGTTTACCTTCTTCTCTTGTCCTTAGTCTTAAAGAGTCTATGGGCCTCTATTTGCAATGAAGCTAACTGCCTACCACCAATAGCTTTCAACCTGTTCCAATGGGTTACAACTTGGAAAAGAAATGGCCTCACAGTGAAAGGAACTTGACTTCGGGATGGAATCCTCCTGGCTGCCATTTGGGTTATTTGGAAAGAAAGAAATGGCAGGATCTTCAATGGAAAAACAAAAGACATTTCCCCACCTCATAAACTCAATCAACTCATTAGTATGGCAATGGAGTATGACTTGGGGGATTATCACACACCGACCTTATCACTTGTGTATCTTTAACTGGATAACATTTTTAACTTGTAATAGTTGGTTTTTGTTTAGTGTTCCTTGCTAGCTGACCCCCAGTCACTAGCTACTTGTATTTGTTTCTTTTTGCTATTTTGGTTATCGAAATCCCAGTTTTTATTGATAAAACAAATGATGGATGGTCATCAACTAGACTCAAATGAGAAGGGTCTAAGCGTGATCCATTTGTACATAAGAGACGAGGTTATGTGCATGTGCTGGATGCACATCTGTGCCGGACGTTTGGTTGAAACTTGAAAAATTAACGTGACAAAGTCCTTCGACAAGTTATTTATGAAAAAAAAGTTGCATGGATTGAAGCTAGAGGAGGGTACACATATGTTGGAACAAGTCAATGGTTTCATGAAAATGACAGTTTTTGGAGTTGGAGGTGAACATTGAGGGTGAAGATAAGGCTTTGTTTTTCCATAACTTTTTACCGTGTTCTGTCGAACATTTGGTGACAAGTGACAACCCTTTTAATGGGAAGGAAATCATCAAATTTGATGAGTTGGTTGCGGCAGTGTTTGAAAATGTTGCAAGAAAGAAACCAAATGGGGATCACTCTCAAACTGAGGGCCGCCGAGCAAATGGTTCTAATAGCATTGTGCTAGACCGAAAGAGAAAGGATCTTCCATCAGAGAATTCTAGATTGAAGTCACATTGCAAAGATGTTGTGTGAGTGTATCGTGAATGCTAGAAGAGTTGAAAGACCTATAATAGATGAAAAAAAAGGGAAACAAGAAGCTTAGCAAATAGAAGGTGAAGTAGATTTCCCTTTGGTCTCCGTGGGTATGAATCACTTTGCTGATGTTTGCATTCTTGATTCCAATTTCTTATCATATGTGATATGTGTCCCTTTAGAAAATTGTTTGATATATAATCCTTGCAACAGTGCTATTAGGCAAGGATGGTGGATGTGTAACTGTTGGAATTGGAGCAGTGAGAGTCAAAATGTATGGCGGGTTGTTAGGACATTAGGGGTAAGACGGTGTTGTTAGGAGTTAGGACATTGGGGTTGTTAAAAACGTCCCAGAGTTGAATTGAAAAATAACCCATTTTCTCTTGGGGAGGACAATAAGGGGTACATTTTTACCACCACTGGAGAGTTGTGAAGGTAATTAAGGAGCAATGGTGTTGATGAAGGGGCAGAAAACATGAAATTTCTACAAACTGATAGGGAATCCACCTGTAGATGATTCACAGTATGAAATAAAAGGCTCAGGCAGCATGATCAAGATTTCACAAAAGAAAATTGTTAAAGGGGGTTTAATCTTGCAACCTTGATTTTTGTACACTCAGAAAGTGAGAAGTTAAAGACTGCCATTTACTTTCTAACCTTATAGATGATTCCTCAAGGAAGATTTGGGTCTACTTTTCATGATATTGAAAGATGAGAGATTTGCATTCAAAGTGCGAAAGGGCTGAGGTAGCTCCAAACAATGTGGGGGGGTGTGGATCGTAAGTTCTGCAAGGACGAAGGTATCTCTCCCCATTGAATAGCTCCAAGTATGAAGGTATCTGCAAATGGGGTTGCACAGGAGGTATGACAGGGGAAAAGGTCAAATACTCAAAATTGGTTATTTGATTGGAATGTGCAAAACTTTGGATATGTTAACGAATTTTAGATATTTTATTTTATTTTTTATAATCAATGATGAGAGCTGTGCAATAGTACTTCGATGTTGTAAATTTTTATATAATTCGGTTGAAATAAAATTATGGTAATCTAAAATATTTTGAAAATGAATTATCTAAGTTTGATGTTGTTAAGTTAGTTGGAATTTAGTGTTAAAAATTCAAGCTGTATATCTGGGAACTCATCTAAGGACAGTCGTACTTAGAAGTCTTAGAGTAAATTTGATTTACATGTTAGTTCACTATGGAAAAAAATTACTAAATAAAATAAGAAGTTGAGATGGATGAAATTAACAGGTGCAGTAACATTGGATTCTCATTGGACCTTTTTCTATCTTCTTTTTCAGCAATTTGAAATCTGAGTTTTTGGGTAACCGAAGTAGAATCCAAATAGCTGTTGTCCCTGCCACCCGGGTTGGGAATTTGAGGAAGATTGTGGAGTGCAAAGAATCAAGAATTGGGAAGCATCCAGTTGAAGTACCACCCACTGTGACCATCATGTTGGAAGACCAAGCCTTGAAAGTTAAGGGTCCTTTAGGGGAGCTTTCTCTAAGTTATCCACGGGAAGTGAAGGTTGAGAAGCTAGAAAATGGACAGCTAAAGGTCAGTAAAGCAACAGAAACTAAAAGAGCCAACCAAATGCATGGGCTTTTCAGGTAAATATTTTATTCACATTTCCTAAATATTTCATGGTAGAATGAATATCATGCATGGTTGCCATCTCTTTGTAATTTTTGTATGCGTTAATTTTCTTTGCCCATTGTTGCTAGGCTTGTAAATCAGATAATGTCAATTCAGGTAAAAGAACAAATGGTCAGTAAAAAAAATCCATGATATCACTTCAGGTAGCTAGCTGTTGCTCAGTAACACAAGTAAAATTCCTTCTCCTCTGAGTCTGTGCATCGTCTATGTGAACTATGAAATATGGAAACTCGACTTTGAAATTATGTCTCTCGCACATTAAAGACTAATAAAATGTCATGCATCAGTAGCACTCTCTTTCTACTTGACTCCATATCGAGTCAAAACCTATTGGACTTACTAGTCACACTGGTATCATGCGGGCTATAAATGTTGACCCTTACTATTTTGTGAACGTATAATTTTCGTATATGAGAATTTTGCAGTGTTCTAAAAATCGCTAGGCGCTGGGCGGGCGGCGAGCAGGTGCCTAGCGCCCAGGGGCCTAGGCGGGTGCCTAGGCGGCACCTAGGCGGGTGCCTAGGCGGCACCTAGGCGGTCTTAGGTTTTGTATTATTACTTTAATAATTTACAAAAGTTAAGCATAATACATTATCAATTACATCCAATTTAATGCCAGTATACATATGCAAAATTTAAAAACATGAAAAATTACCAATAGTGAACAAAATTTATTAAAACTCAAATGACTGAAGTTGGTCATGATGGGTACTTTATATAAATTTGAATGTGTACTCTTTTATTTTTCTTCAAATTGCATAAATAACCTCAGTTATATTTGATAAAATCTACATTAGTAAAATTGGTACCGACAGATCATTCGAGAATTCCATTAAGTAATCATCATTTGCTACATTTAGACATATACTGAATAAAAAATAATTAAATAGTTTATTAATAAAAAGTAGGAAATAAAATAAAATAAGAACACAATCAGCCATATTAAAAAATTTAAGAAAATTAAAAAAAATAAAAAAAAATAAAAATCGCCCAGACCGCCTAGAGTCCGCCTAGGCCGCCTAGGCCGCCTAGAGTCCGCCTAGACCCCGCCTAGGCCGCCCAGACCCGCCTAGGCCGCCCAGCCCGCCCAGCCGCCCAGACAGCCCGCCCAGCCATTAATCTGGGCGGTTTTCCACCTTCTAGCACCTAGGCGCCGCCTAGGCGGCCGCCTAGACCGATTTTTAGAACACTGGAATTTTGACCCTTACTAAAATCCTTGTAGAATTTGTGAAGCTATACTTGACTGATTTCTTGTTCCACAAATTCTCTTAATCTCTTCTTTCCACTTCTTGTATATAATTTCATAAGCCACAGGAACTCAAAATGAGATGGGGAGGCAATCATGCATGTGTATCCTGGAACGTTGCTTTTCAACAATTTCACTACTTCATCCAGAAGAAACTATTAACATTTCCAGCATGAACCTGAGGGTTAGCTTGATAGTGTATATGGTGGGTTTAGGACTTAGGTAATGAACATAATTGTGTAAAAGGACTTAACTTGGAAACTGCAACTTTGGTTTCAGTTCAATGAGATCATAGCAAATTATGAAAGATTGGAGATAATGGATTGCACTTGTTTAGTTTCACAGTTTAAACATAAAAAAGTCTGTTAATTATTCAAAACAACTTCTTCCCACTATTTTGAATATCTGGACCTTTGATTTGTTCTTCTTAATGAACCTATCTTGTCTCCTCTCCTCCCATCACGACTTCTTCATCTTCTCCTCCTCTTTTATCCTCCTGGCATGGCATGTACTATTAAAAAAAAAATTTCTTTCAGAAAACTAGACTCTAGAACTAGATTAACGACCTTCTATTACTTCAAGGTTTGTTTTAGTTTATTTTGTGAGGATTGACTTATTGCTCTTGTTACTCTAATATCGAGCAGGACTCTTACTGACAACATGGTGGTTGGTGTGTCGAAAGGATTTGAGAAGAAACTCCAGCTAATCGGGGTAGGGTATCGTGCGATGTTGGAAGGCAGGGACTTGGTGTTGAATCTTGGGTTCTCTCACCCCGTCAGAATGGCAATCCCTGATGGTCTGCAAGTGAAAGTAGAGGACAACACCAGAATCACTATAACTGGATATGACAAAAGTGCAATTGGTCAGTTTGCTGCTTCTGTTAGGAAGTGGAGACCCCCGGAACCATATAAAGGAAAGGGTATCAAATATGCCGATGAGATTGTTAGAAGAAAGGAAGGTAAGGCTGGAAAGAAAAAGTAAGATGGGTAACCTTTTGTATGTAGTCCATTTTTTACCTTTTCTTTTTGGTGTACTTCATTAACATTTGCGGTTGTAAATGCACCTCAGTGACAGTTGAAATCAAATTTAGCATTTATGAAATGTTGATCCTTTTTCTTTTGTATAAACTGACATCCTATTTTAGTATGTGTCTATTTAGCATTGTGCTGATCTTTTAAAAGAAAATGTTCATAACATATTTTCCTTTTCCCTGCATTCAAACTGACCCTAGTTTTTAAAAGAATTGACACTTCACACTGAATTAGCAAAATTAGTCCATGGACAGTAAGAGAAAGGGAATAAAGTTGATTTAGTGAGAATCCCCTCGAGTCTCATGATGAAGCGTGAATTGTTGCTCGGGTAATTTTTTCTAGTTCTTAAATGAATGTAACTGCAAAAGTAATACTTTATACATATGGTAGTCTGGTAATCAATTCAGATTTATGGCAAAGGTTCTGTGGTCATCTACAAGCACAATTATGTTGGTTGAGAAGCATCATTGACAGTGTCCTTGATAAAAATTGGATACTGAAAAAGGCGTTAGCATATATTCTATCTTGATTATTAACCTTCACATATTTTGTCTTTTTTCCTTTTTCCTTTCAATGCTGGTGATTTGGGGTGCAGATGGTCTTCTGCAATTTTTTGTTGCTGTCTTGTTACCAGTTCAGGTCTTTTCATTTTTGGCCTTTTCAATGGTGATGGTGGTGGTGGTTTGTTTTGGGGCCTCCATCTAACAAAATGTTTTGTCGTCGTTGTCAATGTAGTCGTTGTTTGCCTTTTTACGCGTGGTGGTTGCAATTTCGCTTATGCGGGGTTGTGGGTATCACTCCATATTCTCTTTCGGTGCTTGTTTGGTTTCCAGGCGTGGATGAGCCGACAGCCAGGACCCGATCCACATGATATGATATTTTTTTTATCTGTGCTGATGGTTGTTGGTTGGTTTCTAGGCGTAAGGTTTATAACATTGTTTGTTTGATTGTCCATGCCATCGCTTCATATTCTCTCTTTCGATGCTGGTGGTTGTTGCTTGGTTTCCAGGAGTGGAGGAGCTAGCATATCCTCTGCAGGTGCCAAGACTCGATCCACATAGTAGGATATTGTCCGTTACCCGGTGCTGGTGGTTGTTATTTGGATTTCAGGTGTGGAAAAGCTAGCATATCCTCTGCAGGTGCCAAGACTCAATCCACATGGTATAATATTGTCCGCTTTGAACATAACTGCTCGGCTTTAAAACATGTCACATCAGAGTGGCACAACTAGGGGTGGGCACGGGACTGAATGGACCTCATCCCTATCCCATCTTGTTCATTCGGGAATGGGACGGGATAGACTTCATCCCGATCTCGTCCCATCCCAAACGGGTTCGGGACAAGACGGGATGAACATATACTAAATAGTTTTTTTAATGAAGAATAACAAAATAATTCCATCTCACATTGTTCACACACTAATAATGCATAATTTATGTACATATAACTTTCATCATAACAATATAAAATGTTATATAAAATTTCATCTCACATTACTCATAATTGTATGTTGTATGAATGATATAAGTTCTCAAGTTGTCTTAATATAAGTTCAAAAATGAAAAATATTGTTCATTGACCAAATTTCCAACTACGTAACTTATAGTGCAAAACTAAATTAACCCCTCATTTGCCTTTATTTCTACAAGAATAATGATCATATAATCAAATCTAAAATGTGAACCAAAAAAAAAAAAAAACCATAAATTTTCATGGGTTCTATTGACCTAAAATATTTAAACCGAAAATTCTATCTAAATAAATAATACCAAATCAAACAACAAGACCCGGCAGCAGAGGCACGAGCTACAAGGGCAAAGGCCTAGGCATCCTTTCTTGTTAGAGAGCAAAGCAAGCTCCTTCTCCGGATCTAATGGACCAAGTTTATGTTTTCTTTAACATAAGTATAGACAGCAACAAAAGAGCCTATTGGAGAGATATGGAAGATACCAGCACTACCTCGTCCAGCACCTTATTCGCTCGGTTCCAAATCAAATTGCTTATCTAGGTGACCTAGAACCGGAAATCGGTTTACCCTGCAACGGGTAGGGGCAGGCACGCCACAGAGGTAGAGGAAAAAAGAGTTTAAGAACAAAAGTCCCATCACCGCGTCGCATTCTACTAGGTGTCATTTTAGATCAAATCTCCATTGAAGTAAGGGAAGATCGGGCGTATATTCACAATAGAGGCTCGCTCATCTTTATCATTATCCGCCAAAATGAAGGAAAGGGTTTATGAAAGAAAGAAATAAAGATAGATAGGAAAGAGACATAAATGAAGAATCTGAAGGGTGGGATATCCACTGTAAAGTCAATAAGAAGTTGGGGCTCTCCAAGGGATGGGGGATTGGGATAGATGACGAGAGGATGATGGATATAAATTCGGATCGGGTAGGTCGGGAAGGGGCCGTATCGACAACAACTTCATGGGTGGATCGAGTAGGGGAAGGTGGGATCCCCCAACAATCGGTATCGCTTGCAGATAGCTTTGTAATTCATGACCCACCACGGCAATGGATTGATTCTTTGGATTAGAGGGTAAGGAATCCAGTTCCCCTGCTGTTTTTTTAGCGGGCTAGTCAATTGAATCATTTGTCCCTCGAAAAGATTCTATCGATCTCTCCATTGGTCTTCCTCCTATCGAAGTGGGAGAAGTCCTATGGAGGGAACTCCTATTTTGATTGTATTCCCCTAACTAGTAATCCTTCTATTAGATTAGGAGAAGACTAATGCCCAAAGACAAATGATTGTTTAGGCGTCTATAGTTATGCAGTAGAGGAGGCTCTGAAAACTTGCCTTTCAATAGAATCTGAGGATCGATCGACACATTAGTCACTTCTTTTTCGGTTATTTGTTCCACTATACTGTTCAAAAGAACTCCTTTATCTCGCCCGTGGAGTCGACGCCTTTACGTCTATAGGGGGCGTAACTTGACATCCCGGTGAAGCAATTCTTTTGCTAAAATAGTTGACTTACTTTGACTTTGTTGATCCACCGGCATCTAAGCAGAGGTATAGGTGGGAACAGGAGCAAGGGAGGGAGAGACAATTGCAAAGCCGGGTTCGTAAACACGAGATCCAGTTCGTGAGCGAGATAGAGAGTCGGATCCAAAGCCAGCAAAGGTCCCAAAAAATCGGGACGGGACAGGATGGGACTGGGTCGAGATCGAGATCGCGTGATGGGATGCCCACGCCTAGGCACAACAACAATGCTCACGATATGATATTGGCCGCTTTGGGCTCTTTGGCCTTACCCACAGTTTTTAAACACATAAAACCAAGGGATACAACCTCGCACATATATAGTTCATTCCCTTCTCTCACCCAGGCCATGTGGGACTATATCCCCCTTTGTAGCCTGTCAGCCTAACTGTTTGCCCACACAAGGGTGTTACAATCCACCCCCGTTAGGGGTCCAATATGTCATCGTTAACATACTTCCGGCTGAGTCTGATTTTGATATAATGTGTGGTAGTCTCAAAGCGGACAATATCATACCATATTGATCAAGTCGTTACGGAATTGTATCAAAACTGGACCCAACCAAAAGTGTGCCAACGAAGATGTTAGATTCTCTAAAGCAGAGTGGATTGTAATACCTTGAGTGGGCGAGCGATAAGGCTAGCATACTGCTTAGGTATTATAGTCTCACATCGCGTGAGAATAGGAATGTGATGAGGTATATGTGCGAGCTTGTATCTCCTTAACATGGCACATTTTAAAACTGTTAGTTAGATCCAAAGCAGACAATATCATACCATAAGGGTCCTTACAAAGACATAGGTTGTCCAAATCTTAATTAGTACCTATGATACTCCTCAAATCCAACAAATTAATAGAAGTGTCGGTGTTGTATTTGTACCAAATGGATATTATCATCATCATCAAAGTCCATCATCAAAGTCCATTATCGATACTTTCGGATTCAGCTACACGGATATTTTAACCAAATGAATATATACCAGTTAAAATGAAGTGTGTGGATATCCTAGTACTTCATAAGTATGATCGAGTATCATTGATAGCGCGAAAACGAAATTCAGAATTGTCTCTGTCACCTTAGCTTTTCATCTTCTTAAACAAGAGTGTGATTGGAGGACAACACAAAACACAACACATTGTGGATGTCTAATCTCTGCTAAATTGGCAAGGCATGCAACTTGAATCAAACTGATCCATACACCACTAGTATCATTGCACATGCATGCATTTAGCTTATCTTATTGAACTTCTCATCACCTTTATGAATGGTTCACATCCAAACACATTTCCATATCAAATCATTTGGGTCCCATACAAGATCCTTCATTTTGAAATCTTCTTGGCTCTTGTGTTCATGAGGCTACAAAACTTTTTATTCAGAGAGATTCCGATTTTCCTTCCAATTTAGGTGAGAAAGAGTTCCTTGAAAAATGTGGTCTAGCATGTGTTAGGGTTCCTTCATGAGGTCTAGCATGTGTTAGGCTACAAAAGCAATCTCTTCTCCTCTCTTTCTATCATTCTAGGAAGAAAAATGAAAGGGTCTTTGTTGCTTGCACACGAAGAGTTTGGCCTAATAAGGAGACTTGTTTGTACATTTCTTTCTCTGGCCATACATACTGTACATGTTGAAAAGCTCTTAATTGTCCATTCAATTATTGTGAAAAGTTGGTAAGACAAATCAATAAATTGGTAAAAAGTAGTTGTGCCTCTAGCCGTATTGCCTCTCATTATGTCACATTTTTTAATCCAAAGTCGACTTGTTTTAGTTTCATACCAATCCATTTGAAACGCTTATGAAATCTTATAATTAAATACCTTGTTAGTACTTATTTGAACTAGTTAACTCTAAAATTAAATAACATAAAATGAGAGTTATTATGTACACCCATGGAAAACACCATAAACCTTCATGTTCTTCCTACTAAAAGTTTATAAATTTTTGAAATTTCTTCCTTGTACCACCTATTAGTGAAAAACAAATATCAGTCGAGTTCTTTTTAGGGCACACTCCCTCCATTTTTCCGGTTGTTTTTTTGACCTTTTTTTTCTTGCTCAAAATGAAAAGCGTGTTTTTTTTTTTTTTAATCCGTTAACCTCTTTCACCCCAGATGTCGTTGGCCGGTTTTAACCTTGTGACTTAGTGATATCATCCGTCAGTGCTCAACCACTGAACCATCACACCTTTGACAAGAGTGTGATCTCTATGTGTTCCAACAACTTTGAAGATGAGATTGGTTGTCAATGGAGGATCTAAGTCAGTGTTTTTTTGGAATACTCAAGAACATCATGTCGAGTTTGTGTTAAAAATTCGCCAGATTATTTATTATTTTTTACCAACAAAACATAACCTTCCTTGTATCACCACACGTATTTATTTAAACAATCAAACATTAGCCATCCGTCGTGCTTAACATAATCTAAAAACATTAAATAATAATAATAATAATAATGATAATGATAATGATAATAATGATAATGATATTTATATTATTATGATTATTATTATTATTGTTATAAGTGCACAATGGTAACTATATTTTTTCTCGAGATTAAAGTCTTAAACTTATGATAGATGGGATCGCAAATATATATATATATATATATACTTTACCCAATGACTCAACAAAATTGCTTGACTTACTGATTGGCACATTAACTCTACCTTATTTTAGTTTATAAATATATAAGTAGGAGAGACTACACACAAAGCAAAGCAAAACAAAACAAAACAAAGAAAAGTAGAAGCAACACCAGCGTCAGTCAGAGAAGAGGAGAAACGAAGAACCAGAGATGGAGATGGAGATGGAGATGAAGATGAAGTGGTGTTCAAGACTTCCCAAGGTAGAGCTCCATGCTCACCTCAATGGGTCTATCAGGGATTCTACATTACTGTAAGTTTTCAATCTCTTCTTGGGGTCTCTCCTTTTCATTCAAATCTTCTAACAAGTTTTTGACTTTTTCGTGAAAGATTGTTGTTTCAATCATGTTGTTGTTGATTCTATTGTTTAGTGAACTTGCTAAGGTGCTGGGTGACAACGGTGTTGTTGTTTCGGCTGATGTTCAGAATGTAATCATGAAAAGTATGTCTCTGTACTCACATTTTGTTTGGATAAACTCCCAAATGAAGATTTTTACTGGATTCAAGATACCCATTTGGTTTTTTCGTGCAAACTCTATACTTCAGTGTGTTGTTGGGTTTCAACTTGAGTTGGTCTCACTTTTGCAGTACAGGGCACTGTTCAATTGGACCCCACTAATTCATGAATGTTCAATAAGAAGGGAACTGAATTAAGTGGTGGTGATCAAGGTTTTTTCATCTTGACTTGAAACCCAGCAACCTATGTGATTGAGTGAAGTTTTGAGGAGAATAGTGAAGGTATCTAAGTCATTGGTGCCCAATTTAGCTCCCAAAATCACCCATTCTTTATTCCAGTAGTTGGTCCCAAATGGGAAACTTTTGTTACGGGGGGGTCGAGCAGTGTTCACCAGTTTTGCATTTCATGGAGATTATTTTTATAAATTTATTGAATATCCATAAATGTAGGATGAGGGTGGGCACTAGTCACCCACTTTTAAAGAGGGTTGACAAAACTGTGACCCTTTTTTGTTGTGCACTGGGAAATTTGAGATCCATTTGTGAAAATGTAATTGCAACCACAGAGATGTAAGTCATTGAGCAGAAACACAAACCCCTTTGGTAGATCTAGTGCACCAAAAAGACATATTTCCCTAAAGTCTCACTCCCATTGATGATTTGTGGTGTTATATTTTGGTAACAATTAGGCTAGGCTCCACTTCTAGCACCTGTACCTGTACAGTGGCATGCTGCATACTGTTGAACATGCTCTAATGAGATAAATCATGTCGCAACCAAATTCCATGGATGTACAGTCTCTGCACTTTGTTCCTGTTACTAACTTACTATTACAAATGGAAGTGCACAAATGAAGATTATATTACTATCTTGAAGTTCAAAATGTTAATTTTTTTTTTTTTATGAAATGCAGATGATCGTTCATTGATCGAGTGCTTCAGGATGTTTGATCTAATCCATGTGCTCACTACCAAGCATGAAACCGTCACCAGAATTACTAGAGAAGTAACTATTGGATTCATTTTTTTTTTTCCATTTCTGTTTTTAAGGTATTCATTAGTTAGAAATTTTCATGGTTATTTGAGATATATTACAAGGTCTCTACGAACTCAACTCATCAATTGGTGATTTTGACTGGTTGAACTTTTTTTATGACACATGGAGTGAGTTCTGGTCTAAAACACATTGAAGCTAATTTAATCAGTATCTTTTACATTTTCCAGTAGACATTAAGTATTGTACCTAATAGTGAATCCTGCAAATTCTTAGTGGTTGGATGAGGGTCACTAGGTTGGTTTTTGACCTGACTCCTAAGGTTGCCATGGTTTCTCGAAAGCTTCAAGAAATGTTTTTGTGTACCATCCAATCCAGATATTGTCTCATCCTTCGAAATTGCATGCTTAAAATTGGGCATCTTGAATTTTACGTAAACCCACTGCCCGCCTATCTTACAACAGTTAACCATTTCTTCCATAAAACAGGTCATTGAGGATTTTGCTTCTGAGAACATAGTTTACGTGGAGCTCCGAACCACTCCAAAGGTACTCCATGCGTACTGACATTAATTTCTCTTTCAGTTTTTGTCTATATGATGATATGAAGGTTGGAGGGTTTTAAATTGTGTAGAAGAATGAAGCAAAAGGAATGACTAAGCGCTCATATGTGGAAGCAGTGATTGATGGTTTAAAAACTGTAGATACAGTGGATGTTAGTTTCATGCCTAATATGGAGCTGGAAGATTCCAAAAGGAATGCATCTAACAATGGTATTACGAGGAAACAGATTCTTGTACGCCTTCTTCTCAGCATTGATCGCCGTGAGACTGCTGAAGCAGCAATGGAAACTGTTAGTTACTTTTAAGGCTTTATTTTTTCTATAGTTAAAGTTCTCTGAAGTTGCAGATCATTGATATGAGTTCAATAATCAGGAAACAAGGGGGTTTATTTATTTATTTTTGAGCAGGTTCAACTGGCTCTGGAAATGAAGGATTTGGGGGTCGTTGGCATTGACTTGTCCGGAAATCCTTCTGTGGGAGAGTGGTACTTACTAATTTGGAAGAATTTAGAAAACAAGTGTTACAGGGATTTATTTGGATCTTGATCCCAAATGTCTGTCCTCAAAATTTCCTTTTGCTTTGTATTGCAGGGACACGTATTTACCAGCATTAAGATTTGCAAAGGAGGAAGGCCTTCCAATTACTCTTCACTGTGGAGAGGTCTGTGGAGATTCTATCACATCCTTATCTACTCGCAAAATACAGAGATCTTAGTGTTTACCTTCAAATTAAGTTAACTAGTATGTTATAACTTAGTAAATGTAGGTAGCTAATCGGAAGGAAGAAGTCCAAGCAATGCTCGATTTTCTTCCCCACAGGATTGGTCATGCTATTTTCCTTGAGAAGGAACAGTGGAGACAGTTGAAGATGACTAAGATTCCGGTTTGATGTTAACAATTGTCTTTCTCTAACTTGCATCAAGATGCAGAAGACAGGAGAAGCCATTCTTGTGTCTGTGTGCTTCTGCTATGTCCATGTTCCAGTGGTACTTTGCAGAAGCAACAAGGACAGCTTTGCCTTGTCTTGATATATTATAAACCAGTTCTTATTCTTTTGTTTTACAACTTCAGGTCGAGATATGTTTGACATCCAACATCCGAACTGAATGTGTCATGTCCATACATAATCATCATTTTGGTAAGGTGTTCTTACTTCTTACTGTCATGTCCATACATGTCCATTTTCTGTCAACTGTTAGTTTGTTCACTTCCCCACTAGAAAATGAATTTCCAGTTGGATGAGGAAACAAGATACAATTAATTCTTCCCTTTAAATTGACAATAGATTTTCAGGTGAGATGAAGGATAATTAGATCATTTTTTGCGAGAAAAAGAAAATTTCTATTTAAACAAACCAATCCTTGAAAAAGGATGTGAAGCCTGATACTACTACTTGCTTACTGTCATTAATATGCATGTTTATCTTTCTACCTTATGAAACTAATACCACACTAACTGACCTAAGTGCATCGGTGTTGTAGTCGATCTCTACAAGTCAAAGCACCCAATATCCTTGTGTACTGACGACTCGGGGGTGTTTTCCACCAGTCTTTCGCACGAGTACAGATTAGTTGCGTCTGCATTCAGTATGTGTTCCCTCTGTTTTAACTTAACTGTTGAAAATCAATTTGCTTTATTAACTGATCCATGTTTAAATATCTGTCAAGGTATTGGGAGCAAGGAAATGTTTGAACTGGCGAGAAATGCAATCGAGTATGTCTTTGCTGGCGAAGGGGTAAAGAAGTATCTGAGAAAGATCTTTGATTCTACTGAAACAGAATTCTTGCAATGAGTCTGAACCATGTTTGATGATTGCTCTTATAGCGTGTAGCAGATTGCATTCTCAGAGTCATGGATATTGTACTAGACTGAAATTTTATAATAAAAGAAAATTCTATAAGTATATATCACATTTGCCCTATAGGAATATCATTGCAATAGAATGAGATATGTGCTTAGCTAAACGTCAATAATTGTCATAACATTTATTAACAATGTTATAGATTCTAAATGAGTCTCGAGTTTCATGGGGATGGTCTACACGGTGAGGAGACGTCTTTACAAAAAAAAAAAAAAAAAAAAAATCAATTCATTTTGAAACTTGTTAGTGTCAATGCATGTATATTAGTAATTCAACTAGATAATGTATAAGAATATTATTTTATTGAAAAATATAAGGTGAAAAAATCAAGTGACACTAAGGCCTCGTTTGGTTCCTCGATGGAATGGAAATGAGCATGGTAATGATAATGGTAATGGTAATGGGAATGTGTATGTTTGGTGTACCTATGAATCACAATGGTAATAGCATATGACATTGTTTGGTATGTGAATATATGGTAGAAATGGAATGGGAATGAATTGTATCTTTACCGATATGCCCTTGGTTATTATAACAATGGATTTTATGCCATCTACTATATTATATAAAGGAAATTATATACAAATTAAAATTTGGAGCACCATAAATAGAAATGCAACTATATTACATAGTAATTCCAACAACTAATAAAAATAATGGCATATACATAAAAATATAACCATAAAATATAAGAGTTTTGTTGAACAAGGAGGGTAAAAAAGTCTTTTCAAGTTGCATTGACCATTAAAATGGGGAATGTAATCTTCATTCATAGGGGTTGGGGTCGGAATGGCTATTACATTGAAATCCGTAATACTCATTTCCATTACATCACTTTTTTGCCCAACCAAATATTGGTTTGCATTGGACCATTGTATTGACCATTACAATTACAATGGTCAATGCCCAACCAAACACGCCCTAACACATCAATTGCGTTACAGGCCTCATAATTGTAGCAAAGGCATGCCTAAATCCCATTACTCATTTATGGGTTAACAGTTCTTAATTTGTATTTTTATCTGCATCATGCACTATCTAGAGGCGCCGCCCCTTATACAATCTATAAATTTTGCTTCCGCTATAAGGAACCCCTCAATGTCACCGAAAGTGTAAGAAGGATCCATGGCGAAAAATCTCTGGATGATAACACAAGAGTTCTAAAACAAATTTTTATATCATTTTCAAGATTCTGTGTAAGTTCGATGATGTCGTTATTACAGAAGTTGTTGAAAGTTCTAAAATGGTCTATTTAAAATTAGTGTTCTAAAAATCGGCCTAGTGTCAGGTGTTAGAGAAACGTCAAGATTAATGGCTCGGCGAACTAGGTGGGTCTGGGTGAGTTTTTTTTTTAATAAGGCTGATTGTGTTCTTATTTTATTTTTCTTTCATCTTTTTTGAAAATAAACAATTTAATTATTTTTTATTCAGTATATATTTGAATGTATCAAAGATGTTTACTTAATGAAATTCTCAAAGGATCTGTCGGTACTAATTTTAGTAATGTAGATTTTATCAAACATGACTGAGGTCATTAATGCAATTTGAAGAAAAATAAAATAGTAGGTTTGGATATTTGTCTACAAATTCAACTTTGTATAAAGTACCCATCATGACCAACTTCAGTCATTTGAGTTTTAATAAATTTTGTTCATGATTGTTAATTTTTCATGTTTTTTAATTTTTCATATGTATCTTGGCATGAAATTATATGTAATTGATAATGTATTATGCTTAACTTTTGTAAATTATTAAAGTTATAATACAAAACTTAAGACCGCTTAGGTACCTAGGTCTCTGGGCACTAGGTACTTGCACTGTTGCACACCGTTTAACACTTTTTAAAACATTGTTTAAAATACAACTACAAACATTATCTACAGAAGGGGTGAAAGTGTAAAAAAATCAAAACCTAGCAAAAAAAAATGGCTATAAAGCCTATCTGCCTAGAATTGGGGATCGGAAAAATTAGCAGTATTGACCGCTACGTGCCATAAGGTCGTTAACATCTGACGACTAATCTTGCTTTTTAAGATCACGTGCAAGACACTTTAATATTTTCTATATATTATACAAATATGCACAATTGACACACAGGTTTTTCTGTTGTGTTATTTTTATGGTTTATATCACTTTTGGTTAAATTGTATGTAAATAATCTTGAAAATACAAATTATTTTTAGTTTGTACTTGTTAGAACATGGACGAAGAGTGGCTACTGATTCTTATTTCTCTGCATTTTTTAAGTCGCAACTAAAACGTTCAATGAATGTTGATGGTACAATTTACAAAGAAAATCAAAATATATCATGTCCATTAGGGGTGGGCACGGGATGGGATGGACACATTCCTATCTCATCATGTTCATTCGGGATCGGGACGGGATGGGATAAACCTAATTCTGACCTCGTCCCATCTCAAACAGGATCGGGACGGGTCGGGATGAGCACGTACTAAATAGTTCTCTAATAAAAAATAAAATAAAAAAATGTATCTCACATTACTCACACACCAATAATGTCAAATTTATATACATATAACTTACATCATAAATAATAATAGATATTAATAAATAAATATTAAACTTTTGTTTGAAAGGCAAATAAATATTAAATTTCATTTAGAATTAATTATTTAATTCATTTAGATTTCATATAGAATTTCATCTTACATTGATTTAATTTCAACACATTCTAAACTTTAATTTAGAAGAGTATTTTGATTAAAAATAATAATAATAAATATTAAATAAATAAATTCTGGACGGGACGAGATAGGCGGGATTGAAAATTTTCATCCCGAAACCTCCCAACTCTAGATCGGGATGAGTTTGATCAATCCCAAAATGACCCAAAAAATCGGGATGGGTTCGAGATCGCGGAATGGAATGTCCACCCCTAATGTCCATAAAAAAAAATTGAAAATCCTCACATTACACCTTTTGACCACGTGTAATAATTTTCACATCTTATAGAATCTACATCTAGGAAACTTTGTTTCCTCTCATTTGCACGAATCTCAAACAGAAAAAAAAAAACCATATCAAGGAGAAGATAATAAGAAAATAATAACATAGAGAACGTGAAAAAAAGAAAAAGAAGAAGGGAGGACGAGAAAAAGAAAATAAGAAGAAGAGAGAGAAGGTGTAATTAAATAGTTGGTGGTGTTAGGGATGACAAACATATTTGAACAAATCCATCCCCGCATCGTTGGTGATCGCGAGTCCTCGAATCCGCCCCACATATCCGTTTATCCCATTTTTTAAAAACCGCCCTTGCACCGGTTGAATTGGAGGATATATGCACCGCCTCAGATATCCGTTTAAACAACGATTTTTCGGTGGGCTTAATGGGTTTTTGATTCAGATAAACATATTTGATTTCAGAGAAAAACACAAGACAATGGAGGTTTGAAAATCTTCGAACCTATTGTTGCAGAACTCCCTATTGAATTCTAGAGATCTAATTCATTGGTTTGGTTGAGGGAGAAAAAAAAATATTGGATGATTAATAGATAAAACAGTTTGGGAAAGAGGGGGTTTAATAGATACATCTGGCAAACCTTGGAGGGTTGAGTTCGAGATTGTTTAAGCATTATATAACATGAGGACGAGGAAAAAGACGATTGTAGTAATAACAGACCTTGGCGTTGCAAGCTCTACATGGCGGTCACATGGGGCACTGTCTTGAGGGTTTCCCTCCTCCTCCTCCCCTTGGTCGTTATTATTGCTGTTTGTGTTACTCTCCCCATTGAAAATGTACCCACCCTTTTAATCTAAACTCTTCCAATCTTCAGATTCCTTGTTGTTTATTCATTTTTTGAGTGTTTTGATCAATGAGTTGTTGTAGCTTTTAATAGATCCATTGCTGGAATTTGTCTAATTTTGTTGTATTAATTGATCTGTTTATTGTTAATTTGCATTTGTTACTCTAATCCAATGTTTAAGGAGTTGGCTCCTTTATGAAATAAATTTTAAACGGATATCTGCCCCGCGGACATAGCTAAATTCGTACCAGTTTCGAATATTCAACAGATACTGTTTGGATCTCGAAACCACCCAAAAGGTTCATTTAGCCACATCTAAATCTGCCATATTCTGGGCGGATGGGGCGGATATCCGAAAAAATCCGCCTCACTGCCAACCCTGTAGTGTGCTTCACGAAGTTAGTGGCGTGCTTAAAAAATATGAGATGATGGTGTTCTGCAGCAAAAGTGATGGTGTCAAAACGTGGTTGCTTCCGTGAACTCAGTCTTCTCTCTCCTCTTCTTCTAGTCTCTGGGTACTTTCTTAGAACACAGAGTTGCAGAGAAGATGGAGACTTCGATCTCTTCCAACTCAGAACTCTCGCCCGAAGACGAGAGATTGGCGATCAGAGACCTCATAATGACCGCCGAGTCTCAGACCAAGGAAGGAGACGCCTTTTACCTCATCACTCAAAGGTTCGATTTTCCTCAAAATCTTTCTTGATTTTGAAGAATTTATTCAACTCTTAGAATTTATGGATTTGGGAATGATCCCATAGTGTTAGAAATTTGGGTTTGGGTGAATTCGGGGTACTGAAATGTTAGTAAGGGTATTTTTTTTGGTGGGAAATTTACGGTCTTTTGTGCTGAGAGTGGAGATGAATTGCAAAGTGTTGAGTAGATTCGTTGAATGGAAGGTTTCCTTGAGTAATAATGACAAAAAAATTTACATTTTTATGTTCTTAAAGAAGGATAATGTGTATGATTAGTTCCAGTAATGATTTTATACTTATTGGAAGAGGAATAGAGTTAGTAGTTTCTTATTTCAGAAACTATTAAAGGAGAGAAGAAATTAAGGTTAGACCCAAAGGCTTGAAAGATACTTCCTGGCAGGAAGGTTCCTCAAAGAACTGCGCCATATCGAAATAGAAAGAAAATTGCAATGCTTCAAACCCGAAAATAGAAATTACACTGAACAACTTTTGCTGAGAAGGGGTGAGAATGATACTTATTGGTGGAAAATTGCTTTGTTGCGTTTTGGTTGTTTACTTATCTAGCTTGTTAATCAGTAATAAAAAGAAAAGAAAAAGAAAAAAAAAAGAAAAAGAGTAAATTACAATGCCAAACGAACAGTTGAGAGTGATTAAGGCCGCCATATAAAGGACTCTTTACAATTGATTTGTAGAACCCCAACGCTTCAACAGAGAGAAAATATCCATCACCGCATTAGAGCTATCCTATGGCTTATGGTCGAAAATCCCAGTGATTTTCCTCCAGAGCTTCCTTATGGAAGTAAGACAAGGGAGATTCCTCCAATATCTCATACGACAATTCTAGGATCCGAGCAACATCTATACTGCTTTAGTGAATTAAAGAAGCGAACAAATGTCTCTAGTCTCTAACCCAACTGTAATGGACGACTAGTTGAAACACTTTCATTTCTGACCTCAAAGAACAAACACTTCAGTCGCTTCTCTCTATGATAGAAATCCTCTCCTATTTCTCCTTTTTGGGAGTCTATCCCCTACCAAAGATCACATAACACTCTTGGTAGAATCTCTTTCTACATGGTATTCCTATGCTAGCTTGCTAATCATGGGGCTAAAAAAAAAAAAAAAACTTATTTTGCTTCCAAAACCATTTTCCCCATTTTCCTTCAAATGCAACCCACCCAAATGGAAAAAACGGATTCCGATTATTCAATGGGTACACTTATCTATGAAGGTTTAGATTTCAAAAAGTTGAGCCAATACTTTCATTTCTGTCCTCAAAGCACAAACACTTCATTTGCTTCTCTCTATGATAGAAATCCTCTCTTATTTCTCCATTGTCGGGGGTCTATCCCCTACCAAATACCACATAACACTCTTGGTAGAATCTCCTTCTACATGGTATTCCTCCGCTAGCTTGCTAATCATGGGGCTAACAAAAAAAAAAAAAAAAAAAAAACTTATTTTGCTTCCAAAACCATTTCCCTTCAAATGCAACCCACCCAAAGGGACAAAACGGAGTCCGATTATTCAATGGCTACACTTATCTTGGAAGTTTTAGATTTCAAAAAGTTGAGCCAATTTTGGGTATCCTAAAATGCATTGCAAGTCCCTCCTCTTTTGAATGAATATTAAACAATCTCAGAGATTTAGTCTTGGAGACGGGGCTCCCCACAACTTGCCGTCGCCACCTTTGCTCATGTTTACCTCTACACCATCGTTTTTTTTTACTGGCTCCTTCATATGCTTGTAGAGAATGTTTGATGCTTGGGTAACCAACCAGAGTCTTCAGAATCATATTTATCTTTGTGCATTTCTAAGGCTATCCGTATCTCCAAATCCATTTGCTAAGCAAATATATCGCTCAAATTAAAAGGACAACACTGTGTTTGTTGGTGGACGCACTTTTTTATTCCCATCATTTTCGGACAATAGAAATCCCTCATAATTGTTTAAACTTAAGTGAAACCAACTTGGACATGTATCGACACCATAAAATGTACCAACTTAACCCCCCCCCCCCCCCCCCCCCCCCCCCCCCCCTCCATGTTGCTAATCTCTTCCCCATGTTCTTATAGCCTATATCATCATTATCGGCTTATACAAATCCTTCATAACATGGACATCTAAAATAATGCCATATATTGTACACCAATATAATAGCGAAATAACTTTCTATGAGGGTAAGCCTCACTTCCCTTGGGATAACAACATTTTCTTCCATATTGCTAATCTATTCCATACAGCCTCAGTGGTAGGTAGTGCAAATAATCCGCAATCAATTGTCTATATGGAAAAGGAAGCACATCTCAAGGGTTAGTGGTGTAACGCTTACCGAACTCACGTAGTCTAACATCCTTGTGCTCCTCATATCCACCACAATTCTAGTTTCGATAGCAAAAGTTATAGAAAGGGCTTTAAGAGACATTTTTTTGGGGTACATCAAGCTCCTCCCACAAATATCACTGCTCAAATGGAGTATAGTGTGTTGCTTTGCTAAACTGGAGAATGGTCTATTAGTCTGTGTTATTAAATCCGTAATTAATCGGAGATTAATCCTCGATTAATTTTTCTCACTAGTAGAGCATTACGATTTTCGAATTAATCGTTTCAACAATCTCTAGCTCGACTATTTGGTGATTTCTTGCCGATTTGCCGATTAATCGCTTTCATTAATCGATCTATGGTAAATTTTATAAACTAACGAGTGGAAATTATTGTTGATTTTCTAATTTTGCATTAACCTCATGAATACTCTAACCCATAGGGCAATAACGAGTTTGAAAAGGTTTAAGTAAAAGAAAAATCAATATACACAAACATATATGTATATAATCTAAGAAGAGAAAAAAACGATCAAATAAAAATAACAAGTTAAACTAATGAATGTGGAAAGACACCTTTATTAATATTGAATTTTTTATTTTATTATAATTTGCCTTAAATTGTGGTATGTGATGTCTACTACTTCAATATACATTCATCATCATCATCATCAAAGCCCATTCCCGAGATTTTCGGGGTCGGCTACATGGATTTTGGTTCTCCAAGCAATGCGATCTTCCCACATTTTCTCGCCTAATCCAAGTTCAATGATATCTTCATTCACCGTCTTCATCCAAGTTTTCAACGGTCGTCCCCTCCGTCGACACCCTCCATTAACTTGTCAATCTAAACATTTCCTAATTGGCGCCGTGCTTGGTCTCCTCCGCACATGACCAAACCAAGTTAAACGTCTTTATCTAATTTTTTCCTCTATGGGCGCTACACCTAAGTATCTCCTAATTCTTTCGTTTCTAATTTTATCCTTACGAGTTTTGCCACACATCCACCTTAACATACGCATTTCTGCTACTGCCATCCTATGCGTATGTTGTCCCGTAGTAACCCAACATTCTGAACCGTATAGCATGGCTGGTCGAACAATTGTCTTATAGAAGAATAAAGAAAATATGTGGATTCACGATAAGTCTCATATTGCTCCTGAATCGATTAGGGGCCGATTAATGATTTAACTACATAGCTATTGGCATGGGATCTACTCTTAGGAGTTTGAATGATTAGGAAGAAGCAAGTCTGTAGACAACTCTGAGAATCCAAGCAATTGCAACCCTTACCAGATGCTTGGAAATCGGGACATTAGTCCAAGGCCTTCAATGGAAAAAGTTACTATGAGTTCCTAAGCCCCAATTGCGTGCAACGCCGTCAATCTCTAACATTGATTTCGTTTTGGGTTTCATTTGGAAAAACAAAAAATACCTGGAGCGAAACTTTTTGTATTGACAGCAGCCCATGGTTGCATACTTGTAGTGGACAACCTAGACCAAATTTTTTGGTATGGATAGTAGCCCATGGTCACACATTTATTGCTATTATATGTCTCCGATCCAAAATTCATCAGCCACCTTTTCTTCACTTGTTCCTTTTTATGCAGATCCATGGTATGAAATAGCTGCAGCCTGTGCTGGGGTCTCCCCTTTGGCTCAATAATTTTTTGCATGGGCCTCGGCTTCACAATAGAGCAATCAAAGCTTCTCACCAAATGGCAATTAGCTATGGGATAACTTGCTAATTACAACAATGTAAGTCATATGACACGAGTGATACGATCGCGTCTTTAATGGGAAACACAGAGATGGGGACCAACCGACCAATTATTCACCAACATTCTAAGAATTGTTTGGTTCTGGCCCATGACTTGGGTATATATAAAAAAAAACTGTCTTCAGTAGATACTTCATACATGGGTCGACCTATTTAGAACTTGAGTGTGTAGACTTTCACATCACTCTCTCGCTTGCCCCTTTCATAAATTTAATAAAACTAAAACTTTGTTTTGCTAATAAAAGGAAAAAAAGTAAAAAAATCGACATAATCAAAAAAGAAAAGAAAAGTAACACTATACAATCTGACTATAGGAGAAAAACACCAAAAGAATACTATGTAACAACGACACTCTTTTTCTACATAAGAAAAGTGGGTCAACACGTATCGTGTTGGATACTCATGTTGATATGCACAGATACTCCCATCGGACACTCTATGTTTAGATCATCAACTTTTTCACATACCTTTGAAAAGTTTCAATTATATACTAATATTATAATTATATTATGACAAATTATGGTAAGTTAGTAGTACATAAGTAACATTATTGACTTACAAGTGAATGAATCATCATCATCAACATCAAAGTCCATTCCCGATACTTTAGGTGTCGGTTACACAGATTTTGGTTCTCCAAGCAATGCGATCTTCTCACATATCCTCGCATAATCCAAGCTCAAGGATGTCTTCTTTCACCGCCTTCATCCAAGTTTTCAACCGTTGTCTCATCCGTCTACACCCTTCATTAACTTGTCAATCTAGACATTTTTTATTTGGCGCCGTGTTTGGTCTCCTCAACACGTATCAAACCACGTTAAACGTCTTTTTTCTAATTTTGTTCTCTATAGGCGCTACACCTAAGCATCTCCTATTTCTTTCATTCCTAATTTTATCCTTACGAATTTTACCACACAAGTGAATGAATATAACTAATAATTTAAAACTTATTCCTACGAGGTAAATAATACTTAAATGTACAAGCGTGTCCCCTAGTGTATCTCAACTTGTCCGACACTTCGTATCCCATTAAGCTCTTGATACACATCAATCCCTTGATGTTCACTTTGTTACTTTTTCTAAATTTTACATTATTATCTTATTTATTTTTTCAGTTTTGGTACTTTTGCTAAGAAACTTAGTCCCACTTACTTTTGATTGCTTGCTGATAGATGGTGGCAACACTGGCGTGATTATGTGAATCAAGACCTGGCAAATATAGCAAATGATGAATCATCTATTTATGGTTCCGAGTGCAATGATTTAGCTAGTACAAACACTACTACAAAACCTTCTGCTATTGATAATCTTGATTTAATTTATGACGTGGCTTCTGAGGACTCTAGCATGGGAATGGAGCTTCATGACACTTTAGTAGAGGGGCGTGATTATGTACTGCTTCCTGAGGAAGTCTGGAAACAATTACATATTTGGTAAGTGGCTTATTCATTTTTCCCACTTATCTGCTTTTTACCATGGAATTTTTATGTCTATGTGTCTATCTTTTAACAATGTGTCAGATGTTATATACGTGGCTGCATGATGGACATGTGTGCTATATGTAGGAATTGATCTCATTTTGCTTTTACTTGAAATCAGGGGAAGGGGGTTGATTGCATGGAGGATAAACATGATATATTAACATTATTTTGTTCTTTCTTATATATAATTGAATGATGAATATCTTAGATGGCATGACTTATTACTTGTGAATCTCCATTATGATTTGATGAATATGTTTGTCTGAATGATGAATGATGATTTTCATGTAAGCGAATAAGGGGTCTAATCAATAAAACAATAATATTGTTAGTTTTTGCGTTATTGCCAATCATGTCCACTGTTTTTTAGTTTTTCGCATCATGTGTACACATGCTTCCTGGGTAATGGCAGCTCATGTCTTATGTAATCTGTTTGATACCATAAAATTCACGACATCCGGAGCATGTAAAATATTTTGTCACAATTTTATTATGCAAACACATAATAAGTATATGACACTTCAGCATGTTTCACATTGGAATTTCATACACATGCATGCATGCTTTTATTTTTGTATATATCTTACTCTCTTTTTGATGATTGATCAAGATGGCTTTTAGGATTAAAAAATTGTTATCCGTGGACTTCGACAACATTGACTGTCACTTCTATGTTAACCATTTAATGGACTTATTTCATTTGGAGATGTTCTCCTTATGGTTGTTAAGAATCAAGAATAGAGAATAGCACATCTTATCCTTACATGTATAACAAGGCCTCCAATCAATAGAAAATCCTGAACACAAACTGCCTTATCTAATGCTTGGACAAACTATAAGAGAAAGGGTTGAAGATGGTCTCATTTTTTCTGCAACAATTACCTCGGAGTTAGGAAGCACTCACTGTTTATGTACTTGGTGTAGGTACGGTGGAGGTCCCACATTGGTTCGCCAGGTAATTAATAGCTCCACATTGGCTGTAGAGGTGCATCTTCTACGCCTCCGACTCATGATGCCAAAAGGAGAACATGCTATAGTCAGAATAAGTAAAAAGGTATGGATGAGATCAGAACCTGAATGATGTCATTGTGTCTTCTCTTTTCTTTTGTTATTTTTGTTTTATTCTTTTGTCTATCTTTCTTCAGTATCCTTTTCTTTGTTGGTTTTGTGCATTGTCATCTGAAGCTGAGATCATTTTGGCAGGAAACAGTCAGAGCATTGCACGAGAGGGCTTTTGAGGTTTTTTATTTTAATGTGGAGCAAGTAAGAATTCATATTCTCTGATTTACTTTCTAGCTTGTGCGCAAATGTTATAGCATCTGTCTTATCCATATTACAGATATGCATATGGGACTACTATGGTGGTTGTAAGCATACTTTGCTGAACGAGTTAGATAAAACACTTTATGATGCCAACTTGCAGATGGACCAGGATGTGAGTATCATTTTTTGCCGTGGCCCTCATTATATCCTCATTAGTTTCACCGTGCTTATGAGTTCAACCTAGTTACTTATCTTATAGTCTTATTGTATAGTACTTGAAGTAGAAACATCTCTATTAATTGAACTTTCACTTCTTAATTAATTTTATATATTTTTTATATACTTTTGCTTTTATAAACTTAAATGGTTTTTCTTATTATGTGAGTTTTCTAGTCAGCTAGTAATCGAGTAATTAATATTATTTATTGGTTTTTATGTATTATGATTTAAGTACAACTAGATGCATTCTACCTGCTATTCTTTGTCTTGATTTCCAGTAAATACTCCAACAATGGCCTCAAATACTACATCGTAAATCTGATATAATATGAAACCATTGCAGATAGCATAGCTTTCCCTTTATTTGTTAGTACTCTTTGAATCGCTTTCTGGAAATGTACAATACTAGTGTAATACCCGTGCCGTTGACACTACTACAGAGTACTTTTTCAATTAAAGCTATAAAAATCCAAGATCTAGGGTTATTAAACCCAATTCATGTAATCAAGAACAACAACATAAACCAACCGAATCTGATAAAAAAGGGTTCAAAATTTACTTTTTTTGGAGAGGAATATCGTGGAGGTCTGGAGTAAAATGCATTTCCACACCTTTACAAACCTGAAAAAAAAAAATCAGAAAGTAACCCATCAAAACAAAAGACCCCAAATCACAAAGAACAATCATAAAAACCTTTACTTGAGATAGAGAAAACTCAGCTTGAGATTCGATCGAAAACCCTCAATGGGTATCTCTATTTTGCCCAAAATTTCACTTTGGGGATCTCTTTCACCTTTTGTGTGGAGCGATTTGGTCTAAAAAGGTTGGAGTAAAATGCATCTTCACATCTTTACAAACCTGAAAAAAAAAAAAAAAAAAATCAGAAAGTAACCCATCAAAACAAAAGACCCCAAATCACTAAGAACAATCATAAAGACCCCAAATCATAAAACAATCATAACCTAGAAATACCTTATAAAAAACTGAGGGCCAGAAATGCCAATGACATATGTTACGGGAGAAACATCTAAAAGAGCAGCTGCTCATGGAAGTATGTTTTTTCCCAAATGAACTTGAAGAAGCGATTATGTGTGAGTAGCCACCCTTTTGCTGAACCAAACAGAGTAATTCAGCCCAAGGTTTTGCAAGAGGATGTTCAAACTTATCTGAATCAGCCTCAAGAACCTAAAATTGAAATAGAAGCACAAATATTAAAATTCTGCACACTATATATGTCAATATATAATTATGAGTGGGAATGCAAGGGATCGTAACAAATTTATTGAGTTGCAAGTATTATAAAAAAATCTGATCAACTAAGAATGCAAGAAACCTACCTTAGAAATCGAAGGATGGCTTTTGGCAGCAAGTTTAGCAGCTTCTCCAAGAGATGCACCTGAACCTGCCAATAACAAAGAAATGGAATTTTCCTCACTTATGCTCTTTGCTGCAGCTATTGCACTCAGTGATGATTGTTTCACATCACCACCTTCATGTTCCCCCAAAATCAATGTGCTTACCTATCAACACAGAGAAAAAGCAAGGAGCATAACTACACAAACACGACTAACAATAAAACATGTCACATTACAGTCCCCATTGTCTTTCATACAACAAAATTTTGAGCCGAGGGATCATTTATGATCACGAATCTTATGAATTACCACAATATCACTTGTAGAACAATTTGCATTCTATAATCCTGGCACTACTTATGCAAAAAGTACATCTCCCAAAATTGTAGCTTTTTTCATGAAACCCAAATCACTCTATTTTACTGTGAATCAACAAAAACTGTCTGGGTTTTGCTTCAAAACTCACAAAATCTCAAATTTTAAGCAATGGGTTATCACAATTTTCAGTTTGATCAAAACCCATTTAGTGATTTTGGAACCAAACAACTATTCCTAAAGATCAATCACAAATTTCAATTTCATCAAAACCCATATTGTGATTATGGAACCAACAATAACCCAATCAAACCAACTTTCATGATTCAAAACAAAAAAGGAAATCACAAACCCCAATTTCAACCAAACAAACCTTAAATGGGTATGAAGTTCTTACTTAGCATAACACCTCAACAATCAAAACCCATTAAACCCCAAAACTTTAAACCAAAAATCCTAACCCAAACCTAATCACAAACCACACAAATTGCCCACCTGAACCTGCCAATAACAAAGAAATGGAATTTTCCTCACTTATGCTCTTTGATGCAGCTATTGCACTCAGTGATGATTGTTTCACATCACCACCTTCATGTTCCCCCAAAATCAATGTGTTTACCTATCAACACAGAGAAAAATCAAGGAACATAACTACACAAACACGACTAACAATAAAACATGTCACATTACAGTCCCCATTGTCTTTCATACAACAAAATTTTGAGCTGAGGGATCATTTATGATCACGAATCTAATGAATTACCACAATATCACTTGTATCCTGGCACTACTTTTGCAAAAAGTACATCTCCCAAAATTGTTGCTTTTTTCATGAAACCCAAATCACTCTATTTTACTGTGAATCAACGAAAACTGTCTGGGTTTTGCTTCAAAACTCACAAAATCTCAAATTTTAAGCAATGGGTCATCACAATTTTCAGTTTGATCAAAACCCATTTAGTGATTTTGGAACCAAACAACTATTCCTAAAGATCAATAAAAAATTTCAATTTCATCAAAACCCATTTTGTGATTTTGGAACCAAACAAACAACTATTCCTAAAGATCAATGTATGAAATCACTATGGAATAAACTTGGAATGATCAAAGTTACCAGTAAGTAGGAGTAAACTTGTCTCAAGGCAAATCCTGGTTCCACAAAACTTGAAAACTCACTCAGACCTCCATGAAAATGAGACCAAAATGTGAGCAACAAAATGAGATTTTAAGGCCAAGTGAGAATGTAGAAAGTTTTGAATTTCAACCAATAACCCAATCATACCAACTTTCATGATTCAAAACAAAAAAGGAAATCACAAACCCCAATTTCAACCAAACAAACCTTAAATGGGTATGAAGTTCTTACTTAGCATAACATCTCAACAATCAAAACCCATTAAACCCCAAAACTTTAAACCAAAAACCCTAACCCAAACCTAATCACAAACCACACAAATTGCCCACCAAGAAAACCGAATCAATCACACTATTGCCAACCAAAAAAGGATTCAAAATTACAACTTTTGAGTGAATTCGAGTTACCTGGATTGAGAGAGCGAACCCAACGGAAGAGATTGCGATCGCAAGCAGGGCAGAGTTCTGATGGTTTGGGGAAGAGAGACTGAGATTTCTCGATCACTCAATATCTCTCACTGTGAGTGAGTGAATGAGTGAGAGACTGAAATCGAGAAATTTGTGTGATGGGTGTTTTTGCTGATGGGTGAGAAATTTGTGTGATGAGTGAGAGATTTGAAAGCTTTGAGAGATTTGTGTGATGGGTGTTTTTGCTGCGTGAGAGAGAGATTTGAGAGCTTTGAGAGATTTCGAGTGAGTTTGGGTGAGATTTCGAGTTTGTGTGAGAGTGAGTCTGTGAGAAGAGAGAAAACCGTGGAGAGGAAGAGGAAAATATCGTGGGTTAGAAGTTTTAATTTAAGTTCGGCCAGTGAGACAATTTACGCCACGTAGGACATACAGACTCTGAATACTGTTCATGAACAGTAAAAACACTATCTGAATTGTAAGGAAGATTACTCCATTTCTGGGGTCCCATCTCTCTCTCTCTTATGTATATATATATATAGCTTCATCTAAGAGAGCTTATCTTTGTTTCAAATTGATGTCAATGTGAAATGTCCGCAGCTTACTTTTGCAACTTGTTACGTTGAAGAATAGAATTGGTTCAGTTTACTTAATTTTCTATTTTGTTTTCCCATAATTTCTGTCTTTATCTAAAAACTGAAAACAAACTTGTTCATCTTTTTGTTTTCGTGGCCTAGAAGTTGATTCCAAATTTTGTTCTCCTGAGGCCTATTAGCGACTCATTGCTTTATTAGTATTATTCATATAAATGGTTTTATGAATCATATTCTCTCGTGGACAATAATTCTTTTCTGATGTTTTGTTTGCCGATTATCTTTAACAATTTTTGGTTCTTTGTTTCTTTCTTTCTCCAAACAGATTCTTGTGGAAGTTATTGGTGATTGTAATGATACTGCTGGAGGTTATGTACAAGAAAATGGATCTGCTGAGAAGGAATCAGCTTCTATTCTAGTAGAACCTTGTAAATCTAGCTTGTCTACTGGCAAAGGGGTCTCTAGGAGTTGTAGTTCAGAGATATCACAAAGCCAGTACCTAGCTTCCCCAGTTACGGAAGGAGACAACTCATATGGCGTCAGTAGTGTTGGTACAAGAGGAACATCTGGAGGGTTGTCTGGATTACTAAATCTCGGAAACACTTGTTATATGAACTGTGCAATACAGTGTCTTGTGCATACACCTGAGTTTGCTAGATATTTTCAAGACGATTATCATCCTGAAATAAACTGGCAGAACCCTATGGGCACAGTCGTAAGTAGCTGATTCTTTGGTGCATCTGAACATACCATCTCTGAATCTACTTCTAGAAATTGAAAACATCTAGCTTAGTATTTATTACGAAATTTTTAGAGGGAGTATTTGTAATTATTTTGTTTAATGATGGCACTTTGCATGGAGATTATCCTCTTCCAGTTTGGGTGGTATTTTTCTGGAAGCCCATAGTCTAAATCTAAGGTAAGGGAGGGAACCTGGATTCTCTTCTTACTTACACCTATGATTTCTTCTCCTTAGGATCTTCAATAGTTTGGGGAGTGTAAGGGGGTTTTCTGTGATTTGGTGTGAGAAATTACTTGCGAATTATGTCTGAAAGACCAACACCTGATATAGTTCTTTTTACTATTGTTAGATCTTCTTCTCCATGGTTTATTTTGACCTTTGTCACATGGAAAACTGAGTCAACTGCAAGACGAAACAAAAATATCAGGGAGATTGACTTTTTGATTAGATGAGTCAATAAAGTTAAAAACCAATAAAACAAACTTGGGGAGTGAATTTAGAGTTGAGGGATTTCTCATGGAAGTATCAGTTGCAAAGCAGATATAATAATCTACGAGGGACTTCTTATGGGTTACCTTTCCCACGGCACAAAAGTACCATATGATTAGTTGGAAAAAGGCGTGTGAACCAAAAGCTAATGGAGGTTTAGGGATTAGGAATCTTAAAGAGTTAGATAGAGCTATGTTAAGGAAGTGGTATTGGAATTTGGGTGGAGCAAGAAGCCTTGTGGAGGGGACTAACTGCTTTCAAATGTGGAATAGTCTCCGTAGTGTATGTTTCATAGAAGAAGACCCTTCTGCATATGGCTGTTCACTGTAAAAAGGAATCTTTTGCCACTTTTGGCTCATGTTAATTTTGAAGTTCATAAACGTGATCAAGTTAGTTTCTGGAATCATCACTGGGTTATGATAGACCCATGAAGCAAGCTTTCCTACTTCTTTACGTTATTACTGAAAATAAAGAGGGCACGGTCAGGATTCCTAAAAAATAGACGAGTCTGGTCATGCCTGGAATTTACACTTCAGACGTGCACTCAATGACTGGGAACTAGATCAAATGGTAGATTTGCTCCAACCTAAGGTGCCTTGAAGAGAAGGCAAGAAGACAGGCTGAAGGTAGAGAAGGGAAGAAGTCCTTGGAGATCAAACTATCTGACCCTCATTTACCACTTCCTCTTTATCTAAAAAGTTGGTTTTGCGTGGTGGTTGAAGGATCTCTTGAAGAGAAGAGGTTGAGACTTAAAAACTCTTTCCAGATTCTACAGCGAGGTACTCAAAGAAGAGCTCTCTTAGCTGCTAATGACGTTGAGAGGACCTTCCAGTGATATCTCAAGGGGAATCTCTCTAAGGCTGGAGTTGATCGAACTGGTGTAATTTAGAAGTTTGCACTCAATGGAGAGATGAAGAGGCGGTGGAAAGATGGAGGCTTGTCTTGCTTGTTATGGTTTCAAGTTACAACATGGTGAGGCAGTATGTGGTTTCAACTTTTGGAGGCGATCTTTGATAGCATCCGTTGTTGGGAGGAAGAGGTGGTCCAAACCACCATTCGCCGTTGTATGAGATTTCAGGTCAGAAGCATTGGTGAGCAGCAAATAACTTGACTATAGTACTGGTGATGAATTCTCCAGAAAGTCTCCAGGCAACTCTGGGTGGTGGTGTGAGTGTGTGTCCTAAGTCGTCCGGGCCCATGGTCTGAGATTAGCATAGGTTTGGAAGCTAGAGATAGAAGCAGATTGAGAGTGGGGATTTATAAATATCTGTTGGAGGACAAATTGTCTTTCAAGTTAGATATGGAGAAATCAATATTGCAGTCTTTGAGAATGGAAACTTAGAGAAGTATGGATCTAGAGCTGCAGGAGGGTAATTTCCATGGCAAGTGGGCTGAGTCAGTTGGAGGAGGATCTCCTGTTTGAAATCATGCATTGGGTCTCTCTCCCAGGTGGAGAAGTGATGAAGCAGTGTAGGCAGGAAGGTTGGATGATATTAAGTTGGTCCTTAGAGTGTGTGGAGGTGCTTTTCAAAGCGTTTCACTTGAGGAGAAGATGCTTGCGAAGATTATTAATGGTGGACATGGTTCTTGGAAAGAGGGAGAAGAGATAGGTAGAGTGGAGGTATAAAAGAAGAGGAAGGGTGAGTACTGTCAATAAGTGTGTTCCTATATGTGTGGTTAATGATTCTCTCTTCTATTTGTTAAGTTATCCCAGCATTGTTAAGTTATTCCAACTTTTTCTTTGATTTTTGCTTTTTTTTTCTAGGTTTGGTTAGCTTACATGGAAGTCAAAGTTGAAATAAGTTTGCTACAGGGGTTAGTTTGATGAGGGATTGTATCCTTATTGAAGAAGAACGAAACTGATTCTCAGTGGTGGTTGTGCAAGCGAACTAGGCAAGACCTCAGTAAGGTTGTTGAAATGGGATGTTTTGGTGGAAAGAAAACTCCTTCAAAGAAGTGGAGACCAAGATTGACCAAAGATAAATCAATGGGGGTATCTATGATAGGGTCATGGTGGGTCTTGTACCCATCTTTGTGTCCCCATAGGCCGTGGTGCTTTCGGATGAAGAAAGTTTACAGATGGACTTAGACGAGTGGCATGTGGTGAAACTTACTGGCTCCGTTCTCAAGTTGCAGCTTACAGAGATGCTTAGACAAAGAGAAGAGGAAGTAACTGCTATGTAGAGTGTGTGATCTAAGAAAGCGAAGTGGGAAGGCAATGTTGAAGCATTGCACAGATGCACATCCAAGTAACTAGTGGAAGTAGTGTTCTAAAAATCGCTAGGCGGTGGGCGGGCGGCCAGCAGGTGCCTAGCGCCTAGGGGCCTAGGCGGTTTTAGATTTTGTATTATAATTTTCATAATTTACAAAAATTTAGCATAATACATTAATATTTTATCAATTACTTCCAATTTAATGCCAGAATAGTAATACATATGAAAAATTTATAAACATGAAAAATTAAGCTTACATTAAAATTTATAATAGCATAAGTTGCATAACATAGAGTTTCAACAACATAGAGGAAAAAAAACATACTTGAAAGTTGATAGTTGAACTTGAAATGCTAGGCCTCTATCTCTTCTTCATATTCTTCCATTTCAACAACTTTCTCCGTGTCAGACTCAAACTCGACGAACAAGTGAACAACCAAGGAAACGCAAAGACTCTGAGCTTGGAGTCCCTGGAGCGTCTGGACTGGAGACTCTGGTCTGGCAGCTTTCACTTCGTTGTAGCCCCTCTCTTCTTCCTCTTCCTCTTCCTCTTCCCCTTCTTCTTTAGGTATAGTACAAGTCCTCAAGCCAAACTTCAAAAGTGGAGCGAAATGCTTCGCTTGCAGCGGAGAAGCAGAGCGATACCTACTGGGAAACTCTTTTTCGTCTTCCCCTTCTTCCCCTTTTCTTTTCTCTCTGTTTTGCAAAACCTAAAAATTTCGATGGGTATTTGGCCGATTGGTTTTGGTTATTTGCAACCAGAGAAAGAAAAAAAAATACAGAAAAAAAAACGCCCAGACCCGCCCAGCCCGCCCGGAACCCGCCTAGGCGCCCTGACCGTTTTTCCCTCCGCCTAGCAACTAGTCTAGGCGTCTACCTACTAGCGCCTAGGCGGCCGCCCAGGCCGCTTTTTAGAACACTGAGTGGAAGGCAACGGATCATGCTAACGAAAGAAACTAGCCAGTGCCTGTAGTATCTGTAGAAAATCACCATTCTCATCGTGACGTTTCCGATGTAGTGTTGGTTGCAGAGTGTGAACATTTTGGAAGGATTTTACTGCCAGAGAACTCATTATGGTAGTGCCATGGATGTGTTCAGATGATGGATTGTACGACTTCTGTGGAATTCAGAGGAGGCGGATAACTGGATCAAAAGATCGAAAGGAGGTGTGGAGAGGTTTTAAATTCATTCCAGTCATGGTTTAGAAAACTGCACTGAGGCTACTAGTGCCTCGCACTCCATGACCGAGCTGAGTCTTAAGCCTCACACAGTCCTGATGAGGCGTACACCTCACATAATTGAGGCATACATTTTGAGGATTAAGCACTAAGGCGCTGTGAGACTTGAACGTCAATTTCCCCATGTATTTTTTAAATAAATAAGTGAACCAAAACTTAAATTTCAACCCTTTCCCTAACTTTAAGTTAGGTGTTGTATGTGTTTTCGTTATTTTTGTATGCCTTTTGAGTTCCGACTACTTGTTGAAGTTTTTTGGAAACTTTATCGTGTTATGAATTTTGTAGTAATCTAGTAATGTAGCATTAGGGTGCAGGAATATGTTATATATGCTCCGTATTTTTGTAAACAACCTTTGATAAAAGCGTGATTATACAAAACCTATGTAACGACACAGATGCGGTATTGGTATCCGATACAAATACGAGGCATAAGACACGTTGGCCAAAAAACTAAATACGAGATGCGTAGGGGATACGTTAGTACATTTAAATACTATTTACTTTTTCAGCAATAAGTTTTGAATTATAGTCATATTCATTCACTTATAGTCACTATTGCTACTTAATTTTTACTAACTTGCCATGATATGCTTGTAACATTAGTAAAGAATTGAAACTTTTTTTTAAGGATATATGAAAAAGTTGATGAGATGGCATGGAGTGTCCGACCCGATGTATCAATGAATGTCGACACGATATTTGTTAACATGCTTTTTTTTTAGAAATAGAATGTCGTTGTTACCCCTACTACCTCATTAAGGTATCTCCCAACTGTTGTTAAGGAGGAGGACGAAAATGGGGGACCCACCCTCCCATTAGTGTTGACAAGGAGAGAAAAGAAGACACCCTTAACATGATTAAATCTAAATTGTTTGAAGTCTTGGCGCAATATTGGTACTCGTTCTACCACTATATTTAGTAGGGAGATGGTTTCAAAATGCATAGTTGCAATTTCTACTATATAGAACACTCGTATCGATAAAATGATTTGAACCATTAGGCACCCGCTCATTTTTCTCCAATGGGGAATCAACAACTTGGCCCCTAGGATGCACAGACTCTTCGGAAAACTCCCGTTTTGAGAGTCGGATACGTGTCGGACATGGACTTGCGTCTGACACGCGCCCGACATGTATCAGACACGCGGTCAACGGTCAAGACACGTTGACTGAGATTGACACGACCAAGACACGATCCCGACTCGGCCTAGACACGGTCCCGATTCGGCTCCGATCGGCCAATGGTTATTTTCCTTTTTTTTCTACTCGTTTTCGAAAATAGTTTTTGAAGAAACACTAGTTCTGCTGCACTCGATTGCAATCGCCAATTGTTCAATTCCTTCAGCCGGGCAGACAAGTTGTTTCAATTAGAGCACTTCTTCACGTCGTTATCGATCTGAGGGTTCTTGACTGGCGATTTCATTTGGTGGTACATCAGGCGTCATCAAGGTTGTTTCTTCGCTCGCTCTAAATTAAATACAATACACAAAAAATAGGGGTGTTTTGCTATGTAATTTCTCTGTAGTTTGATCTATGTTTCTGATGATTATTTTGTTCTTAGATACACAATTACATGCTATTTTGAAACAATTTGTAAATTAGATACTCTTCAGTAAATTTTGACTATTTGTGCATTCTTTAAATTTTTCTATCTTTCTTGTTATGCTCTCCTCTTCTAGCTTCAAAAGTAAGAAATTTAAACAACTTTAAGCTTTAGGTTATTGTTTATGTTCATATGAGTTATAAACAAAAAGAAGTAAAGTTTGATCGTGTTATTGAGTCCTAATTTTTTGAAAATTGCTGAGCCGCTGTGTCGTGTCTGTGTTCGACACGACACACGTGTCAGTAGCCGACTCGACACGCGTGTCTGTGCATCCTTGCTTGACCCCATTGAATGTAACGAGAATCCCTAAAAGTCCAATTATAGCCCATCCTACTTTTTGGGCTTTGGCACTCAACAAGCTTAGGCCAACTTTCTAGAGGCAAACTATTTATGCAATTGTGAACCACAAATTTGGGCTTCAGTACAACTGTACAAGAAAAGGGTAATTAGCCTCGAGGCTCACCAAAGTTTATGTTTGTATGATGGTGAGAGTGGATATCTAAATTAAGGAGGAACATATAACAAGATTTGACTAAGAATCTTCCACTTATATCATCCGATCTCCAAGAATCTTCCTTTGCACTAAGCAAACAGGCTTGAAAACCTGAATTAAAATAATAATAGAGGACAGCGGAATCTCAGAAATCTGAAATACAAACCATAATAATGTGTCTTTGTGTGAATGACATGTGTGCAAATTATTGCTTTCTTTCCTTTTTCTCTTTCTCGGTAATCTATTAGTTTGTTGGCCCCAACAGTTGTAGATAGTTAGAACCAAAACATCCATAACTTGAGATAAGGGGTGTAGGCCGAAAAAGGATTCATAAGTGGTTGTTAATGGAGTTGAAGTTACCAAATTATGAGGAGTCGGTATCCATTTTTGCCTAATCGCTCCCCCTATAGCTCCCTGAACCACATTTTCTCCTTTGTAAGAATTTATTCATGTGTGTGTGAAGTGTATGAATGGTGCATTATCAATTGTTTTATTCTTGTCTTTGTTACCCATTATTGATTGTTAATAGATGGCTCTCTGATTACATAGGGTGAGTTAGCATTAGCATTTGGCGAGCTCCTGAGAAAATTATGGGTGCCTGGACGAACAACTATTTCCCCTCGTCCATTCAAGATAAAGCTTACTCGTTTTTCACCTCAATTTAGTGGATATAACCAACATGATTCACAGGTCATGTACTTTCCATTATTGTTATTATGTTTCTTATTTGTAACTTAACCTTTTGAAAAACTATTGAAAACATGAAAGTAAACTGAAAAGTTTATGTACATCATCCTACAAAGCCATTGATGTGTTTGTCCCTTTGTGTTTCTTTAGGAGCTTCTGGCTTTTCTATTAGATGGGCTCCATGAAGATCTTAATCGTGTGAAAGACAAACCTTACATAGAGTCTAGAGATGCAGATGGCAGAGCTGATGAAGAAGTTGCTAATGAATACTGGGCAAATCATCTTGCGCGAAATGATTCTATAATTGTTGATGTGTGCCAAGTGAGTATAAATACAATACTCCAGTGAATTAAATTACAAGGAAGTAAATACATCACTTTTGGTATTTAGCAAGCGGAGTCTATTAATTTCAATACTTTTAGTTTGTTTATGATAAATGATTGATGTTCGTTTACTGCTTTTAGCTGACCTTTTTTTGGCAGATGTTTCCATTTCTAGCATTTTGTGAAGTTGCATGCATCTTATCAATTATTTCTTATTTTCTTGCAAATGCGTTCGTAGCTGCTTCCCTGCATACATGTTCGATAACCCTTATGTTATGGGTTTGTTTTGCTTGTAGAAAAAAACATCTTTACCCAATTAATAGACCCCATGAACTTGATTAGAAAATATGATACATTTAACCACCCAATGCACTAATTCTGTAATATTTTGTAGTCATTCACATGGTAAAGGTGGTTGTTGTGGATTTGTTATTGTTATTGTTGTTTTGTATTTTATTTTTATTTTTTATTGGTTAAAAATTTATTGAATGAGCATAGAAAGAAGCCTACATACGAGATACAAAAGTAAATAAGTTCTCATGTATTGTCTAAGGATGAAGCCATCCCCGTCAATAAAACCTTTCAATAGTAACTCCTATTAAGTTCCGGTTTTGTGGATTCCCATTACCAATGAAGCACCTTTACCTCCTAGAATGCTTTTCCTTCTTTCAAGCCCAAATCTTAGAAAAGCCCCCCTATTATTATCGTCTTATCCAAAAAATTATGTAAGGTCTGATGTTCCACACAATCATTCCAACACCTCGATGTAGAGATTAGATTATCTGAGTTCCATCGATGTAGAGATTAAATTTTTGGGGTAGTAATTGTGTTAAAAGGTTGGTTTTGGGGATTTTTAATTATATAGTTGATTGAGATTGACATGCCACTTTTTATTAGTCCTTTCCCCTGCAAAAATGTTAGAAAAGGGGTTAGAGACTTAAAAGTAGCTACCTTTACTTTTTTTACGACTTTGTCCATAACTTCATTTTAAGAAGAAAAAAATATCATTACATGAAAATGGAAAGGGGATTATAGGTTGACCATCACACTTTGTTCTAAGTTATTATAAATTTGTACTGGACAATACCTATGAACATAATGAATTTTATTCAAAATTTCTTTTTATATATAATTGAATTATGTTAAAATTTAGGGTGTGTTTGGTTGCATGGAACTTATTTCCATGTAATCCATGGATGACACTTGTGTTTAAGGGAAATTTGATTAAAATGTGGTATATCACTTGGTATTAAGGCAAATTTGACTAAAATGTGGTAGACTACTTGTGAGTAAGGCAAATTTGATTAAAATATGGTGAATCCGTTATTATGAATTCTAGATTGTGATTAAAAGTGGGGAGTTGAATTTCCTCGAAATCTGAAAATCAAATTTTTCAGGGGGTTAAAGAGTTGGGATTTTCATGTTTCATGGGAGTCAATTCTCATCTTTGATCGAAATATGGAATCCATGATAAGTGATCTATCACATTTTGATCTAATTTGGATTAAACACAAGTGGTCCCCCCTGGATTCCATGCAATCAACACGTATTTGAATTGGGATCAACCGAACTAACAAACAACCCCATCATAATAAAATACAAGTTGAAGAAACAAATTAAACTTTTGTGAAAATTCAACTTTTAAATGATAATCAATTATTCTCTTAAAAAAAAAATACAAAGTTGGTTCTCAAGGGAAACCTGTATTTTGACTGTTGACTTGAGTAAATGTATCAACGTTGAGAAAGTCTGTAATTTTAAAGAAAGTTTTAGGCTTGTACAGTAAAAAAAAGTTTTCATTGTTACTGAAATTGGCACTTTGGGCATGATCGTATATCCTAGTCCGACTTGGCCCAAGCAATCATTTGTAATTTTTTCAGGAACCAATGAAAGTCGGTGTGCCTTTTTGTTTTTTGGTCAATTTAAAAAAAAATAGAATTAGGTTTCCATTGATCTGCTATTCTATCAATGAAATTAAAGCATATCAATGCAAAATCAAATCACCTAAACAATATTGATATCAGTTGATGAAAGAGCCAATGAAAAAAAAGCATGTTGGGTCTTTCAAACAGTTCAAATAACTAACCTAGTACTGTAAGTTAGCAGGAATGACGGTATTGTTCTTCTACCGCTTCTTTCTCCGCCATTCACTCTAAAATCTGAATTCAGTTCACTATTGTGCTATTGAAGAAAGTACAAGCCAGGATATCATCATCATCAAAGCCCAATCAATATATGTATATATAAATTCTTTTTCCATGATTTATGGGGTTAAGAGATTCTACTGTGTGAATAGAAAAAATGTTCCAAATGAAAATTGCACACCAAGGTTGATTTTTTCTATAGTGACTTCAGAGCACTTGTCTTCCTATTTCTGTAGGCTTGGTATTCTCGGTTTCCTTTCCCCTTTTTCTTTTGGTTGGTGAACACATGATGAGAACTAGCGGAGTAGGTCTATTGAAAAACGTTCAATAGAATCATAACTTATGTTATTTATCAGTGATTAATCAACGATTAACCCCTAATTAACTTCCTATCGCTAGTAGAGCGTTTCGATATTTTAATTAATCGTTTGAATAATCTCTGGCCAATAAATCAGGAAAATTGGAGATTTCTCGCCAAGCAACCGATTAATTACTTTCGGAGTTCACCGATTAATTAGTCAATGACAATGTGTTATAAATAAATAAGAAAAATAAATTTTATTTTTAAAATTGTTTCCTTAACCTCATCAATACTTTACCGTAGGGCAATACCAAGAGTGTATGAAGATGCTAGAGAGAGAAATCAAAGAGAATATATATATATGTATGTGAAGAATTCTGAAGAAAATATTCTTCTTTCTTGTTCTATTTCACCGAGTATAATCTGGTTTAAATACAAGAAGCAAGTCTACAAATGTTGACTTTCTAACCACTAACCATAGCAATTACTCTCTAACCACTAACTCTAGCAACAATTCTCTTACCACTAACTACCAACACTTAAATACATCAATTACATGGAGGCCATACAATTCCAACACTCCACCTCAAGTTGATGCGAAAATACTTTGCATTCCAAGCTTGTTGATTCAACTTTGAAAAGCAGTATTGGGTAGACCTTTTGTAGTTTTGTGAGAACATCTGCTAGTTGACCACTAGAAGGAACATATGGAACACAAATATGTTCCGAGTCCAGCTTTTCTTTGATGAAGTTTCTGTCAATTTCAACATGCTTGGTTCGGTCGTGTTGAACCGGGTTGTGTGCAATGCTTATTGCTGCCTTCTTGTCACAATATAGCATCATATGACATTCTATTCTGATTTTTAAGTCGGATAAAATTATCCTTATCCACAATAGCTCACATATGCCAAGAGCCATGGCTCTAAACTCGACTTCGCACTAGATCGTGCCACAACTGGTTGCGTTTTACTCCTCCAAGTAACCAGGTTCCCTTCTAGAAAGGTGTAGTAACTTGTAGTTGACCTTGTGTTTGTCTTGGATCCAGCCCAATCTGCATCTGTATAAGCTTCCAGTCTAAGTCCTCTTTTTTGATTTTTTTTTGAAAAAGAAGTCCTTTACCTGGGATCCTTTCAGGTATCTCAAAATTCTATAAATAGCTTCAAGATGAGATTTTAGGGGAGCACATGCATAAACGGGCTAACAACACTTGCAACATAGGCAATGTCTGACCTTGTGTGAGACAAGTAGATAAGTTTACCTACCATTCTTTGATATTCTTCTTTGTCGACCAGTTTTTCTCCTTCGTGTAATTCCCCCAATCGATGATTAGTTTCAATTGGCTTGCAACTAGCCATTCCTACTTCTTCTAATAGGTCTTGGGTATATTTTTATTGGGAGATGAAAATTTCATGTTGTGACCTTGCTACCTCAATTCCCAAGAAATACCTCAAGCTTCTCATATCTTTAATCTCGAATTCGTATGCTAGATAAGCTTTCAAACCGGCTATCTCTTCAAGATCATCTCCTGTCATAATGATATCGTCAACATACCCAATCAAAGTTGCAATTCCCCTTTTTTGTGGAATGCTTTATGAACAAAGTGTGGTCACCTTGACTCTGAAAGTAGCCTTGGTTTCTCATTGCTCTGCTAAGTCTCCCAAACCAGGTTCGTGATGATTGTTTTAAACTGTAGAGAGACTTTTTTAATTTGCAGACCTTATTCCCTCTCAAGTTATCATGAAATCCTGGTGGTATATCCATGTATACTTCCTCGTCCAAGTCTCCATGGAGGAATGCATTCTTCACATCTAGTTGATGAAGTGGCCATTCCTTTATTGCTGCTAAAGACAAGAGGATTCAGATTGTGTTCATCTTTGCCATAGGTGCAAATGTTTCATAATAGTCTATCTCGTAGGTCTGAGTGTATCCTTTTGCAACAAGTCTTGCCTTATATTGCTCCAATGTTCCATCAGGCTTGTGTTTTGCGGTGAAGATCCACTTGCAACCAACAATCTTCTTATCCTTTTTTTAGAAGATCCACAATCTGCCAAGTCTGATTTTTCTCCAGGGCTCTTAATTCACCATTCATGGCCTCTTTCCATGGTTTGGAGGTTAGAGCTTCCTGAATAGATGTAGGAATTTTTTGGGACAAAACAGATGTAATGAAAGCTTTATACTGAGGTGAAAGATTTTGTAAAGATACAAAGTGAGACATGGGGTGTTGGGTACAATTTCGAACCCCCTTTCTTAAAGCAATAGGCATATCAATATCAGTTTTAGGTAGAATTGTAGAGTTGGGATTCAAGCTTTGTGTATTTTCATTACCTGATTCAAGGTTGACAATTGGAGCTTGAGAGATGATGACATGATTTTTCTTCCTAGAATATACCTATAGAGTGGGTGTCCGAACCTCAATATCCTCCTCGGGTTGGCCTTCAGGTTGAAGGATGTTAGCAGGGTGGTGGTTTGGTTGAATGGGCTCAGGTGGAGAGGATTCATGTTGAATGGGATGCGGTGTAGGAATCTCAGATTGAGTGGTATCTTCCACAAGAGTGGCTTCTTCAATATCCCAACCCACCTAACTTCCTCTCTTGGATCACTCTCCCCCTGAAGATAGGTTTTACCAAAGTAAGATTGGTTTCCCACAAATGTGACATCCATAGTAATAAAGGTTTTCATAGTGGGAGGATAATAATAATTGTACCCCTTTTGAGTTGGAGAGTATCCAAGGAAAATACACTTCATGGCTCTAGGATCGAGTTTACTTCACAGATGAGGATGAATATGGACATAAGAGACGCATCCAAACACCTTTGGTGGAAGGGATCCCGCCCCTTGAAAATTTGGAAACAAGGACTTGAGTTTTTTCACAGGACTTTGATTCTCCAAGATTCTGATAGGCATTCTGTTAGTCAAATACGCTGCAGTAAGGATGGCATCTCCCCAATTTGTTTTGGCACTCCTGTTTGAAATGGGAGAGATCAATTTCGAGAAGATGTCTATTCTTTATTTCTGCAATACCATTTTGTTGAGGTATGTCCACGCAAGTTGATTGATGAAAACATCAGATAGATATGACCGAAGTTTTTGATTAACATATTCTTTGCCATTATCAGATCGCAAGGTCTTGATATTGACTCCAAATTGGGTTTTGATAAAACAATGGAACTTGGAAAATATGAATGGAACTTCTGACTTGTGTTTCAACAGATACACCCATGTAATTCTGGTACAATCATCAATGAAAGTAACAAACCATCGAGCGCCAATGAGATTGGTAATTCGAGATGGTCCCCACACATCAGAATGTATCAAGTTAAATGGAGTTGAAAGTTGAATTTCTTTGATTGGAAAACTGGTACGATGATGTTTAGCAAAGATGCAAGACTCACAATGCAAACTGCCAACATCCATTTTCTGAAATAATTTTATGAGGAGGATAAACCGGGGGGGTGACCTAATTGATTATGCCAAAGGTAAATCTGGTCTGAACTAGTAGTCTGGGATACAAGACATTGAGGTTCTGCTTCACCACTCCAATTAGTATCCTGGAAGTACAGCCCATCTCTCAGCTTACCAACTCCAATCATCTTCCCTGATCGGTCCTGAAAATAACAACCAGATGGTATAAAATTAACTGAACAATTCAAGTCTTTTGTGAGTTTTCCTATTGACAACAAGTTATAATTCAGGTTTGGAACATGAAGGACTGATTGTAAGGTTATGTTGTTTGAGATTTTGACACCAACAACCGAGGAAAAAGTTCCATCGGCTACTCTGATTTTTTCTCTACCTGAACATGGTGAATAGCTAGAAAAGATTTTAGACATATTGGTCATGTGATCGGAAGCACCTGAGTCAATGATCCAAGTGCAAGAATTAGAAACTAACTGCATAGTTGAGGCTTTTATACCTGAGAAGGCCATGGAACATGAACCTGTAACACTGTTGGGGTTGTCCAGCTGGTTCAACAGGTTTTTGAGTCTTTCAATGTCCTGTCTGTTAAGCATATCTGACCATTGTCCCGTGTTCACATCCATGGTTGCAACCTGATTTGCTTGACTTGGATGGTTGGGTAGAGAACCTCCTCGATTGGCAAACTGTTTCAAGTTTTGTGGTTTCCCATGTATCTTCCAGCATGTAGCCCGTGTGTGCCTTGGTTTATTGCAATAATTGCACCAAAGTTTATCCTTGTCTTCAGATTTTTTGTTGTCTGCAGGCTTCGATACTGATAGACCCGAATTTTCCATGATTGCTCCTCCACTTTCCACGGAGTTGGTACTCACTAGTTCCTTAATGCTCTCGTCCCCTCTAATGAAAGCAAATGCGTCATCAAGATCTGAGAGGATCTTTCCCAAGGACTCGATCTCTAGCTAGATCATATTTGGAGTTGAGTCCTAATAGATACTGTATGACTTGTTCCCTTTCCAAGAGATCCCTGATTGTCTTTGCATCATCAAAAGACTTCAGTTCCATATGTTGGTACATATCCAACTCAGTTAACAGTCCTTTAAGAGTGTTGTAGTAGTCCGTGACACTCATGGACCCTTGTTTGGTGTTGTAAATTTGCCTCTTTATTTGAAATATCTGAGTAACAAAACCAACTTTGGAATATGTTTTGGTCACAACATTCCAAACCTCTTGAGTAGTAGGAAGAAGCGTATAAGTTTTCCTTAGCTTAGCTTAGACTCCATGGAATGGAGAAGCCATGACATTACCATATAGTTCTCGGCATCCCAACTCTCAAATTTGGGATCATTCTCAGCTGGTTTTTGTTCCTCTCCACTTATATATTTAAAATTTCCCTTTTGATTGGCTCCACTCCATGAAGTTCCTCCCATCAAGTTTGGAAGTGGTAAGCTGGAGGGTAGGATGGTAGGATTTTCAGAATAGGTAAAGGTGATAGGCTTAGGGGCTTTTGACAGCTTTTTGAAGGATGGCAATGGAGGCCATAAAAAAAAATTGACAATGAAGGTCGAGAAATGCCCTAGAAAATGGGCTCTGATACCATGAAGAATTCTGAGAAAATGATTTTTCTTTCTTGTTCTATTTCACTGAGTATCATCTGAACCACTAACCATAGCAATTACTCTCTAACCACTAACTCTAGCAATGACTCTCTAACCACTAACTACCAACACTTAAATACATTAATCACATTGAGGCCATACAATTCCAACAATATATATAAGATTTAAGAGAAAAGAGTAAAACGATCAAAGGAAAACTACCGCCAAAACTAAAGAATATGGAAAGCTGAACCTTTATCTAGCATTGTGGTTTTTATTTTCTTATAGTTGCCTTACATTGTGGCATGTGACGTTTACTACTTCAATATTCATTAATTTTCAAAAAAAATTTTGATAGATAAAATATGTTTATAAAATGCATGCCAATTAATTTTGATTAATCCTAATTAATCTCACAGCGCTCCTAAACCTACTCTGGTAACAATTTAACTATATAGATCATAAAAGATAAAATCCCTCTTGAATTAAAAAAAAAAGTCTTCTGGGAGCTCCCAAATTTTTGGTGCATGAAATAAATTGACGGTCCTTAAATTCACTGAGGACCTTACAACAACTATGTAGAATTCCCTTCCCGTATAAGATATGCTCCTCGATTCCCTGTTGTTCTTTTGAACTTGCTTGTGATCCTTATGAAGTGTCAAAGTCACATAAAGCACGTTTCAGATGCGACTCCACTTTTAAAGCCTAGTGCAATAGTGTATACCTTAGATTCATATGCTATGCAAGATTAGTTCATATTTTTCTGTCCTGTCAACTATTAAATGATACTCATTAGTTAATTAACCTATTTGCATATGTAATTTGTTGTATTCACATCTTATGTTGTTGGAGGGCATGTTGGTAGAACAACCTTTATTGTTATTTGTTTTACTTTTCCTTCATTTGTACTAGATATTGGTTGCCCTTTGATGATACAGCACCAAACTCGAGCGCATTTATATATCTTATTAATCCAAATTTGACAGGGTCAGTACAAATCAACTTTGGTGTGTCCCGCATGCAGCAAGATCTCTGTAACTTTTGATCCTTTCATGTGGCTCTCGTTGCCACTCCAACCTACCAACAAAAGGACTATGACTGTCACAGTTTTCACTAGTGATGGTAGTGCACTGCCAAGAGAATGCACTGTATCTGTTCCTACACATGGTCTATGTCGTGATTTGATCATAGCGGTCAGCAGCTCTTGTTCCTTGAAAAATAGCGAAAAGCTTTTGCTTGCAGAGGTAAGATGGACTGAAAAACTAGTTGATTGATGAAAATGGTGTGTGTTTTAACTTTTATCTAATTGGGATTGTTGCTTCGTATCTTTACAGATTCGCAGCCACTTGGTTATTCGACTGGAAGATCCTTTAGTATTGTTATCTACCATAAAAGACGACAGCTACCTTGCTGCATATAAAATGCCCAAGTCTGTGAAGAACCTAATATATCTTGAATTGGTACATCGTCGTGAAGAAAAGTAAGTATATGTAGGTATTTACTTTCTCTGCATTGTTTAGGGCGATTAAGAAAATTATGGGTCTTACTAACAGTGATAGGTTCATCGGAAGCTTACAAAACAAATCATAAACGAAACTTGATAAACATAGTTTCACAACTTCATTGTATTCTTAGAATTCAACAAAAAATGTCTGGCCTTAAGCAAACAACTAGTTACCTAAACCAAATAGAACCTCTAACTCCTACTTGAATTGAATCGGACTTGTACTCCTACTTGGGCCTTAACATGACTGACTCAATTATTAATTCAATAATACAAATTTTGTATGAAGAAAAAAACCTTTGAGTTGAAGGCAGTTGTTTTGGTGGTTAAGATCTCAGTCTGAGTAATCATTGGTATCGCCTTGTTGAGAGGCCATCTATCAGATGTATGGTCTAAATTGAGGCAAACATAAGTTTGGTTTAGGCAGTTCCTCACGTTATTGGTCTTCTCTGGAGTTAGTGGAACATTTTATGTTTAAAGTGCTTATACAGAGTATATATTTTAATTAAATTATCATTGAACTAACAATTCTCTCAGGGAGTCAAATGGCGTCAACAGCTCAATGGTCTGGAAACCTTATGGTGTACCTCTTGTGTTACCAATTTCAAGTGATGACATTACCACAAGAGGTGATTTTCAAGCTATGGTTCGTAAAATCTTGTCTCCAATGCAAAGAACAGAGAACATGAAGTGTTCCAGTATCTCAGATGAAGCATCACTTGCATCTGAAGATGTTGGTTCCGGTGAACCATGTACAAATGTTACCACCTCGGATTCCACAAATAAATATCAAAATAGTTTGAAACAGGGGATTGCACTCAAGTTGCCTCTGCGGTTAGTGGATGAAAATAATGCATGTGTTGATATATCGGTAAGAGAAGACAAGGCCATTAAGGTGCCCTCGTCATCAACGTCCTTTCTGGTGTATTTAGATTGGTCACAGAAGCTTCAGGAGAAATATGATACTTTTTACATTGAAAATTTGCCAGAAGTGCATGAGCAGGGCCCTCCAACTAAAAAAGCTCGCAGTGAACCCCTCTCCTTGTACGCGTGTCTGGAAGCTTTTCTCCATGAAGAGCCACTTAAACCCGATGATATGTGGTAAGTTATTTGTAAAGTACTTGAATGCCTTGCATGGCCCGTTTGAGTGACTTAACAATGGTCCGATTTTAAAGGTTCAGATGGTTAGATTCTTGAGGTGGAAACCCACTGAAATCAGTGGAAAATCTTCTGTCCGTTTCTTTTTGGGTGTACATGGAATAATTTTGTTAATTATATGAAATGGAACTTACACAGACACCAATTCTTTGCAATTTATGTAACTACTAAAATAATTGGGCTTTTCTCTGAAGGTACTGCCCTCAATGCAAAGAGAGCCGCCAAGCAAGCAAGAAACTGGATCTATGGAGGCTACCTGAAGTGCTTGTTATCCACCTAAAAAGGTTTTCATACCACAACAAAGTGAAGACAAAGCTGGAAACTTTTGTAAACTTTCCTATACATGATTTTGACTTAACAAAGTATGTGGCACGTAAAAAGGGTTCACAGCGCCACCTTTATGAGCTTTATGCCTTGAGTAATCACTATGGAAACATGGGACATGGCCACTACACAGCATCTATCAAGGTGAATAGGCGTGCTGTAAGTCATCATAATACTTGTTCTTTCATTTGTTGCCTCAAATTTTTTTTTTGGATGCATTTCTATGGAGTATGAAAAAAAAAAAAAAATCTTTGATATGATATTTGGGTATGGACATGGGTCCTTAAGGCTGTTAGCAGCTATGGTATGGAGATAAAACCTATATGAGTTTTTAAATCCAATGCCAAGAGTGGGTGGGTAGCCAGCTAAGTTCCCTCCTGCAGTTCTATGTCAATTACTATACACTGCACTTTCATTGCCCCCAAAACATGAATTAATAAAGATTGTTGTGAAGGAACGTGTAAGAGCAATTTTTTGTACTTAAAAACAAAAAATCTACCGGTTCCCATGAAATACATTGTTCGTGCATTTGAAAACTCATGTTGAGATGCAGTATGAGAACCGTGTTTAATGGCAGATAACCTTATTTTTTATCTACTGAAGAACTGGCACTGCAAGCTATAAAAAATTGTAGCCATGAAGTGAATTGTGCCAGTATTGTTTTTACCTCGGAAAAAGGAAGAGAGAATCTGTCATTATAGGTGTACGTGTAAAGATAGCTATAAAAGCAACTCCTTTATATGTGATCATCTTTAGCACATCATGGATTGCGGGGCTTATTATTCTCATTCTGATTTTATCCCTTTCCATTGGAATTATGCAGCTTGGAGACGAAAACAGATGGTACAACTTTGATGACAGCCATATCACACCAATCAACGAGGAAGATGTGATGTCTCCTGCAGCGTATGTACTCTTCTACAGGAGAAAGAAGAGTGTCGACGCTTCAGTAAACAATGGAGTGCACTCCTCTGCAGCTCGCAGTCGCGGATTGTCCCAGAAGTAGGTCACTGGGCTTCCCGATTCAAGAAGCATATGTATCAGTTGTAGAGAAACAAACCACCACATGTATACCCGCATGTATGGGGAGGAACGAGGAGTCAAAATGAGATGTCCAGCCTATGGGCAGTGTTAGGAGCTGTAAATCTTAATAGGTCCGGCTTTGGAAGGTGTGGACAATTCTGAATGGGAGTCTTTAGGAAAAATCTGTAGCAGAAAGTACTTTCTTTAGGAATACTCACAAAGGTCTCTCTTTCGCAAGGCAAACAGGGGTTGTAGGGATTTAACCCTAATTAAGCCTGAAAGGTCATAGTTCTTTCCTTTTCGTATTTGGTCATGTGATCTTTGTATGTGCTATAGTAGGGGACTCTTGATGCTCTTGTTGGATCTAGAATCTGTTATCTAGAAAGACAAAAGAGAAAAAAAAAAAAAAAAAAAGCTCTGTATACATTAGGTGTATTTATTGGCCTCTTACAGTATGTAGATGACGTTAAAAGCATTGAAATTATCATTTTGAAGGTCAGTAAATAAAATTACAAATTGTTCATTGTTTTTTTCATTAATTGTTATTTTTTTGAAGCTACTTTTTCCTTCCTCGCGAGAATGATTGTGAAACCAGGCACGCCTCTACATTGATGTGTAGTAGTAGAAATGGCCATGCCTAGTACTGCAAATCTACTACTATTGATAAAAAAAAAAAGGTTTGTGGTTTCTTTCAAGGAAAGATATAGATTTATGGTTTTATATGGCATCAATATAAGTTGGTTGATATCCGTGGAAAAGAAAAGGGAATCTTAAATGTTGGCCTCACAATAATAGGACACTACATGATTTGGTTTGAAACCATGAGCCAAACGCCTAGTCATATATTAAGTCAAAAGAAAAAGACATTTATATCGCGACTCCAAACTGAACAAGTACATAAAAGTCGTGGCAAAAATATCTCATTTGTCTAAATAACATGTTTGATACACCTACGATTTTTATGCAATGAGTGATTTATGATATATATCCGCAAATTAGTTGACCAATAGATGGAAACATCCCAACATTTTGAAGAGTGATTCAAACATCCAAAAGTCCAAACAAAGAATGCAACAAGGTAGTGTGCATTCCTATTTACACTTTTACCATCAAAGTCTGTTTGGTTGTACGGAAAATAGACATAAAAATTGAAACCAAACAACGAAAATATGTTGCTTAACGAAATTTAAAAAAAAAAAAAAACATTCCGTTGCCGGGATTTGAACCCGGGTCGCCTGGGTGAAAGCCAGGTATCCTAACCAGGCTGGACGACAACGGAGTTGTAACAATGTTGTGAAGTTTAATACATGTTTAGTAAACGCACCAAACTCAACCTCTGAAAGATCAAACCGACAGTGCAAGGATGGCAACAAAATATGACAATGTGATTAACATCTCTAAGGGGCTGTTTGTTTACAGATTTGGTTCAATAATTTTGTTAGATGTTGAAAAGATTAGCTATTATGTTCTGAATGAGGTGTTTGGTGAGATGTCTAACTAGACGTTCATCTCTGCATATGGGGTCAGAGATTTATTTATTTCTTAAATTCTTAATACCTCTAGTTAGACTGTCAGAGATTAGACATCTAACTCAAACAAACACCTCCTAACTCTTTGATATAGATATTTTTTAAAATAAAAATATTACATCCTTCCATTCCATGTTCCAAATAAAAAAGAAATAAGGCTACACTTGCACAGGCAGACACGTAGTAGTAAAAGAAGAGTAAGTCTAGTCAGCCATGTTATTTTTACACTTTTTACCCATTCTCTTTAAAACACAACCACAAACACTATCTATAGAAGGGGTAAAAGTGTAAAAAAAAACCCAAAAAATAGGCTAGCAAACATAGCTAGCTAGAATTGTTGAGTAAAAGAAACCAATAATTCTAGCCAGACTTGCTTGCTGGTCTAGAGCACGCCTGGACACTCCTGGGCACATGTTTGGTCAGAGAAAGTCCAAAGAAAAAAAAAGAAAAGATGGAAGTTAACCGTTTTTAATGGAGCCGTTAGTCAAGATCTAAAAAACCCTAACCAAGAGTCCCTCCTTATTTTTTGCAACTTCCCCATCTCCCATCGACAGACCAAGAGTCCCCATCTCGACCAAGAGTGTTGCTCGACCAAACAGAGACTTCCCATCTCGACCAAACAGAGACTTCCTCAGTGCATCCCCATTTCGACCAAGAGTGTGTTGCACATGTTCCTTCTTCTTCTTCCTCGACCAAGTAAATATACATTTTTTGCAAACCCCAAAACAAACTCAAATCTAACCCCCAAAATGAACTCAGATCTGAGAAAACCTAGTCAAAATCCTTCATAATTCACCAGACTTAACATTCATCTTCTTTATTTTCTAAGCAAACCCTTTTGTTCTCTTTATTTTCTAAGCAAAAACCTGGTAAATGTATGTTGTTTTTCGGGTGAATCCATTTTGGGTTAATCTTTGTTATTTCATCACTGTCGCAGTTATGGGGTTTTTCAGTTTAAAGGTATCAAATGGTGTTAAATCACAACTTCTGATGACAATGTAGCATAAATCATACAAGTTTGGTGAAAAAGGAAGGGAGTAGTCATTTAGGCCTCAGAACTTTTGTTAAAGTATAAATCATACAAGAAGAAGAAGAAGAATAAGAAGGGAGTAGTCATTTAGGACTCGAAACAAAACCTTGACTTGGTTTTAAAGCTGGCGTCTGCAACTACGGTGTGGGGAGGTGTTCAATTCTACTATGTGTTTCATGCTTGTACTTCAATTTGCAAAGTTCAAGTTCAAGAAGGACAATTGTAACATCGATTTGCTTATGTTTTTTGGTGGGGAGGACTTCAATTTGCAAAGTTCAATTCTACTTTGTTTTTCATGCTTATGCTTTGCTTTCAATTTACAGTATTTGTCTTCCTGCAATATACTTTTGTTTTGCTTTGCTTGCTTGTTTTTGAAATTTTTTTAAATGCAGGAATGACATTCAAAGCATATGTTGTGTATCGTGGCCGTGAATCGGGAGTATACCTGAACTGGCCAGAATGTTTATCTCAGGTATCAAAGTATAAGGGTGTTTTGTATAAGGGGTTTACGTCAGCTGTCGAAGCATACGAGGCATATGATTTGTGGGCAGAAGAGGCGAGAAAAGATAGGGAGGCAAGAAACAATAATGAAGATGTTGTTGACCCCATTAAAATTTGCTATGAGATGAAGCAGAGAGAAGGGTTTGCAAAAACGTAACTTTACTTGGTCGAGGAAGAAGAAGAAGGAACACATGCAATACCCTTGGTCGAGATGGGGACACACTGAGGAAGAAGATCTTTGTTTGGTCAAGATGGGGGAGTCTCTGTTTGGTCGAGCAACACTCTTTGTTGAGAAAAACGAACTCTTGGTCAAGATGGGGACTCTTGATTGAGAAAAGGAGGAAAACGAGATGGGGAAGTAGATATCCATTTGCTTTTTTTGATCTTAGATGGATATCTAACAAGCGTTTTTTTTCTTTGGACTTTCTCTGACCAAACACGTGCCCGGGAGCGTCCAAGCGTGCTCCAAGCCAGCAAGCAAGGCTGGCTAGAACGGGTCGAAAGAAATACACTCAAAAGTGAACTCTTCTAGAGAGTCAGGTCCGCGCCAGGCCAACCCAATACCATCCATCATCCTAGAGATGCTGGAATTGGCACAATCTCTAAGATGATAGATGGTATTGGGCTGGCCTGACGCGGGCCTAACTCTCTAGAAAAATTGCTCAAATGAGGAGCAAAGTTTAACGGCTTTTCTTTTCACATTTCCAGAAAAGTAGGAGCTCAAAGAACATTCTAGAAGGTCAGATGATGATGCTGATGATGAAAGTTTATGAAAATTTATGGAATTCAAAGTAGGGTTTGTTCAATTTTCATGAATTTACTTCATTTCCATGTCTGCAATAATGGAGACAAGTGTGTGAAATTTGAAGTGTAATGGTCTCAGATATCAAATGGGATTTTGGGAAGTGGAAGATACAAGTACAAATGGAGTGGTATTTGAGTAACTAGCTTTTATAAATTTCTGACAAGAGAATCATGATTCAAGTGTTTAGACACGATTGGGGAGATGGGTCTCTGTGTTTACTACATTTGATTTCTTTTTATGGCGATTTAGTTGAATTTGTGAATAGGTTCTTACAGGGTTTCCTTTAGTCATATGTATCAACATATTAATACCATGAAAATCTTCTTATATGCGTGCACGACAAGCTGCTTTTTAATTGCATTGAGTGAACCTAACTCATTTGAGCAACTAGATAGATCTTTTGTTGGAGCCCTTCTAGGGAGCGAGGGATTGGTGCTTCGAGATAAGCAAGGGTGCACATCTCGAAGGGGATGGGTGGTGCCCTCGCTCCCTAGAATTTTCACTTTTTATATGTGGGGCATATGCTGATATGCCTAATATCAGGAAGACGGAGCACGATTTGTCGAACTAATCCGAGGCTTTGGGATGAGGATTTCATATTTGTTGAAGGATATTGGGCTTATTGACATGTAATTGTTCATGTCTGTAAGGTGTTTTGATAAAATTGAATTGAAGAAAATGATCTGTGTCATTGATAGAGATTTTATTAATCTAAATTAATAAGTTAATAAATCTTATTTGTAATACCGCAAGTGCATGGCTGTCTAACTGATAGACAGTGGAAAATACGGATCGATCCCATGAGGATTGACAAGACGGTCGAATTCTAAGACTTATTTAAACTAATTTAGAGTTGGGGTTACTGCAGATGTAAATTACTAAATTAAGAGAATGAAATTGAACAACTAAAATTAAATTGGTAAGATGATAAAAGAGTGGACCGAGACATCGAATCCACCACAGGTTCTTCGAGATTTGTATAATCCAAATTATTGTTTTCAAGAATCAACATGACTAATCTAAAGATTAATCTAAGTTCTCAATTGATTTCAGCAAAGGCATAAACCCCTAGCATTGCATGTCTTTCTACGACACACACAATCACAAGTTTATTTTAACTAATTCTAAACCTCTAGCATTGCATGTCTTTTTACAACACACACAATCACAGATTCAGATTAATTGATTAAAGCAGGCTTTGAATATCAATAAAGGGAACTTCTAACTACTGATTAGTCTAGATAATTATTCTGAATATAATCGATGAAAACAAATTATTGAAATTCAGAAATCAACTGCGTATAACATTCAAACATATAGAAAACAATAAATTTAGATACGACAAACTCTAGAAAACTCTGTGGTTTCATCTTCGCTTCGGCGAAGGATCTAGAAGATCATGGTGGATGACATCACAACACTTATATAGGTAGAATCCATCTCAGCACAAACACGCATCCCGAGAAAGAGCTGCTGGTGGACTGTGGTGGCTCAGACAGAAATCAGGGGTGCAAACAGGCTGATTTGAAATAGTGATTGTGCGGTGGTATAGAGCATAAATGCTGGGTGCGAATAGCCAACTGATTCGAAAATCAGTTTGGTTCCCGCCCAAAAGACTGCGCTCTTCGTCTCCAGCGAGCCGCACCGCACCCTGTTGCTTCATCTTCGCTCCTCGCGAGCTTATTATTCCTCAGACCGGCTCCGGTACCTGAAAAAGAGAGAGAGAGAGAGAGAGAGAGATGGAAGAACAGAGACAGAGACGTAGAGACGCGAAGGAGGAAGAGGACAAAGGAGGACAGGGAGGTGCTCCCTGTATGTGCGCTCTCTGTTCTGTCGCGAGGTGGTGTGCGATTGTGTTGTGACGGTGTTGTTTAGTTGAGACGAAGGAACAAAAAGAGGGAGAGAAAGGGAAACAGAGGGAGACCAGAGAAATAGGGACTGGGAAACAGGGAAGCTCGTCCCTGTTTCTCCGTCCGGTGATGTTGGTTTGGCCGTGTGGCTGGACGGTGGCGAGGTGAAGAAGAGAGGAACATGGGGGTCGTGCTCCGGCGGTGGTGGTGGCTGTGTGGCGTGATGGATGATGGTGTTGTGAGGGAGAAACAGGAAGCAGGGGCTGCTCTGTTTCGGTGGTGGTGTGCTGTTGTGCGAAACAGGGTGAGGAGGAGGAGGCGTGGTGGTGCATGGACGTGAGGCTTGATGGTGGAGGAAGAGTAGGAGGTGGTGATGGTGGGATGATCGTGCTGCCGGTCCTCCTATCAAGCGAGGATCGCCGGCAGGGTGGCTGGAAAAAGAGAGGAGAATAAATGAAACGTGGAAGGGGAGATATACCTCCCAAAAGAGGGAGAGAGAAGGAGGAGAAGAGGAGAGAGGAAGCCTAAATAGGGTTCTCCTTGTGAGGTTGGGTTTGGATTTTTAAGTTAATTTTTAGGTTTGGGCTTATGTTAAATTAGGTAGAAATTGGTTTGTTTGGGTTAGGTTTAGACACGTGACTCGTTACTTTGTACCACCGCTAGGATTATTTCTCAAATTGTCGCCTTAATGCAATTTCATCCTTCACACTCAAATTCCTACAAAGACATGAAAACAAAATAATTAAAATAAAATATAATAATTGAAACACTAGCATAATAAATTAAGGGATATGAAATACTAACATATATATAAATTAAGGGATATATCATGTATTAGTTACATGAATGTCAGCCATGCATTTGGAGTTATGACTTGTTATTGTTTTTCTGTGTCGTTGAACTGTCACTGCTTGTGAGGCATATATTGTTGTCTCAAAGGTGTAAAAATAATTCTTGAAACACTTGATGTTGGTGTTGTTTATGTTTCTGAGTGTTTTTATATTGTTGTTTAAGGAATTCCTTGTTTATGTTCGACATCCATCTGTTACTGTTGAAACTATAACTGTAACAATGAATTCAATATGATTTTCATTCTATTGTTCAATGTACATTGGAGGTATATATATAGCTATCTAGAAACAGAACAGCTAGCTATGAACAAGCTATGAACAGACTATGAACTCAGTAACTAACTAACTAATGTTCATAACAATATGAACAGACTTTGAACAGATTAGCTAACTAACTAATAGTCAACTAACTAATTTACATGACTGATTTGTTTATTCTAACATTCCCCCGCAAACTAAGTGTAGTCTCATTGACAACACTGAGTTTGTCACGAAGGAGTTGAAATCTAGATGTACTTAGAGCTTTGGTGAGAACATCAGCAATCTGATCCTTGGCAGAGATATGAAGTACATTGAGGAGTTTCCTTGCAACCTTCTCTCGGACAAAGAAAATATCAATTTCAATATGTTTAGTTCTAGCATGAAGAACTGGATTGGCACTAAGGAAAACTGCACTCATGTTGTCACACCAGACAGTAGGAGTGCCACTAGCAAGTCGTAACTCAGAGAAGAGTGTTTGCAACCAAGATAATTCAGCAGTTAATGATGCTAGGCTCCTGTACTCAGCTTCAGTGCTACTTCGAGAAACAACACTTTGTTTCTTTGATGACCAAGATATTAGATTTGATCCTAAATACACACAATACCCTGAAGTTGACCTCCTATCAGTAGCATCTGATGCCCAGTCTGCATCACAATACCCAGTGAATTGGAATGAAGAAACAGGAACTATGTGAAGACCATAGGTTGAAGTAGCTTTCAGATATCTCAAGATGCGCTTAACAACTTTCCAGTGAGCTTCAAGGGGGTTTTGCATAAACTGACATACCTTGTTGACAGAGTAAGCTATATCAGGTCTAGTGATAGTTACATATTGTAAGGCACCCACAACACTCCTATACATTTGAACATCTTTGAATGGATCACTCCCTGTATCCAGCATTTTCTCACCACCTGACATAGGGGTAGGCAACCCATTAGCATGTTGCATTTTTGCTTTACAAAGAAGGTCTTGAATGTATTTGGTCTGAGAGAGGAACATGCCAGTAGTAGTGTGTTGAACTTGAATACCCAGAAAGTATTTAACCAATCCCATATCTTTCAAACTAAACTGAGCATGAAGTTGAGATATCAACTTAGAAATATCAGTATTACTGGATCCTGTCACTAGGATATCATCAACATAGACCAGAATAAAAATGGGAGAAGGTGAGTGTCTGATGAACAAAGAAGAGTCTGACTTTGTGGCAGTAAAACCAAATGTGAGCAGAGTGTGTTGAAGCCTGTCAAACCAGGCTCTAGGGGCCTGTTTCAGACCATATATAGCTTTGGAAAGCTTGCACACAGCATCAGGCCGAGATGGGTCTACAAACCCAGGTGGTTGCATCATGTAGACCTCCTCTTGTAATACCCCATTTAGGAAGGCATTGTTGATGTCTAACTGGAACACTGACCAAGAGTAAGTAACTGCAACTGATAAGATGCTTCTGATTGTAGATGGTTTGACCACTGGGCTGAAAGTTTCCTTGTAATCAAAACCTTCAGTTTGTTGAAAGCCCCTAGCAACTAGGCGAGCTTTATATTTCTGTATTGTCCCATCTGAATTCTCTTTAACTTTGAAAAACCATTTACAACCAACAATGCTTCTATGAGGAGGATAATCAACCAGTGACCAAGTATGATTACGTTGGAGAGCAAAATACTCATCTTGCATGGCAGCAAGCCAATGAGGAGTATTCAAGGCTTCCTTTAAACTTGATGGTTCTGTGGAGGCCAGAAACAGCTTTGGTTTGTAGATGCCTGATTTTGATCTAGTGATCATCTGATGTCCTGTAGGCAGAATAGGCAGTGTAGGCAGAGTAGGCAGAGTAGGCAAAGTAGGCAGAGTATTAGTAGTAGGTAAGGGACTAGAGGATGGAGGCTGATGAGCACTAGAAGATGTATTAGTAATAGGATGATCAACATTGCAATTAGGATGCTGAGAGGGATTGATATGGCAAGTTGGATGCTGAGGAAGAGCAGGACTCTGCAGTGTGGAGTTAGAGAACCTTGTAGAGGGAACAGTGGGTGTGACTACAGATGGAACTGTCATAGGAATATGAGAAGATGTAAATTCAGGAAAGAGTGAATTGAGTTGAATAGAAGAAGAGTGGACATTGTGGAATGGAAAGGAATTCTCATGAAACAAAACATCTCTGGATATGAAGATACGACCAGTAGGAGACCTACACTTATATCCTTTGTGTTGAATGCTATAACCAAGAAAAGTGCACTCTTCAGACCTATATTGCAACTTATGAGCATTGTAAGGCCTGACATTGGGATAGCATGAACAACCAAATACCTTGAGATGACTATAATCTGGTGCTTTGTGATAAAGACACTCAAAAGGAGAAATTCCATTCAAGACAGAGGTAGGAACTCTGTTAAGAAGATAAACAGAAGTTCTGACAGCTTCATCCCAAAATTTTAAAGGAATAGATGCATGAGCTAGCAAAGTAAGGGCTGACTCAATGATATGCCTGTGTTTGCGTTCAGCTACACCATTCTGTTGGTGAGTAGTAGGACAAGCTAATCTATGAAGGATTCCATTTTGAGCTAAAAACTTAGAGAATGATCTGTACTCACCTCCCCAATCAGATTGAACACACTTAATAGGGAGATTGAATTCAAGTTCTACTTGAGCTTTGAACTTGAGAAAAGTGGGAAAATCATCAGATTTGTTTTGTAAGAGATAAACCCATGTAAACCTACTATAAGCATCTATGAAATGAATGTAGTATTTATACCCTGAAGAAGATACAGTTGAGGCAGGACCCCATAGGTCTGTGTGAATAAGTTCTAAAGGGTTGTGGTAGACAGTGGAAGAACTAGTATAAGGTAGTCTATGTATTTTGCCTAGACAACAAGAAGAACAAAACAAAGATGAATCTGTACTAGGAGTAGGAATATTACACAGTCTTAAAATTCTTTGAACAAGAGAAAATGAAGGATGGCCCAAACGGGCATGCCAAAGAGATAAGGGTGATGCAGCCTTAGAAGATGTTGTATACACTGACTTGCAGAAAGTTGAAGAAGAGTCAAGTGTTGGATGAACTGAAGTAGGTAGAAATGGAGAAGGAAACACATACAGCCCATTGCTAAGTGTGCCTGCCAAGAGGATCTTCTTGGTGTCCTGATCCTTAACAAAACAAGAATTAGGATGAAACTCAAAATAAACATTATTATCTTGAGCAAATTTGGAGACACTCAAAAGGTTTTTAGTAAGCTTAGGGACTTGCAGAACATTCCTCAGATGTAAAATTCTGGAAGAATTGAAAGATGATAATGTTGACTCACCAACATTTTGAATGGGCAGACCTGAACCATCCCCAATGAAAAGCTGATCATTACCATAGTAAGGAGAGGATGACTTCAAGTTATGAATATGTGGAGTGCAATGATTTGTAGCACCAGAATCAGGAAACCATCTATTGTCAGATGAACTAGAAGCAGACATTAATCCTTGAGGCTGGTAATGATGAGAATCTGAACCACCTCCCCAATGTTCATCTGTAGCATTCCTGGAAGTAAGATTGGCTTGCATATTGGCTTGCTGAGAAGAGACTGCTGACTGCTGAGAAGAAGTGTTTGAATTCCAAGGATTGGATATGTTGTTATCAAACCTATGATAGCATTTGAAAGCCATGTGACCTGTCTTGCCACAAATTTGACATTGAGGTCTTGCATTGTGAAAGTTAGGAGGTCTAGAACCTCTCCCAGATCCAAACCTTGCACCACTTCTGAATGAGACAGTATTGGTAGGAGACCTGAACTGTGGACGCCAAGGATTGGAAGTAAAGGACCTAGAAGAAGGCCTATAGTTACTGTGAGCTACATTGACTGAACTAGAGACATCTAGATGTTTGGTATGCCTCTCAATACGTATTTCTTGAGCCAGAAGAAGGGATTCTATCTCAGCAATACTATAAGAATCTGACCTGGAAGAAACTGATACTATGAAAGTATCATAAGTCTGAGGAAGACCATCAAAGATGGCATTGATGTGTTCTTGAGGTGACAGTACATGGCCAACAGAAGCCAGTTGATCAATGATAGTCTTGATCTTGAGTAGATAATCATTGATGTTCATATCACACTTCTTGATGTTCTGAAGTTGTGTCCGAAACTGAGAAATCTTAGCAGTGGTTTGGGAATTAAAGAACACCTCAAGAGTACTCCATATGTGAGCTGAGGATTCACATCCAACTAACCTTGTTAACAAGGATTCCATCATGGATGAAAGGAGCCAAGAAAACAACAATTGATCCTGTTGCTCCCAACTGATGAACTCTGGATTGACTCGACCAAGAGCTTGATCATCTGTTGATAGAAATCGGGGTGGAGAAGTATCTTTCTCAATGAACTTCTGCAACTTATGACCCTTAATGGTTGCTAACACTTGTTGCTTCCATAGCAGGTAATTGTTCTCACTCAGTTTAACAGACAGAACATGAGTAAACATGACAGGTTTACCTTCTGTAGAACTAGAATTGCTAGCAGAAGCAACATTGGAAGAACTAGAATCCGCCATTAGCAATATTGAAGAAGCAGAGAGAAAAGAGAAGAGAAGAGAGAAAAAAAAAAAAATTCAGGACTGACAGAGATGATAAGATGAAGAGCTATAATGGTGCTCTGATACCATGTTGAAACTATAACTGTAACAATGAATTCAATATGATTTTCATTCTATTGTTCAATGTACATTGGAGGTATATATATAGCTATCTAGAAACAGAACAGCTAGCTATGAACAAGCTATGAACAGACTATGAACTCAGTAACTAACTAACTAATGTTCATAACAATATGAACAGATTAGCTAACTAACTAATAGTCAACTAACTAATTTACATGACTGATTTGTTTATTCTAACAGTTACCATTTACTTGTCTTATCTTCAAGCACTTTAGCTATTTTCATTTTTTTTTTCCTTTTCCACAAGTTTTCTTCCTAAAGTGATCTTGTATCTTTCTGATTTTCTCAAGTCTGATTGAGCTCCTGATAATTTTTCTTCTTGTCTGCGAAACTTTTTCTCTTGTAGCATTCACAGATGGAAACCTACAAAACGAACAATTGAGTGCTCTCTTGAGCACCATCCATTAAGCACCAAAGCTGTTGCTAGACATGTTTTATCCAGCTTTGCTGTTTCCCTTGTATATCTCTCGCAGACAAACCAGGTGATACAACAACTGTTTTCTTTTTTGGTACTTTGACATGCATCATGCTCTTCATGTGATTTCTAGACAAAAGAGGCTCAGAGATATCACTTCCAAACTCGTGATCGACATGTTTAAATACAAGAAACTCGTAAGGTGTGTTGGTTGTGGTTTGGGTTATGAGTAACCGACAGTATTCAACATGTCAATAATCTGACATGTTTACATTGTTGGATGAAAAACCATTTTTCGCTTACACGTTATCTTACCTTGATGGCTTTACAATCAACCAAGTGATATTCTCCATATCTTTTATATTACTTGGAGTCATGCATCTTGCTAAATATTGTGTAGATGGTTCTTCTTTTTAAAAAATTAACGAAAATGATAAAGGTCCTACTGCGACTCAATCCCATGTCACAGGACTTAAAATGTAGACTCCTATCATCGACAATTCTATAGTACTACTGATGTTTGACCTGCACATCAGCACAAGGGGATTGTGTTTGGTACTCGCCATCTGAACTGGCTAGAATCCATATAGCCAACCGTCGAGCACTGAACAAAAGAAAAAGATCGGTTTGGTCATGGGTGACTAAAAAAAAACTGAGCAGCTACTGGCCCTAGTACGGAGTAACAAAACTCACCCTTCTTAAATTAGTTCCTCTAAAAGAAAGGTGAAGTTATCCTAGTAAATAGAAAATATTGCTGATAAAACCATGAAATATTTACAAGCCTGAGATGTTATGTCTGCTTTTCTCTTGTTCAGGTTATTGCAGCAGAACTTCCCCATTATTCTAACATATGCCAGCTTGCAGCAGCTACTGATACTAGTGTAGTGCTTAAACTTGATCAAGGTTCCAATGACAAAGGTGGCAATTTAATGATGATGAGAGGAATGTCAGCTAAAGATTTTGATCCTAGCAGATATAGCGGAAGGTGGTTTGAAGTTGATTCAATTAAAGGTGGATTTGCTGGCCAAGGACAGGGAGACTGCCATTGTACACAGGTAAAATGCAATCAAGTAATTTTCTTCTCCATTATGTTTTTAATTCTTCCGAAGATTTTTTTTGCAATCGACATATCACTAGGCTGACTAGTCATCCATTAATGTATTTAGTACTGATCTATAAATTGACCCGACCTGTTCAATGGGGAAACGGTCTTTTGAAATAACGGACAAAGAAAGACATAGCTTAGAAAAGTCCTATATTCTGGATGCTATACTTGTGAGGCTATACTTGTTAATTGTATTTTGAAGACTGAATCATTTGGAAAACAACTATGTGAGAAGACATTTCAGACATATTTGAAGTACAGTTGATAGGAAGTTGTCGAGGCAGATCAGTGTAAAAAAAAAATTAGCTCATATTTTAGGACAACTAACAATATTGGATCTTAGTCCAATCATTTTACTAGCCCCCAGAACAAGCCATGGAGGTCAAATCTATAAAAGGGTATGCGACAGCCACCCTTGAGGAGTGCTCAGCGCTCCCCACTGCAGTCACCAGTTCTCTCTCCCCCCTTCACAATGATGGAGGATGACAGAGCATCCAACAGAGTGTTTCATTTTTTGTGAATATAAATGAAGTTAGGTTGGCTTGCAATGAAGCCAACATGATAACTTTTTTATTTTTCAGTATCCCTAAAACTTACCACTAAATATTTGGTGGAAAAACATAGGACATACACAAAATGCCGATGTATTTGGTGGAAAAAAATCATGAAGAATTTTTTTTTTCGTGTACCGAACAACTTTTAGAGCAAAATAACCAACTACATGTGCTAGATATCATAAGAAAAATCGACCAACAATGGTCACCTCGATAATATTTAATGCATTTTGATCGTGGTTTTGGTGCAAAATCAACTACTTTTTTTTATTGTTAATCATTTTTTTTATTAAAGAAAACATGTGTGTATGGTTTGATTTTAAGAAATTTAATCATTTGTGGGTTATGATGGGCATATAGCTGGCTTATATATGTTCTACACGAGTTATATATATCAATGGAAGTGTTTTTACAGCCTTATTGCTTGATTAAGTCTTATTTATGTATTTTATAAATTTAAATATATAATATATATTTTTATGTATATATACAATAACATCAATGCAAAATGCGTTACAACATGTGCATCTTAAATTTAGGTTCCTAAAACACGATATAATATACATTTTGATAATTAACTATGGTTAGGAAAGGTGGAAGTGTGGTTTTAGTAGGAAAGAGCTTAAGTAAAGGCAAATAAGATGCATGAAGGTGGAATGGCATTTTCAAGTGTCGTTCTTATAGTGCACCTCTCTAATAGTCAATGGTCAAGTTGATTGAAATGTATACAACTTTGGAGCATATTGTGGCTCCACCCTAAATCCTAAAATGCAACATGGGGCTATCCAAAAGTTCGAGGGAATGTATAGCTCGATCTATAAATTCATACATCCTTTCATGCATTTGAGATAGAATATATATTGACTTGCACATCTACAAGTTCATCATAGTCTTGGGTTTTTTTTTTGTTTTTTTTTTTTTAATTTGGGTAAAGTCGTAATATACTCCCGAAATAGATGTAAAATCTTTTGATTGAGTAATAAAAGGTTGACATCCCATATAGCTGCCCCTCCCTCCTAGAGGTTTCTTACAAAAAAAATAGTCTTGTTTCTTAAAGCCCATCATACTTTGGTTGTGGCCCAACGTAAAATTTTTTGAAGGCAAATATAGGTAGATTTAATTATTGCTTTTTGAGTCCTTGTGTTTTTTGTTAGAAGAACATAAGTTCAAAAAATGTACTTTAATTTCTACTTTAATTGCTTTAAGAAATATTTAAGCCCTCTAAGGGGTTGGAATTACAAGTTTTATTAAGGGATTTTAGCGATGGCAACGGGGCGGATTGGAACAAATCCATCCTCGCTCCGTCAGGAATAGCGGATCCCCAAATCTGCCCCCCCAATCAGTTTACAAATTTATTTAAAAACCATAACCACCCCGTACGGATTGGCGGATATCCGCCCCGCTCCGCCAATCTGTTTACAGGTTTGCTAATGGACACCGAGATGAATAATACCAAAAATCGATTAAATAAAATAAAACCAATGAAACTGATTTGCTAATAATAGAATGTAAAGGCTATTGAAATTTTTTCCATTTCATTCTCATCATCACAGAGAAACAAAATTATTTTGATTGCAACCACAAATGGTCTCACAGTTTTGTACACATCTTCAACACAACAACACATTAACATGACTTCATCCTCTCATCAACACCGAGTTTTTCCATTACCTAGTGTGAATTCAAGATCATCCACACCAACTTCATGAATCCTTTCACCTTCCCAAGCCTTAACTCTACCTTAACTTCATGAAAAACAGAAAGCGGAGGGAGATGAGAGATCTGATCTTATCTGAGCCGAGTGAGAATGTGAGATGGGAGATGAGATCGTTGAGTGTCGAATTGAGCTTGGTTGATCTTGAGCGTTGAGCAGGGAGTTGAAATCGTTGAGCGTTAAGCGTTGAGCAAGGAGGGAGCAGGGAGATGAAGATCTGAGGGAGTAGGGAGGGAGCATGGAGATGAGATCTGAGGGAGCAAGGAGATGAGATCTGATCTGAGGGAGTAGGGAGGGAGCAAGGAGATGAGATCTTAGGGAGTAGGGAAGGAGCAGGGAGATGAAGATCGGGAGCAGGGACATGAAGGTAGAGATGAGATCTAAGTCTGAGGGAGGGAGCAGGGAGATCAGATCTCATCTCTATGAGAGCCGCAGAGAAGAGGGAGGGAGCAGGGAGATCAGATCTGAGGGAGTAGGGAGGGAACAGGGAGATGAAGATCGAGAGTAGGGAGGGAGCAGGGAGATGAGATATCTCTCAGATCTCATCTCTGTGAGAGCCGCAGGGAAGGAGGGAGCAGGGTTGAGCCAAACCCCAATTTCCCAAATGTGAGATCTGATTAGGGTTTATTTTCCCTTTATAGATTAGGGGCATTTTAGTAAATTCAATGGTTAAACGGATATCCGTGGGGCGATATGGCCAAATCCGTATCTGCCTCGAATAAGAAACAGATACAGTTTGGATATCCGTATCCGCCCCAACCTCCATACAGACTTAGCAAAATCCGCCCCAAACGGGGCGAGTGGGGTGGATATCTCTGAAAATCCGCCCCACTGCCATCCCTAAGGGATTTGCCTACTCATGGACTTGCATAGAAATATACACAGCTTCAATCTCACGGACTTGTTTGTTTTTTGGTTTTTCCCCCACTTATTTAACAAACAACATCATCAACTCAACAAGATATGGTTGATGATTCTATAAACGAGGATGTGTAATGACAATGAACATGATAAAGATAGTTTATGTGAGGATGAAAATAACAAAAAACCAGAACCTAGAATGATGATTAACTCCAAAGAAAATGCCTTCGAATATTATATTAGATATGCTCAACGGGTAGGCTAGGATTGTGTGTAACTAAGCAAACACGAAAATTTGGAGACAATGGGAAATTGAAATACTTCACACTTGGTCCTTCTCAAGGAGGCATGAGTAAACTTAAATCATATAAAACCTTTCAAGTTGAGTATAACAACCAAAACAGATTGCCAACGGTGTACTAGCTCATTTGTTAAACTTATGATGGATGGAATCATAAATTCAGAGTTCGAACCCCGCTGGAGGCTTTTAATGATTTCTTTTACGTAATTGATTTCCATGATGAAACATGCATAATAAATCTATTTTGCGATGCAAGAAGCAAGGAGGTATATGAAGCCCTTAGAGGCAATATATGCCTTTTGCTCCTTTTGTAGGAGTTAATCAACCATCATGGCCAATCTTATTGGGTTGTGTTTTATTGTCTCATGAAGACATTGAAACATTTGTATGGTTGTTTGAGTCAAGGCTTGAATGTATCTCAGGGTGTACCCCAAAATCAATAATAACTTACCAATGCAAGGCTATGCAAAAAGCCGTCGAAAATGTGTTTTCAGATGCTCGATCGACATAAATGGTGTTTGTGGCTATAATGAAAAATTTTCCTGACAAACTAAAAGGATACTCTGATTATGAAGATATTGAGAACACTTTGGGGAATGTTATCTATGACCTATAAAATACTTCGAAAAGAATGGAAAGATCGATTGAAAATTTTGATTTAAATTAGAATGAGTGGCTAGAGAGGGGATTATATGATGAACATCATCATTAAGTTTCAGTTTATTTGGAGGGGAGCTTTTGGGAAAAATGTCAACCTCCCAACACAATGAAAACATGAATATTTTTTTTTATTGATATGTCAACTCGAAAACCTCTTTAAAACGATTTGTTGAGCAGTATGATAATGCATTGAGAAGAAGAAAAAGCTAATTTTTTTTTATTTAATTCAACATAAACTTGCTTGACTATTTTTTTTTACTTTGAAAAGCAATTCCAGGGATTGTACACCAATTCCAAATTCAAAGAGGTATAAACTGAATTTAAAAGAATGATTCATTGTCGTCAAATTCTAGTTAAAGAAGAAGGCTCAATTTGCAGTTATGAAAGTCACCGCAGATGTCAAAGTGCACGAGCTTTATTGTTTGTTTCAATGCAATAAAGTGTGACGTTTTGTGTGTGTGTCATTTATTTGAGTTCAAGCTAATTTATGTGGTCACTCACTTTTGATGCTTACTCAAAGAGAAGTGAAGGAGGTTCCTTCTAAATACATTTTGCCTCAATTGCGAAAAGATTTGAAACATGACTACAACTTGGAGAAGACCAATTATAATAATTTGGGTGTTGAACCTAATGCAAATGGTATAATGAGAGTTTGAAGGAGTTTTATGAAATGGTAGCATTTGCAATTGATTTGGAAGAAAAGCGCATTATTGTTTTAAGTAAATTAAAAGAAATGAAAAATTAAGTTTGTGCCAAGTTCGGTTCACCAGTCCTCTAAAATATGATAGCAAAAGTACTAAGGTATCAATAGAATACTGCCGAGTTCTCAGTCCCTTGGTTGTTCGCCGAGTAGGCTCCATCTAAAAGACGAGTATCCACAGTGGATAAGGCAGTCGAGAATGCAAAGAAGAGAATAATGAAAGTAGTGGATAAGGCAGTTCAAGATGCAAAGAAGAAAACAAGGAAGACAACAACAAAAAAAAAGTGGTAAATTGAATTTTATTATGGCATCGGTATAATTTTTCATTTGAAATTATACAAATACTTTATTGTACCCTTTGTTACTAACATCACCATGATACACATGCTCGACAAGATAAAGTTACACGTGCTTCATAAACACTAGACATCGTTGTAGAGATTGGAACACGCGAGAGCTTCAATGCAATGATTTATACTCAAATAATTCTTATAAGTTTAGTTTATAAAACCTTGCAATATGTTATAGAAGTCTATTTATTTTTGTTTTAAGAAACTATGTTTCCTTGTGATTGATTATTAACAATAACTTTGCTTTTCAATATGCACCAATACAAATTTTGGAAGGACTTTTATTTCCACGCAAACTTCAGCTCAATCACAAGTCACCAACGTTACCGATTAATGTTTTTTGGAAAAATATCTCAAATCAAGTTATGGCATGTGGTTATCTAATTTGACTCATGTAATTATTATCAACTATTGAAACAATGAATTCTTAGTTGTTTAGTTTGTGTTCCGTTATCAACTAGTAACCTAAATTATTTGGTAAATGCAGGGTTCAGAGATGGTGAAAATGCAATACTCCAAAAATGTGGTTTTGTTGTTGAAGACTCGTGCAAGAAGTTCTTGAAGAGAGGATAAGTTGTTTTACAATTTCGAATTTTTTGTTTGGGTGTGTTAGTAACTATGTTTTCTAGCAAAATGTAGGTAGTCATTTTTAGTGGTAGTAATTTTACGAAACAACTTCTAGCATACATCAACTTTCAAAAAAGTACATTTCTTACTCTTGCGAGTCAATAAAATAGATTCTTCTGTATTCAGAGCATATGTTTGATGGTTGCCACTGATTTGGTTTATATTAAGCATACACTCTATCTTCATAACCAACGAATTTTGGGTTTTGTTAAGATATGTTGATGAAATACCATAAGCAATGAACTTGCATAATTGGGGTCCAAGGGCAATCAAATATGCATCTAAAACATTATGATGTTTTCACTGGATGCAATTCTCACTATGCTATAATTATTGAAAGTTGAGTCAATTTAATATGAGCTAATCCTACATAGTTTTTGTAACAGTAAATCATCAATGCAATAAGGAAAGTGAAAATAAATTGTTTCAGCCCTTGTAAATGTTTCCATTCATTCAACAACTACTTAAGAGTCGCTCTTGTTGAAAAACAATGGAAAATACAGAGTTGAAGAAGAACATACCTGAACATTAGCATGTCGGCAACCACTAGAACTTCATAGAGACTTTGAGAAGCTTGCAACAGCTGGAAATAATTGAAGTTTGGTGGTTGATTTGTAGTTGCTTTGTCGGCAACCGAAATTGTTGAAGAATGGAAAGGAAGAGAAAAGAATGGAAGTGAGAAGAAGGTGGTGGAAGGGTTTTCACCACCCTCCACCACCGCCTCTTTAGGCTATAAAAGAAGGAGGGGTTTCCCCTTTTTCATCCTCCAAATCAAGATCTCTGTTGAGTTTGTGAGTTAGGGTTTATCCCATTTGTGTGTATATGTGAGAGAGGAAGAAAGGGAGGTGAGAGGAGAGAGAGAGAGAGAGAAAGAGATTTGTTTTTGTTTGGTTTTGTGTTATACGCAACCATCATATTTGTGTGGTGTCGTTTAGACACATGTATTTGTAACATCATTGACGTTTTGTAGCTCTTTCCATTTGTAATCTTTCGATCTCACTAGTAAAGTTGTTATTTGTCGTGGATGTAGGCGAGTTTGCCGAACCACGTAAATTGGTTGTCTCTGGTATTTGTTAGTATTTTGCTTTGTAGCTTCGCATTTCGGCATTTGTAACGCTTTCGCGCGTAACAATTTGGTATCGGAGCCAAGGGTTAGTTCTTGAAAAATACAGAGTTGAAGAAGAACATACCTAAACATTAGCATGTCGGCAACCACTATAACTTCATGGAGACTTTAAGAAGCTTGCAACAGTTAGAAATAGTTGAAGTTTGGTGGCTGATTTTTGGTTGCTTCGTCGACAGCCGAAATTGTTGAAGAATGGAAAGGAATAGAAGATAATGGAAGTGAGAAGAAGGTGGTGGAAGGGTTTCCACCGCCCTCCACCACCGCTTCTTTAGGCTATAAAAGAATGAGGGGTTTTCCCTTTTTCTTCATCCTCCAAATCAATATCTCTGTTGAGTTTGTGAGTTGGGGTTTATCCCATTTGTGTGTATATGTGAGAGAGAAAGAAAGGGAGGTGAGAGGAGAGAGAAAGATATTTGTTTTTGTTTGGTTTTGTGTTATACGCAACCAGCGTATTTGTGTGGTGTCGTTTAGACACATGTATTTGTAACATCATTGACATTTTGTAGCTCTCTCCATTTGTAATCTTTCGATCTCACTAATAAAGTTATTATTTGTCATGGACGTGGGCGAGTTTGCCAAACCACATAAATTGGTTATCTCCGGTATTTGTTAGTATTTTGTTTTGTAGCTTCGCATTTCGGCATTTGTACCGCTTTCGTGTGTAATAATTTGGTATCAGAGCTGAGGGTTAGTTCTTGGGGTTTGTTTGAAGCTGCGTGAACCAGTGGTTGGTGAAAAACATGTCAAGCTCTAGACCAAAAATGATTATCGTTACAGTCGGTAAATTTGATGTTGAGAAATTCAATGGAAAGAATAATTTTGGCATGTGGCAATGCAAAGTTTTTGATGTGTTGGCAAAGAGAATTTGGATGATGCTTTGGGAGACAAGTCGGATTAAATGAGTGAATAAGAATGGAACAAGCTGAATTGGCAAGCTTGCGGTTCAATAAGATTGTGTTTAGCGAATAAGCAAAAATAATTCGTTATGAAGGAAATCTCCGCTAAGGCGTTATGGAAAAAGTTGGAAGATAAGTACATGACGAAGAGCATCCAAAATAAGTTCTTCCTCACGAAGCAACTTTTTCGGATGAATATGAGACCCGAGATTACTCTGTTTGAGCATTTGGATGAGTTCAATAGGCTTATTACCGACCTATTGAATTTGGAAGAAGATATTCCAGAAAATTACAAGGCTTTATGCCTTTTGAATTCCCTTCTAGAAGAGTATGAACATCTCGTTACGACTTTGTTAAAGGGAAAAGAAGAATTGAATTATGATGAAGTGGCTACGGCGTTTCTCAATTATGAATTCAGGAGGAATTGTCTCAAGATCCATCGGGATGCAACGTCAGAAGTATTGGTAGCGAGGGGAAGATCTGAAAAAATGAATGTTGGTAATAGAGAAATATCACAGATAAGAGGAAAATCTGTAGACAGAAGGTTTTTGTCGAAGGATAAATGTGCCTACTGCCATAAGAAGGGTCATTGGAAGATTGACTATGAGACATTGAAAACTGCAATAGAAAAAGAAAAGAAAAAGTCAAATGCGAATGTAGTGCACAATTTAAATGAGGATGATGTGTATTCGTTGTCTGCAACTTCAGCATTGGTGAGTCATTCTAATGAGTGACTGCTTGATTCGGGTTGTACCTATCATATGTGTCCCCGTAGGGACTGGTTTTCTAACTTTAGAGAAATGGATGGTGGTGTTTGTCTATATGAACAACAATGATGAATGCAAAATTGCAAGAATAGGTAAAATCAAGTTGAAGTTGCATAATGGACTTGTTCGGGTCTTGAATGATGTTCGATATGTATCCGATTTGAAGAAGAATCTCATCTCCATTAGTGCTTTAGAGTCTAAAGGTTACAAGGTTTCGGTAAATGGTGAAGCTCTAAAGGTTGTTTCTAGTGCACTGGTGATTCTGAAAGTGGTTCGGAAGGGTAACTTGTACTTCTTGCAGGGGAGTACAGTTACAAGGAATTGAAAAGTTGAATCTGGTGGAGCAACTTGTGTTGTTGATGGCCCTATGGATGTTGCTTCTGGTGGAGTTACTGATATCTCCAAAGATGTTTGTAAGGAAATCTCGAGGGTTTGGCATTTGCGTGCAGGCAGTAAAGGTGAGAAAGTTCTGCACAAGTTGTTGAATAAACGATTGGTAGAAAATATGAAGATGAGCAGTATGGAAGTTTGTGCACATTGTGTTTCTGAAAAATCTGGTTTGAGACTCCATCCTAGACAAGGTGGAGTTGGTTTGTTAGTCTAAGCATGCTTTAGTATATGCCACCTTCAAGTGTATGGCGCCTATGAGCGCGTGTGGAGACCCTCAATCAGTATTGGTTTGATTATGTTCGTTGGGAATTAGTTGCTTGTTTTTGTTCATGTTTGTTGTTGTCGGCTCAGATTTGTGAAATCTTTACCGAGGTGGAGAATTGTTGAAAAACAGTGAAAAATACAGAGTTGATGAAGAACATATCTGAACATTAGCATGTCGGCAACCACTAGAACTTCATGGAGACTTTGAGAAGCTTGCAACAGCTGGAAATAATTGGAGTTTGGTGGCTGATTTGTGGTTGCTTTGTCCGCAGCCGAAATTGTTGAAGAATTGAAAGGAAGATAAGAGAATAGAAGTGAGAAGAAGGTGAAGGTGAAGGAAGGTTTTCCACCGCCTTCCACCACCACCTCTTTAGGCTATAAAAGGAGGGGTTTCCCCTTGTTTGTGAGTTAGGGCTTATCCCATTTGTGTGTGTATGTGAGAGAGAAAGAGATTTGTTTTTGTTTGGTTTTGTGTTATACGCAACCAGCGTATTTGTGTAGTGTCGTTTAGACACATGTATTTGTAACGTCATTGACGTTCTGTAGCTCTCTCCATTTGTAATCTTTCGATCTCACTAGTAAAGTTGTTATTTGTCGTGAACGTAGGCGAGTTTGCCGAACCACGTAAATTGATTGTCTCTGGTATTTGTTAGTATTTTGCTTTGTAGCTTCGCATTTCGGCATTTATAACGCTTTCGCGCGTAACAAATTAGAGAAAAGGTCCCAAAGAATCAACACAGAGAATTAATCATCAATGCAGGATTTGGTTCCACTTTGTTATTTACTTCACATATGTAGTGTCTAAGAATTCACACCAATACTAGATAAAAAGGTCCCAAAGAATCAACACATAGAAAGCGAAGAAAAATACCACTTCCAATTAGAAGAAAAAAAAATTCCATTACATCAACTAAAATACTCATCTGCCCCAATAAATCAACAAACACTCACTGATATATGTCAAATAAACACAAACAAAACCTCATGTTACAAAAGTGTATTATGAAATTTACACACAATCAACACCTTCTTCCTTCCAAGTTGGGGTTGTTGTATAGCAGGTATTGTGGTTGGTTAATTTTTTGAATCATGGGTTTGCAACATCAATGACACCATCAACAGTTCAGCTACATTATTATGTATGTATCATCATACCAAATTGGAGGACTCGTGTCCAAGGTAATCAATCACATGCATCCCCAAATTATCAGAGTTGAATTGTTTTTGCTCTCAATTGCACAAGAAAAAAAATTGTATAATTGTCAAATAACAAGTAACTTTCATAAAGTAAAAAATTAAAGATAAAATATATATATATATGATTAGAATGAGCCCCACATAAACCACATCGTTAACCCTCAAATGGTAAGAACAAAATTACTGAAGTAATTACCCCTTGCCACACTCGGGGATGCAAATAACACAATCAATCCAATTCAACGTTCAACGAGTTTCCTTCCTACAGAAAACACTGTAACTTTCTTCCCTCTGTCAGCAAGACTCACAGAGACAAACGTTTTATCACTCTCTCTCTCCCGCCATTAAAAACTCAACATTTCTTCATTCCAAACACAAGCCCTACTCCCCAAATCCACCAAATACAACCAATAAAACAATCTAATCTCCAAAAACCCACAAAATTTCTCGCATAAAGTTGAGATCTTGACCATATTTCACCCACGAAATCCATTGATCAAGCTCCCAAATCACCCGTTGGAGAGATCTGTGAATAGAAAGCTATGTCATGGGGTCTGGGGTGGAAGAGACCCTCAGAAATCTTCCATTTGACGTTGAATTATGGCGAAGACGACAACTTTGTTGAAGATCTTCCAAGATCTTCTTCGTCGTCTTCGTTTACATCTTCGGCGTCATCTGGGGGAGAGGATTTGGGGCAAAGAATTGATTTAGATTGGACGGCAGGAGATGATGAGGATCAGGTGGCACTCAGGCTTCGATCACAGCTCATGGTGGCGCTGCCGCCACCAGAGGACTCGGTTGTTGTTCGAATTATGACGAAAGAGGAGGAGGAGGATGGGGTGGAGGCAAATGTGAGTGTGGAAATGAAGGTAGTGAAAAGGAGGGAACCTCTTAGGGTTGTTAGATTGTCCAAGACTCTGGGGTCTGGGCAGCAGAGTGATGGGGTGGGTGTTTTGACAAGGCTGGTGAAGTCTAATTTGGCTCCGTCGCCGCCTGCGGCTGTGACTGCGGGGGCTGGGGATGGTGTGCAGGATTTAGTTGATCATTGGAAGACTGTTACTGTGGTGAGTCTCTGTGGATGCGGTTTGTCGGTGAGTTCTTGAATTTGTTTTCGGATGATTAATGCTTTCATTTAGAATTTATTTTCAGCTGAATTTGTATGAAATTATCATATTTTTGTATTTGGGAGATTGTTTGTTTGTTTGTTTGTTTCCTTGGAACTTCTACACTGCAAAAAGTATGAATGTAATCACTGTAGAATAGCAAAATTCGCGGAGTCTACCTTAGAGGTCACTAGGTATTTCCCTTTTGAGAAAATGTTACACGTTTTGAGACATGAGATCAATTGGTTCCATCCCACTAATTTGCATCCTAGAGGAAGAAGAAGAGGGGTGTTTGTATGTTATAGAACGCAATGTTCTTTTGATTAGAGCTTGGAACTCGTTAGACTGGTAAAGAGTGCCAGAATGGTTTTAGGCTTAATTTGCAAGACAGAAGTGGAAGAAAGGAAATATATTGAATCTATTTTAGAAAAGGGACAAGGATGATACTTTTACACATAAGAGGATTGTTGGCTCCTAGGAGTTCAGTATGGTTGTGCACAAAGTGATATTTGACAAGAAAAATGTGGCACTGAAAGGAACCCTCAAGTCTGGCAGTGAAACATCTTAAGATTTGAGAAAACTCTACATGGATGACAAACCTTTTTTTTTTTCCCTTTGGTAGAAAAGTCGTGATATAACCGGGAAAGAAATTGTAGAAGGTTGACAATTAAGCATAAGTAATAACCTAAGAACAGATGCCAGAATAATCAATGAGATGCAAGCGATCAATTTAATTGCACACAAATTTAAGTGATTCATGCCCTTAGAGAAATGATCAAACCACTTGCTTCAAAACAAAAGTTTAAAAGAGGTTAAGACAACTCTCAACATCTATCCTACACAAGGTTAAACACATCTATCCTACACATGGTTAAAAAATCTTAATCGAGAACTGAGGCGTGACTCTTTCATGAGGCATGAGGCTTAAGTGAAGCATAAGCCTTACTCAAGTAGTGTATGATTTTATATTTGGATCAATTGATACTAATTTAGTTAATTGTTGAAACACCTATAAGGTGTAAGCCTCACTTCGTTAACCATAAGCCCCGCACTGAGCCTCACTACATTTTTCTAAACCATGATCCCATCCAATGGTTTCATAATTAGAACCCCTGAACAAACCCAAAACCAAAGGTATTTTTTTTTCTTTTCTTTTCTTTTTAAGGCAAAAAAGGTTTTTTTGGGATCCCAGAACCATTAAATGCCTTGGCAGGATTCAAACCCTAGAGTTATGATACCATTTGCCACAAGTTTTACCAGCAAAAGGCTAAGTTCACACAATTATGATAACCCAATGACAAAAGGCTAAGTTCACACCATTGGCAACCCAATGACAAAAGGCTAAGTTCACACAGGAAAGGTGATAACTTTATATATTAACTATAAAAAAATACATGAACGAATTTTCTTCTAAATCAATGGTAGAGATGGACAATTTATACAATACGCAAGCCAACTATCCAAACTCATCAAGTTATTGGTTTCTTAAGCCAATTAATAGTCTGAAAGCAATTATGATCGAACGATCAAAACCCATAACTTTACTTTCAACCTAGATGGTCCAAACCCCATAGAGTGAGGATTGAATGCCTTATCAAAAACTGAAAAAAAAAAAAATTATGAAAAATGAGACTTTTGATGATATACTCCTTGATGAGATTATCAGGGCATCCAAAAGAAACTAACCTATGACATTTCCAGCTTAGCACGAGCATCACATTTAACCAAACAAAGAGAGCAAAAGAAACATTGGTACCTCCACTTGTGCATTTTAGGTACTATGGACTGAAAGATACTCGAGCATGTTCAAGAAATCCACCATGAGTTGGGTGAAGTTCCATCCTAAGCCGTATACTTGCAAATACAATAAATATGTGAGGTAAGCAATTGAAGTCCAGCCTAATTATCTTCATCTCTGCTCTGGGATTTACATCAATTTTTTTTAGGGTGTGTTTGATTGCAAGGAAAAAGAAAACCTACCACGGAGTATTTTCCTTTTACTATGCTTTGAAGTAAAGAAAAATAACCATTTTCCTTCCTTGTGGTGTTTGATTGTCAATGTTTTGCCACCGGGATAATTTTTCATTTTCAAGTATTCATGATATTATCATAGGAATCATGCTTTAACTTGATCCAAACATGAAATTGCAAGATAGCCATTGCAAATCTACTACAATTACCCATAAGAGATTTGTTGAATCACAACTCTACACCAAATCTTCTCCAACCCATAGCAAATCTGTTGGCAATTACCCATTACAAACCCATCTCCAACCCATACCCATTACAAATCTGTTGTCAATTACCATTACCAATTTGATGTCAATTACCCATTACAAATTTTCTCCAACCCATAACACTGATTCATTGCAAACCCTAATGTCAATTACCATTACCAATTTGTTGTCAATTACCCATTACAAATTTTCTCTAACCCATAACACTGATTCATTGCAAACCCTAATGTTAAACCCTAGAATCAACATTCTTTATAGATTTTTAAACAAATGCATCCCCACTTTGCTTTTCAGATTTACCATTGATGGGGAAACAAAAGATTGGAGATCAGTGAAAGGATCAATGAGTATATACGAAGATGGCATGGAAGAAAAAGGACAAAAAGTAGAGCGAAGACGGTAGAAGAAGATGAGGAGGGTAGGGGATGACAATGAGAGTGAGAAAGAGAACACGGGGCGATGCTCCAGTTGTGAGGGTGTGGAGTTGATGAGATGAGAGATCAGTCAATTTATGTTTTCCCAAGTTTTCCTTGGGTTCAATTCCTAGGGGGAGCTAGGAAAGGATATCATGGAAAAGGGAAAAAAAGATATGGTTTTGTGACAATTTTGTTACACAAGTGGGGTGTTACCGAATATTTTCCATGGAAAATTTAGTCAATCAAACGCCCTTAACACGTGTGTCGAGGCAAATATTTTCCTTTTCCCTGGGAAAATTGCAATAAAACACAACCTTAGAGTGTAAGCAATTGCAATTTGGAGTGCGAACCATGGGTTTCCAAGGCATTCTCCCCACACTTTATTTGGGGCTTCCTTTGGGAGCCCAAAGTAGGAACAAGTACGTAGCTTTGGGATCTGATAGTTGAGGTGATGGTAAGGGATTTTTTGTGGTGCGCTAGGGAAGAGGACAAAAGGTTTCATGCTTTGAATTGAAAGAGTGTGCACACGAGTAGAAGTAGGGCACTCCCGATTTAGTTCTTGTTGTTTCAAAATTTTGACAAATGATCTTATTCCTCCTCATCACTTTCACTTTAGTAACTTTATGGTGAAGTGGATATGAAAAAGGGGAATTGTGACTAGAGTTGCATTCTTAATGTGAATAGAATTCCTTCAAAAAAGAGTTTTAGCACATAGGAGTATGCAAACTGATGGAGATGATGGTGTTTCACATTTTCTTTCATTCTAAATGTGCTAGGGAGATTTGGTATCATTTAATTGCCTTATTTAAGGTGTTGTGTGCAGAATCTAGTTCGATGGAATCTCTCTTGAGGAGTTGGAGGCCCAAACACAACTTTCAATGAAATGAAAATTCTTTTGGTAGTTTCATTTGCTATATGTTTTGTTTGGAGAAAATGCAATGCGACAATCTTCAGTGAGAAGTTTATGGATAGTAAATTTATGGATAGTAGAGGAGTAGTTATGGAGATTTTGGCTTTGTTATGTAATTGCGTTTTGCCTTTTCCATCATTTAAGGGCACATGAGTCGTCAATTGTAAAATGGATTCCATTGTAATAGTGCCTTAAGTTCAAGGTTATTTCCCTTGGCATATTTTAAAATATAAATGCAACAATGAATGGGAGAATGGTACCATTTTATGTGTACCCCTTCATCTACCTTCCAAAGTATGACAAGTGGCACCTATCAACATTAATCTCAAGAAAATTGGATGGATATCAGGCAATCAAGACAACAAGCTAAATGATGGAAATCAACAACTTTGATAGGTGAATGCATGATGTGCTCAACAACGAAATTGCACCATGGAGTCATGGGAGCACAATTCAAGTAATGTTGATAGTGGAAGCTTAAATCAAGGAGATCTAGGATCATGAACCTGGACATATTTTGATGCATTTAACAAGTCTATTAATATGAAGCAACTGAAGCACCAAAGGGGATGAGTGATGGAAGAGGAATTGTTGCAGATAAAAAGAAAATGAAAGAATACAAAGAGTTACATATACCAAAAGGTCTATAATCTCTCATTAAATTAAACTACAATGACTATATTGTAACAACTCTTTTCAGTATGGTGGAATGGCTCTATGAGCCCGGGGAGTACCCGCCATTTTAGGGACCTCGTTAACAAACCCTTCGCTGTTATTTTTGTCGATCACTAATCCTCATTTTCAAAATCCATTTATGTCTCAATCTACACAAAAATTAGTGTTAGGGTGATCCTAAATTGCCCCCACAGTTGACTTTCACTAAGGGTTGGAGAGGTATGATGTGCACATGATTCCATATGTTTGGTTTTGGGTATTTAGCTTAAGAGAAAATTATCTCATCTTTGAAGATAGCCTCTTAGGCTATGAAACAAGGATACTCTTTTTATACAAAAAAAAAACGCATTGTTACATATCATGTTGAATATGTATGTTGGCACTTATGGATACTCATATCGAACACTCCATTTGTAGATCATCAAAATTTTCAATTCTTTACAAATGTTACAAGCATATTATGACAGGAAATTAGTACATGTGTAGCAATATTGACTACAAGTGAATATGATTAATAATTCAAAACATATTGCTTAAAAATAAATAATACTAAAATATATAGGCGTCTCCTGTATCGTGATTTTTGGTCAACGTGTCCGACTCTTCGTATCCAGTCGGATACCAGTACTCGTGTTTGTGTTGTTCTCACATAGCTCTTAGGAGTTATGACCGCTCAATGGTGAACATTGTTAACATTTGGTGGCATTGGAGGTTTGGAGTGCAGCTGAATTGAGCCTTAAAAGTAATGAAGTTCCAAAAAAAAAAATTGTGTATATTTTCTCTTTTTGTTTGAATTGAAGCTAGTTGATTCTTTATGTTTAACATCCCTACTTTTGTTTGTATGATGCACGAAGAAAGATAAAAGTGCTGAAATGGAGACGGGAGACAATATTGCAGTTTATAAAAGCTAGGAGATGGATATAGTATGGGTATTCTAAGATACAAATAACTAGACCAGTGTAGTTAAAAAGTGCTTAGGCGTGCGATTTAGGCACATGGTGCAAAAGGCGTAGAGTTGCGCCCCATTGTAGCCAGGTGCACCTATGTTCATGAAGCGCTAATTAAGCCTGCTTTTTTAAGTTTATCGCAGGGCACTAAAAACCGCGCCTTTTGCACATGCCTATTTATGCATGTCTCAGGCACATATTTTTCTTAATATTTTTTCCAATGAAAACCAAACCCTAATAACGGCAGTCGTCAAGCCCCAAAAGACCACTAACCTCGAACCTGTTTGTTTTCTACTTGTGCTGCGTTGAGAAGTGGAGAAGAGACTCATACTCAGAACCACATAAAAGGGAATGATTCCACCTTCCACAGCTACAAGGGGATGATTCAACCTTAGAGATGGAGAGTATGAAGAGGAAGAAGGTGAAATGGACGTTGAACCAAATGAAATGGAATAACAAGAAGATAGTGATAACTTTGGGGTGGAGGAAGATGATGCAACATTTGATGATGATATGACTTAGAAGTTGGGATATGGAGGTGTAGGTTTATGAAACATGTATTTGTTTGTCATTTTGTTGGCTTGTTGCAATTGCAAGGAATTTTTTTTTTAATCTTGAAAATTTGTTGCTTTCTCTTATATGAATTTTCATGCTAGAGATAACGTTATCAGTTATTATATATAATTTTTTTTCAAGTGTTCTATTTGACATGCACTTAAAGTACGTTAGGCGCACGCCTGGTGTTGCGCCATGCACCTATGGCACAACAAGGGCGTTCCACCTTGAGTGCGCCTTTGCGCTATGTCTACAATGACTATGACTATGGTATCGTAAGATAAGGATAACTATGATTGTGGTAGCTACTCAAGAGCATTGATATGAAAATCTGGTTCAAATGAAGAAAATACAAAAACGTAAAAACAAAATAAATAACAATAATGTGGCCTTTTGAATAATAAAATGAAAGCTTTGTGTATTTGATTTTTTTTTTTTTGTATTCAAATTCTTTTAATTACTGTGGATGTATAATTAATTTAAATTGTTGGTTCACATCTACTATCAGGCATTTCCAGTAGAGTTAACTCGTCTTCCACTTCTTGAGAAGCTATATCTTGATAATAATAGGCTATCACTCTTACCACCTGAGCTTGGTGAAGTGAAGAATTTGAAAGTTCTCAGAGTTGACTACAACATGCTGGTCTCAGTGCCAGGTAAACTTGAAGTTGATTCGTTAGCTCTTTAAGTTTTTTTTTTTTTTTTTTAATTACACTGACAGGTGAAGTTGGTGTTGATTCTTTTGTTTATTTTTGTGGTGAATGCTATTCGGCCTTTGTTTCTGATTGACTTTAGTCTGATTCAGTCTAATAGTTCTTTCAGTAGATTGACTCGCATAATCTTGTTTCATACCTGCAAGCAGTAGAGCTAAGGCAGTGTGTTGGATTGGTGGAGTTGTCTCTGGAACATAACAAATTGGTCCGCCCCCTTCTCGATTTCAGGTCATTCAATAAGCAGTCACCATATTGATTTATTTTCTTCTTCATTCGGTATTTTCTATGTTGCTTGTAGCATTTGGAATTTAATCTCTAGATATAAAATTTATATTCAGTTTAATGACAGGGCTATGGCTGAGTTATGTGTTCTTCGGCTCTTTGGTAATCCCCTAGAATTCTTACCAGAAATATTGCCCTTGCACAAACTTCGCCATTTATCTCTTGCAAACATCAGGATTGAGGCAGATGAAAACTTGAAGGCTGTTAATGTTCAAATAGAGGTAACATGTCAGTTAATTAGCAAGATCTGCAACAGCAGCTTAGATCTTTTGCATTAATAGATTGTTTCTTTGGTGACTGCAGATGGAGAACAGCTCATATTTTGTTGCATCTAGACATAAACTGAGTGCCTTCTTCTCTCTTATTTTCCGTTTTTCTTCTTGTCATCACCCTTTGTTAGCATCTGCATTGGCCAAAATCATGCAAGACCATGCAAATCGTGTTTTTGTTGGTAAAGATGAGAATGCCATGCGGCAACTAATCAGTATGATAAGCAGTGATGACCGTCATGTGGTATGTATGTATATAGCTGTATTTTCACTTGGGTCAACTGATGTTCCTTTCTGTTGACAATGGAATTGCTTGCTTTTCCTTTTGACAGGTTGAACAAGCATGCTCTGCGCTTTCATCACTTGCCGCAGATATTTCTGTGGCTATGCAATTAATAAAGTCTGACATTATGCAGCCTATTGCAACAGTACTGAAATCTTCAGTTCCAGAAGAATTGATGTCTGTGTTGCAAGTCGTGGTGAACTTATCCTTTGCCTCTGACAGTGTATCTCAAAAGATGTTAACAAAAGATGTATTAAAATCACTGAAAGTATTGTGTGCTCACAAGAACACAGAGGCAAGTTTACATTAATTTTGTTAGACTTGCATATTTTCATTTTATTCTTCTGTTTTTACTTGCTTGTATAGCATCTACATCCAATGCTGAAACTCACCTTTTGTCAGGTACAAAGACTGGCCCTTCTTTGTGTTGGTAATTTAGCCTTCTGTTTGGAGAATCGCCGCATGTTGGTCACTTCTGAAAGTTTGCGTGATCTTCTACTACACTTGATGGTTGCACCAGAGCCACGTGTAAACAAAGCTGCAGCCCGTGCCTTGGCAATTCTTGGTTTGTTCTTTGGATCAGAAGTTGTGCATATGTTTTTGCTCGCACAAATCATAATTTTGCGTATTCCTTCTTTGTCTATAAGGGGAGAATGAAAATCTACGACGAGCACTAAAAGGGAGGCCTGTTGCTAAGCAGGGATTGCGCATCCTTACAATGGATGGGGGTGGCATGAAAGGTCTTGCTACTTTGCAAATGCTAAAAGAGATAGAACAAGGAACAGGGAAGCATATACATGAGATGTTTGATCTTATATGTGGCACGTCGACTGGTGGTATGCTTGCTGTTGCTCTTGGAATAAAACAGATGACCTTGGACCAGTGTGAAGAAATCTACAAGAAACTTGGTATGTGCTTCATCTTGACTTTGAATGACCATGTAAGTCTCAGTTATATCCTTTGTTAAGTTATGTTGTTCCTCAATTCCATTTCCTCAGGGAAACTTGTGTTTGCTGAACCCGTCCCAAAGGATAATGAAGCTGCAACTTGGAGAGAGAAGTTGGATCAACTTTACAAAAGTTCATCACAGAGCTTTAGAGTTGTTGTTCATGGATCTAAAGTATGGAATACTTTTCTTGCTTTCAGTGCTTTTTGTTTTCACTGCACAAAAAATAAACTCGCTAAATTTCTGATATTTATAAAATATCTTGCAGCATAGTGCAGAACAGTTTGAGAGATTGTTGAAAGAGATGTGCGCTGACGAGGATGGTGACCTTTTAATAGAGTCGGCTGTAAAAAGCATCCCCAAAGTTTTTGTTGTAGCAACACTAGTCAGCTTGATGCCAGCTCAGCCTTTCGTTTTTCGCAATTATCAGGTTCAACTGTGAGATGTCTAAATTGTTTTGAGTGTGAAACTATTTATTGCTATAACTCTGGACAATAGTAGCTTACTAACTTGTATAATAAGATTTTGCAATACAGCAGCCTATATATTTCCTGCCCGAATTTGATTTACTTTATTTTTAATTTATTCTTTTTCTTAGTATCCTGTTGGTACCCGAGAGTTACCTTTTGGATCGCCAGAACCTCAATCTGTTCATGGCCTTGCACCTGTTACTGGTGCACAAGACGTCTCTAAGCGTAATGCTTCTATTGGAAGTTGTAAGCATCATATATGGCAAGCAATAAGAGCATCATCTGCTGCTCCATATTATCTTGATGATTTCTCTGATGGTAAGTTCTCTGAGTTCGTAGAATCTTTTTTCCTTCGTGCCGTTTATTTATTTTCCTATTCTTGCCCGCCTTTTAACAATCAAATATGCAGGTTCAAAAGTAGTTATTCTTATCCTTAATGTTTCTTAATGCTGTATCATCTTTCAGATGTTAACCGATGGCAAGATGGGGCAATTGTTGCCAACAATCCTACAGTTTTTGCCATTAGAGAAGCACAACTTCTGTGGCCAGATACCAAAGTTGACTGTTTAGTTTCCATTGGATGCGGTTCTGTTCCATCAAAGGTAGGGTATTCCTTCAACATAAACAGTACTTGTTTATTCTTAGTTGTTTGGTAGATACATTTTTCAGAGCTTATTAGAGCAGATATGATCTTTCCTCTTATGATAACCATGTTTACTTCTTTAGCCTCGTAAGGGTGGTTGGCGTTATCTGGATACCGGTCAGGTGCTGATCGAGAGTGCATGCTCAGTTGATCGGGTGGAGGAAGCACTAGATGCCTTGTTACCCATGCTCCCAGAAATGCACTATTTTCGGTTTAATCCAAGTAAGTTATATGATCAAAGTACTCTTTAGGTCATAGCCCTACATAATTGTGGACTTCTAGTGTTTGTAATAGTATTTACTTCTCCCACAGCATAGTGAAATTTATGCATATGAAAGAAGAGACTGCATATGATGAATAATTATCATTTTTTAATTTGTTTTGCTGATTTTTTTGTAAAGAAAAAAGACTACATTACTTTCTTATGAATTTTTCCAAAAATCTTCTGCCTAGATCTAGAATGATCTGGGCCAACAGAGTATGCCATCTTTTTGTTCGTTACTTGATTTTTTCCCTCCTTGTGGACTCCCCCCCCCCCCCCCCCCCCCCCCCCCCCCCCTCCCCTCCTCCTCCTCTCTCTCTCTTCTCTCAAGCTGCCTTGTGATAGTGTTTATTCTGCAGATGGGCCCTATGTGCTTTTATTTAGTTTTGAGTTTAACTACTACACTTTTCTATTAATTAGTTATTTCATAAATAATTCCTGCTTAGTTATTTGCATCTTTTAAGGGCTTCTGAATCCTTGTGTTCAAGTCTGGTTTGACTGTGTACGTATTGATTCCTACACACTTGTGTTAATCACCGAGAGATCCTAGATGGTCCCATCGATACCTCCTGTTTCAAATATTTTCTGCATGTTTTTTTTTTTTTTTTTCTTCAATACGTGTCCCTTACAAACAGGAACCCATGCCTCATTCAACTGAGCATAAAAAAATGTGTTAACCTTTTGACTCAATTTTACTGTGCTCTTGCCACAGTTGATGAGCGTTTTGGTATGGAGCTCGATGAGACGGATCCTGCAATTTGGCTGAAATTGGAGGCTGCAACAAATGAATACATTGAAAGCAATTCTGAGTCCTTCAAGAATGTTTGTGAAAGGCTTCTCTTATCATACCAAAATGATGAAAAATGGTCTGATAAGTCGAAACCCCAGCATTTTCCTAAAACGAAGCTCTCGAGTTTGGGTATGTGTCGATCTTTTTGCTTCACAAGCAGATTATTTATTTGGGATGTGCATGTACAAGCTGTACTTAGAAATCTTTTTCTCTTTGTAGTGCTCGACGAGTACAGCCCTTCACTAGGTTGGAGGCGTATGGTACTTCTGGTGGAGGCTTCTCATAGCCCTGATTCAGGAAGAGCTGTTCACCATGCCCGGTCTCTTGAGTCATTTTGTGCCAGAAATGGCATAAAGTTATCTTTGATAAATAGGATATCGGGTCTTTCAAAGGCAGTGCCAGCAACAACATTTCCTACACCGTTTGCATCACCTATGTTCTCTGGAAGCTTTCCGTCGAGCCCGCTTCTCTACAGTCCGGAAGTTGGACCACAGAGGATCAACCGCATTGATTTAGTCCCACCACTAAGCTTGGATGGTTCAGTAAATGGAAAAGTGCCCGTATCTCCCAAATTTCCTTCAGGGGCTAGGCAACTCTCAGTTCCTGTCAAGTCATTGCATGACAAACTACAGAATTTACCACAAGTGGGCATTGTACATTTGGCTCTTGAAAATGATTCCATTGGTTCAGTCTTAAGGTTAATTTTTTTTTTTTTACCACTTACGAACACTTTTTGTTTTTTTACGTTTTCTGCGTTAGATGCAACTCTAACTTGGCTTATTCTTGTAATTCAGCTGGCAGAATGATGTTTTTGTGGTCGCTGAACCTGGGGAGCTTGCAGATAGATTTCTACGGAGTGTCAAGTTTAGTTTGTTGTCGTCACCAGTGACAGGTCACAACAGAAAAGAAAGATCAGTCTTGGCAAAGGTGTTAACTGTTGCTCATTTGGTTGCTTATAAAACGTACTTCCAAGTTGGGGGTATCGTCCATCGATATATAGGGCGCCAGACTCAAGTATGCCTTCTTGTTGCTTTGTTTTCATATCTCATTTCTTTTGTATTGCTTACAACAAATTTTAATCATTGTATGCTGGCATCTGAAGGTAATGGAAGATGACCAAGAAATTGGAGCATATATGTTCCGTCGGACAGTGCCTTCGATTCACTTAACGCCTGATGATGTTCGCTGGATGGTATGTTAACTAGTTTAATGTTCTTTGAAAATTTGGTGCTTTTACTCTATAGCATCATGCTTCATAGATTTTCCATGTATCTTTTTCCTCAAACGTCAGTGATATCTTAAGTTCTTTACTTGGTTTTCTTTATTGTTGCATCAAATTTCATAAATCAAATTTTCATTGTTATTTTTTGTTTCATAAATTATGTGAGAAAGGCTTATGCTTTATGCCTTATGCCTCAAGGCACAAGCTAGTAGCTACTAAAATACCTCAGTCCCTAACCGTGTGAAAACATTGGTCCCTGGTGAGGCTAGTAGTGTTTGTAACTCTACAGTTGGGAAGGGGACTTGAACTGAAGCTTTTCACACATGGTCAGCACTCAAATTGTTTTAAGAGGGTTTACAGTTTTGAAATGAAACTATTTCTATTTAAGGAACAGACCCTAGAGTATCTCAGATTCCACTTCTCGCATTAAAGTTGACATCTAATTAAAGCTAAAAGCTAGACATGTCTTTTTCCTCAAAACTATGATTTTGTCTTAGGGGACACCATCAACACTGAAGACATGTCTAGCTTTTAGCTTGTTCGGTATGCTGCATGATATCTTCTTCTGTTTCTTACCTGAGCCTTGCCCTTGGGGACAAACAATCGTGGTGATGAAGAGAATGCAGTAATTGAGAGGTTGAAAATGGATTTAGTTAACTGGAAGAGTAGGTTGCTGTCTGGTGGCAAATACCTAAAGCAGTAGAAAATAGATCCAGAGCCAAGAATTTTCTGATGTATCTTATAGAAAAGTTGCATTTACTCAAGTGTTGTTGTTCTTTCTACAAAAAGTTTCTGTGGATTGGGAAGTATGCAGAGTTGTTGGATGAATGTGGTCTTGCTCAGCAAATGGTCTTGGAGGCGTGGGGTGATGATAGATTGCTATTTGCAACAAAGCATTTAGGAAATTTATGGCTAGCCTGCATGTGCGTGTGTGGTTAATGGTGACCTAGCAATGTGTCCATTACCATATTGTCTAGGTCTAGCCCTTGACAACATGGGCCATTGACCATTTTTTCATCCACTTTGCCCGATTATAGAAACTTTTGACTCATTTCAGTGAGATGAAATTTTTTATAATGTAAAGCTCTCATAACGACAATTAAAACTGCCCCTTTTTGCCATGTATAGGAGTATTTGGTAAGAGAGGAATAGAAGGGTATAAAGTAGGAAGTATCATTGTAAAATAGGAAGTACCATTGTAGTCATTTTTTGTGGATGTTGTTATAATTCAGAACATGGCATCCAAGATATATTAGTTGGGGTATTAGCTTTGATTTCCCATTTATTTGCTAAGAGTTTTTATTTTTTATTTTTTAAGGTTTTTTTGAGTTTGGTACTTATTATTTTATACCTATTAGAATTTGGCCACTATTTTGAAAATTAATTGAGTCTAACACTCGTATTTTGACAGAACCATTAAGTTCATGTCATTGACTGTTCAAAATTAATTTTTGGACCATTTTACCCTTACCTGGGATTAATTGAGTGTAATTTTTGGACAATTGAGTTTAATTTTTTGAATCCTAATGTCCAAAATTACTCCCACCCCTAATTTCTTCTTTCTTCTTTCTTCCAGCAACTTTTTTTCTCTCTGTCAAGGAATCTCACGCCCCAAAACTAGGGGTGGGCATCCCATCCCGCGATCCCATCCCGATCCCGTCCCGTCCCGTTCTAGAATGGGATGGGATGGGATGAAGATTTTCAATCCCGCCAATCCCGTCCCGAGCTATTTTTTTAATATTTATTATTAATATTTTTATTTATTTATTTAGTTTTATTCATATAAACTTACAGATGACTGACAGAAACTCATGGTGTTTGCAGTGGTAACAGAAATGTTACTTCAAGAAATAAATATTCATTAAGCAAGAGAAAGATAACAGACTGTTGCTTGAATTCCCAATAAAAGTGGCTCCAATTATTTAACTTTCAAATATTGATAATACCCAGGTGAAGATGAAAAATGACAATTAACTGAGTAATACATATTCAGAAGGGAACATTCAGGGGCGGAGCCAAGAATTTGAGATGCCCCGGACTGTAAAAATAAATTTTTTTAATTACAATATATGTATTGATGGTAAACCATTATGAATATGTTAGAGCATCACCAATAGGTCTATATTTCTTCCCTAACAAAAGATGAAATGTCATTTTGTCAAGGAACCATGAATTTTGTTTCCCACAGTAATGAAATTGTAAAATCAGTTGGGAGGCCATCACAGCGACACAATACTTTTAGTGGGTCCCATTTATCATGTCATTTTCTAAAAGTCAAGCCCACTCGACTTCATTGTTAGGGGATTTAGTGGCTACCCTTATATCTGCATGCCACATATATCTAATTATAAGAAAGTTATTTTTCACGCTCTTATATGATGATAATCTTCGCGGCAGTCACAGGCAGCACAATGATCCCGTCCCGTCCCGATCCCGTATGAACGGGATGGGATAGGGATGGGTATATCTCGTCCCATCCCGTCCCGTGCCCACCCCTACCCAAAACCCAACCCCCATTGCCACCACCACTTCCACACACATGTATTTCTTACCTATGGGTATTGTGCAGTGTTCTAAAAAGCGTTAGGCGGTGGGCGGGCGGCGAGCAGGCGCCTAGGCGGTCTTAGGTTTTGTATTATAACTTTAATAATTTACAAAAGTTAAAACATAATACCTTATCAATTACATCCAATTTAATGCCAATATACATATGCAAAATTTAAAAACATAAAAAATTAACAATCATAAACAAAATTTATTAAACTCAAATGACTGAAGTTGGTCATGATGGGTACTTTATACAAAGTTGAATTTGTGGACAAATATCCAAACCTACTCTTTTATTTTTCTTCAAATTGCATGAATAAACCTCAGTCATGTTTGATAAAATCTACATTACTAAAATAATAAAATTTGTACCGGCAGATCCTTTGAGAATTCCATTAAGTAATCATCATTTGCTACATTTAGACATATACTGAATAAAAAATAATTAAATTGTTTATTTCTAAAAAAGAGGAAAGAAAAATAAAATAAAAACACAATCAGCCTTATTAAAAAAAAAACTCGCCCAGACCCCGCCTAGGCTGCCCAAACCCTGCCTAGGCCGCCCAGAACCCACCCAGCCATTAATCTGGGCGTTTTTCTACCTTCTAGCGCCTAGGCCGATTTTTAGAACACTGGTATTGTGTGTTGGCCACTAATTTGTTCCCTGGTGGTGGAATTAAAACATCTAAGAGATTTTGTCCTTATTTTATGCCCCAAACATTGTTGATAGCTGCATTCATAAAAATGCCTAATGACAAAAGCAGATAAAGTTAACATTGTGAAGAACCACTTACATTTCGTCACACTTCTTGTTTTATTCCTTTCAATGGCTGAGAAGAACCAAGATGGACTTACTGCAAAGCATCAAAAGCAGCCCTTGGCAGAACCGAGTAAGTTGGTTTATCTATTTGTTAGTTTTTTGTTACTAGGAATAGTTTTCAGTATGTAAATGCATCAGAATCCATTGTAACACGCTCTGGTCCAAATACACAATGGTCGAAACTGGTGGGCTCGACTGCTAAAGAGGCGGAGAACAAAATCAAGGCAGAGCAGCCAGCGGTTCGAGTGCAGGTGGTTCCACCGGATTACTTTGTTACCAGGATTTCAGAACAGCTCGCATTCGATTGTACCTGGATGCCTCTGGCAAGGTTGCAAGGCCACCTCAGGTTGGGTAGTAGTTATCCCAGCTAGATGGAAGAGAGACTGTATTCATGTTAGAGAGAAAAGATGTATGAGGTGTGCTTGTATTGTTCAAATAAGCCTTCGTATGCATATTTGAACTATAGGTGTGGAGGTGGTGGTGGCAATCGGGGTTAGGATTTGGGTGTGAGGTTCTTGCCGGCAAAGAGGAGATGCGGGGAGAAAGAAGAGAAGAAAAGAGGGGGTGGGGAGCAATTTTGAGTTTTTTTGGGTTCCAAAAATTAGATTCAATTAACTTAAGGTAAAGGTAAAACGGTTCAAAAATTAGTATTTACCAGTCAATGACGTGGACTTAACGGTGCTGTCAGAAAACAAGTGTTAGACTCAATTAGTTTTAAAAAAGAGGGCCTAACTCTAATAGGTATAAACTAATGAGTGCTAAACTAAAAAAAAACCTATTTTTTATCGTATGATAGTCATATATCTTGCCATAATAAAATGCTCGAGACACAAGTTAATGTTCAAGCCTCAGGAAGCTTACCAGCATGAAACTGGCCTCTTAGTTTTTTCTTACTTCTTACAAGTCCTATACAATTGTTATACAATAAACATCAATATTTTATGACACATCTATTACTCTGCAGTGGTATAATGAGGACCTGTTTTTTGCAAGCTGTTTTACTTTGCAGGAGTACCTGACACGCCTTATTTATCTTGGATATGTGGTGGTTAGATTGAATCTATACTGATTTCTTTCCTCTTCATTCTGACAATACTATGCTATCCATTTTGTTAATATAGGTTGGAGCATGGAGGGACAGGATCATAATATGTACTGGGACATACAGCCCTTCTCCAAGCTTAATCAAGGCCTTTCTAGACTCGGGTGCTAAAGCTGTTATCTGTCCCTCGACTCAGCCACCTGAAATGCAGTTGATGATTAATGGGTCCGGCGAGTACAATGATTTAGATAAGGGGAGATTTGAGCTTGGGGATGAAGATGCAGATGAAGATGAAGATGATGAAGAGATGGTGGAACCCTCAAGTCCTGCGAGTGTGAGTGATTGGGAAGACAGTGATGCAGAGAGAGGTGGAGAACATTCATCGGGTTGGATGGACGAGGAAGAGGAGTTATCCAAGTTTCTCACAGTTTTGTATGACGCGTTGTTCAAGGAAGGAGCAAGAGTTGACGTGGCCCTACAGCATGCCTTACAGTCACATTCAAAGCTGAGGTATTCGTGCCATCTTCCGAGTATACTATAGTCAGTAAAGAAACACATTTACAAATAAAAACTAAAATGAAAAATAAAGATATACAAAAATGTAACAATCAAGTAAATGAGAAAATAAGAGGGTAATTATCCCATTTTGACGCTGAGGGGAAAATCTTTGTATGTTCTCTTAGAGCTTATTAATTGTAAACGTACGTGTATACCTTATACATACATACACAATTTTCAGTTCCATACTTTTGGAATTTTTTTTATCTATTTATTTATGCTGTTGGAAACTGGAAACCTTCCATAGTTTTCGTTGGTGTGGATTAGCTTCGGACTGGTTCAACATTGGACTAACCTGAGTTCTACTTCGGCTGGGCTTCTGAAGAATCAGTTCCAAAAGAAAATTTTATTGTAACTCGTTTCACTTGTTTCACAAGCAATTCATATTCTGACTGATATCTCCTACTTTCTGAGAAATGTAGTAGCAGAGTTTTCAGTGGAAAAATGAACAGATTGGTTTTTGTGACCATTTGCTTCTGTAGGGCTACAATAATCAATATGAACATGTTCATGTTCTGGTGATCATACGATATTAGAATAAAGGTTAGTAAGACTTTCAAAACCACAAAAATGATGAACGCCAAACTCATGGTTCTTACACTTGCTAAACAGTACTTTTTCACCGGGAAAGGTTTCAATTGTTTTCGTGTTGGCACCAAATTAATGTTCGCAATCAACATCCTCCTATTGCAACCACGGACAGTTTAAATCAAATTAATATTTGGGATTGTTGAGTTTTATAGTGATTTTTAAGATTGGTATTAAAAATAAATACATAATTGAGACATGCTAAGTTCTTTCTTGAACACATGTTTTGAGCTTTCGACTGGGGTGGCATTCCTGCTGTTGTCAGTAGGATGAACATAAATGATTCAAACTATACACAAGATCGCAACTAAATTTAAAGGTTAATGATCAGGATAATAATTTGTATTGATAGTATCCTTAAATTTTATAAACTCTGTACTTTGGTACCTAAAAGGGTGAGGGTTGCATGAAGTAAAAAGGCTATTGATTTATGTGGGAAATTGAATATCTGATAGTTATAAAATCTTAAAGGGGAAATAAAGAAAAGAAACTATTTACATATAGTACCTAGTGAAGAAAACAGGGCAAAAATGATAATACAACATCAAAGAAACACTGTTGAGAGTAGTTTTGAATTGATCATTCAAGCTTTCTGAACTGAAAACCCAAGGATGAAATCCTTGATCTCGTCATTGGCCGCTCTATCAACTGCAGTTCTTCCATCAGAATCTTTAACAGTGTAACTAGCACCAGCTTTTAGAAGCTCCTCGATTTTTGGCAGGTCGCCTTCGGATGCAGCCATCATAAGTAGTATGTCTACAGGGTGAATGTTTTGGCTTAAGAGAGCCTCCATCTTATCATATGTGCCCTCAACTGCAAGCATCCCCATGTAATTGAAGTACTGCAGGCAGAATGAAACTTGTTATGCATTATTTACGAAATAAAACTTAACGCTAATGGTCTTCTTCACTGAATAAATGATTAAAGATCAGTGTTAAATTGACTATATATTGTCATTTCCTGCTTTCCAAATAACCCAACAGATCGTACATATGGGAAACGCGCTTTCACATCTTGGTAACATGAAATGGCTGAGAAGTGCAATTCATGCCTCACACTTCTAAGATCCAAGTAACTCATGTCACTCTCCAGAAAGTAAGCTATAAAGAATGTATCTCATTTTAAAGCAGTAAGAGCATGAGGAGACCAAACCCTAAAAATATTTGGCTTACAATTTAAGCTGTTTCATTGCACTCAACATTCAGACACCTAAACCGATGAAATAAATAGGGCATGAATTCAACTTTCTTCTGTTTTCTCTCAATTTTGTGGGTCAAGACTCTTTTAATGAACATTTTGGGGTTGTCCACTAGAGATGCTCTAGTAGTATACTCTTTTTTTTTTTTTTTTTGTCAGACAAGTTTTGATTCCTAATTGACTATAAAACTTAAGAATTGGACTGGCCTTTGGAACCGAAACCACATTGGAGCTGCCATAGAGAATGGTTCTGATATTGGTATTTGATTTTTGAGAACCATAACCGAGTCATTGACACCAAAGCTAGACATTAGCCCAAGTTATATGAATCTTGAGCAAAAGGGCACACAACTCATGAAAAAATCATCTATCGTCATGAAGCATACACCCCTTCTTCACTTGCATTTCCCTCGACTAAGATCATCTCCAACGGGGTCTAAGTGGTTTTTAGGGACCCTAAACCCCTAAACATATAGGGTAGGGTCCGACGAGCTTTGTCGGACTTGCTTTAAATCAAATGATTGACTATCTCAAGCGATTATAGGGGATGGGATTGGAGATCCTCTAATCAAAACACCTAAAAATTTTGATTCCAACATCCACTGAAAAAAGGGTGTGTGTGTGTGTAGTTGATGGAGTACCATTCCATGGGAATGTAGGGCAATGAAGGAGAGTAGTGGATAAGAGGAGAATCCAATTTCCATGGGAATTAGGATGGTCATCTGCAATCTCATCACTTATCTCCTCCTCCATGAAATTCAATTCCAAGCAAACACCTTAAAGAAATTTTTGGTAAACAAGAGTTTGAAACAATTGTTTGATCAATTTTTCATCCAAGAGATTTCTCATTCCACTTGTACACATAAGCAAACAGCCTTGAAGGCCCTGAAAACTAATTGCTCTATGCTCATAGCCTTCAATGCATTTGAAATAGATAGACAGTAGTGTAATTTAATTTAATATGAACAACATAAATATATATTAAAATCTAAGTAGCAACTAACCTGTTCAACATCATCTCTATCAAAATCCTCTCTTTTCTGTCTCCCATAAATCCCAGCACCTTCAGAATCAACACCATTCTTTCCAAACTTAAACCAACATGTGATTTTTGAACCATTTGAAGCTCCTTTTATGGGTCTAATAGTGCAACATCTCAAAGATCCAAGCTTTTTCTGGATACCCAGAAACTGGGAACTAATGCTAGCAGACCCAGAAGAAGTGGAAGTGTGGGGTTTTGAAAGGAAACATGTTGTGTGAATTGTACATAGGATGGAAGCCATTTATGTTTCAGATGATGATGAACTTCCACTTCTTCTTACAACTATACTGTGAGTGTGAGTTGAGGAAGTAAGTTGGTTGGTGGTTTTGTCTATCTTCTTATCTGAACAAAATCTGAAAAAAACTGATAATAATTTGGTATTTCTAGTTGCCTCCTTTCTCAATTTTGTATTTCATGTTCATCCTGATGGTAGAAGAAGTCCTCTATTGGCACCGGCTTGAGTTCTATGCTCCGACGTTTTTTAAATTGGCAAAATCGGTTGGTTGGTTCCTCGTTAAAACCCATGTACTCAAATTGTTTTGATTGTGTTTCAAACTGAACTCCATAGATTTGAATGGGACTTAACGAAAATCCATGGTATTTTATGGTAAAAAAAAATTGGATTTCAGCAGAGATTTTTATACAACTCTTTAGTCGAGAGAGGAAAAGAGAAAGACGATAAATGAAATCAATTTTTAATTTATTAGCTTACCAAAGAGTTGTAGGCACTTCTGCGACATATTTAATAACTAATATTATCAAAACTCATTCTCACCAAAACTAAATATCACATCATTATTTTTCTAATACATCTACCTAAATAGTTATACCTACCATTTGAAATCATGAATTGATGGAAAAATAAAAAAGTTGAATATTGAATAATAAATGTTAATAGTTAAAGAAAATGAAGCGTGATGTTGTGAACATTTTGATTCAAAAGGAAAAGAATAATTGTTGTTATAATATTATTATATGAGGGATTAAATTGGTACGATTAAAAATAAAACATTAAACGATGAAAGAAAATGATAATTCATAAGTTTCTAAGAATTTGAAGGGAGTTTATTATCTAGATGATGAGCTAGTCATTTTCATAATCATTTCAATTCAAATATTTACAAGTTATATGTCATGTTATAATTTTCTCTTGTTCGTTTCATATAAATCATCCTTTTTACCATTGGCAGCGATTACATCACATCACCATTTTTTTTCTCACACCGTTTTACCCTCTCACACTACCTACTTTTTTTTTCACACCACCATACTTTCTCACACTATTTATATAAACAAAAATCATCCATTTTTTTCCTCTCACCATTAAAATCGACATGGTTCCTCCCTCCTAATTCAAAATCTCTTCCAAATCTCTCCCTACACTCAAATCTCTTGCAAATCTTCTCTATCTCCCTCGAAAACTTTCAAAATCCGCTCAAAGTCGAAACTCTTTAACCAAAACTCAATAAATATGCATAACTTAACATAACAGAGAAACTCAAACTCAAAATGAAAAAAAAATGCAAAACAGGGTAACTTTCGACCAATTTAAACCCTCAATTGAGACTAATTCTCAACCTCATCAAAACACAAATATTGTAGTACTCTTAGTTATCTAATAAAAACAATATGAATCACTTAAAAATGTTTTGAAATGAGCAAGTTATGGTCATTTTACTAAAGTCGTGCAAATATGTCTCGCAATGAAAATGAGATAGTGTTCCTGACTTTCGGCCAACTTATGTGCTCGATCGAGACCGATTCTCAAGTTGATCAAAACAAAAATATTGTAGTACTCTTAGTTATCTAATAAACTCAACTTTAATCACTTGAAAATATTTTGAAATGAGCAAGTTATAGTCATTTTACTAAAGTCGCGCAAATCTGTCTCGCAATAAAAACGAGATAGTGTTCCTTACTTTGGATCAACTTATGTGCTAGATCAAGATCGATTCTCAAATTGATCAAAACACAAAAGTTGTAGTAATATGAAATATCTAATAAACACAACTTAAATCGCTTAAATATGTTTTGAAATGAGCATGTTATAATCATTTTACTAAAGTCACAAAATATGTTCAAAATTTTTTTTGTTCACTTAATGCACTGCGGGATATCAAATCTTTGGAAAAATCTACGGTGCGTGATCGTAGTAGTGCTCCAAATCTTTGCAAGTTATATGTTATGTTATAGTTTTCTCTTGTTCGTTTCATACAAATCCTCTTCTTTTACCATATTTCCTTCTATTTTCATTGTTCACCTAAGTTTATCTTCCTCACAACTCTGCAAAAACCTTTACTCATCATTCGTCTCCCCTTTCTCTCTCATCATCACATCTTCTTCTTCTCTTTTCTTGAGTCTTTCTCATTCATCCACCACTATCATTATACTATTAAAACCTTTATATACAAAGACATAACTTTTCATTTATCCAAAAAACATTCATAACCATCCTTAAACCTTAATCATTACATATAAAAGTATAAGGGCATACATCATTTTTTCTTTTACTTCAAAAACAAATTTTTTCCTAATTTTTATATTTCAAGTTTTCAACACTAATTGTCCTTACTAATTAAAAATAAATTATAATTTACCTCCAAATATCTCTCTTCCTAATTCCTTATCGCTCGCTAATTAACTCAAATCACTACTTGGGAGAAAAGAGTTAACAGAGCATAGATTTTACTTGAGATCTCATTTTGTTTTCTCTTTCTCTAATAATCTAGTGGATGAGCTAGTTATTTTAATAATCATCTCGATTCAAATCTTTACGTGTTATATCTCGTGTTATAGTTCTCTTGTTCATTTTGTATAAATCCTTCCATTTTACCATTTCTTATTTTTCATTGTTCGCCTTTCGTTTATCTTCCTCTGTAAAAACTCTCTCACTCATCAATCATCCCCCCCCCCCCCCCCCCCCCCTTCGCTCTCATCGTGACATCTTCTTCTTCTTCTCCTCTCTTTGTTAAGCCTCTCTCGTTCATCCACCGCTATTATAAGTATTTCAATAAACCTTTATATACAAAGACTTTCTTTTATCAAAAATAATTTGTAACAACCCTTAATCATTACATATAAAAGTATAACGGCGTACATCATTTTTTCTTTTACTTCGAAAACATTTTTTTCCTAATTTTTATATTTCAACACTAATTATCCTTGATTAAAACAAATTTTTTTTAACTTACCTCCAAAAAATCTCTTTTCCTTAGTTCCTTCTATCTCACTAATTCACTCAAAATCACCACTTAGGGAGGAGCGTATAAACTTCACTTCACTTGAGATCTCATTTTGCTTTCTCTCTCTCTCTGGTGGGTCTCCCTCTTCTCTCCTCTCCAAGCAAACCTTCTCACCCTCTCTCCAACCAAACGCCAAAAATGAGTTCACAACCTTCCTCAAAATCTTCTTCAAAATCCCACAAACCTTCAACCCCATCACCACCCACAACATCACCATCCCCCACAGCAAAACCCCTCTCTTCATCTTCCTCTCTATCCTCCCATTTCGCTATGATTGAGCTCAAGCAAAAGATATTAACTTCCCTCTCAAAACTCTCCGATCGAGACACTCATCACATTGCAGTCGAAGATCTCGAAAAAACCATACAAACCCTCACTCCAGACTCCCTCCCAATGCTCCTCAATTGCCTCTTTGATGCCTCGAATGATTCCAAACCATCAGTCAAGAAAGAGTCTTTGCGCCTTCTTGGCTTCCTCTCAGCTTCCCACACCAATTCAGCACAACCCCATCTCTCCAAAGTTGTTTCCCACATTGTTAAGAAGCTCAAAGATTCTGATTCGGGTGTCCGGGATGCGTGCCGGGATGCCATTGGCACGCTGTCTTCGCAGTACTTGAGGGGTGATGGAGGTAATGGGAGTATTGGGTTGTTTGCTAAGCCATTGTTTGAAGCAATGGGTGAGCAGAATAGAGTGGTTCAGGCGGGATCTGCGATGTGTATGGCGAAGATGATTGAGTGTGCAGGGAACCCACCGCCTGTTTCTGGGTTTCAGAAGCTTTGCCCCAGGGTTTGCAAGTTCTTGAATAGCCAGAATTTTCTTGCTCGGGCCGCTCTGTTGCCCGTCGTTTCGAGTCTATCTCAGGTTTGGTCAATGTGGGTTGTTTACTTGTCACTATGATTTATAGTGTTGTGTTGTCTACATTGCGTCTGGCTTTGTAGTTCGTTTGAATTTGGATCTTTGAGAGAAATTCATAATGTGATTTATTGTTTTTGAATTGTTCGAGAATATATTTGTTTCCTAGTAAAACTAATCAGAAATGAGTAGAAATGAAGGGGAAGGGTTTATAAAGAATGCGTGTGAAGTAGACAGAATCCTACACTTTATCCTGAAATGGATTATTTCCATTCTACAAGCAACGATCATTCACTTTTTTAGTAGCATATGCTTCAAAGAAGTACTCCAACTTAATTCGAGGAGCTCAATTCGTTAGTCGTTACATTCCTGTCATACTTCAAACCTGGAGCTTGAATATAGAATTTTATTATGTAACAGAAAAAGATGGTATTTTGGGGATAAAAATCTCTAAACTACCGACATCTTTATAGACTAGTTAGGCGTGAGACCCTGAAATTTATGCATACACACAGTTGGCTGAGGTGATTTTAGGTATAAAAAAGCGTAACAGGTTGGGTTAGGCCTCAGCCTATCATTTCATTTGAATAGGCCTTAGGTCTCATCCTAGCAAACTTTTTGAAACTCTCCAGAATTTTACTAGGAGGCCTATGCATCTGAATTCCGAACAGATACTCTTGTCCAGATGATTTCAGGAAACAACTATGATCTTCATGACTACAATTCCTTTTATTTATTTATTTATTTTGTTCTGGATCAATAAGGATTCGTCATTGAACTAGATATGGATAATGACATACATTAAGAGTGGTAAAGTTGGTATTTGCCAAGGTGATATTCTTGACAAAATTTTTTCCCATTGTTGTCACTTATCACCATTTGGCTGTTTTCAGTATCTATTATTTTTTATATGTGCCACACTCATTGCTTTAATTCCTATGTTACGTTATCCAGTGTTCTCATCAATGTTTTTTAGAACTCTTAGGTGTGTTTGATTTTTGGGTGTTTCATGGAAAAAGAAAACTTTTTTCTAGAAATTGAGTTTTCTGGCTTTTGATTTTTTCTAGGACAATGATAACTTTTCTGCCGATGAAATGTTTTCCCGCTTGAAGCGGGGAAACTTTGTTTAGGGCTTTAGGCTTCCACTCGAAAACTTTTTCCTGTCCGATCTTTTCACTTACCGACAACTCTGTCATCGACTCAAAGCCCTTAAGAGACTCAACATCTTAACATTCAAAGCCTCGTTGAACAAATTCATCTCTTATCCTCAACAATTCATCCACAAAATTGAAATGTTCTCTCTATTGATTTTTTTTTCCGTGGTGCAATCAAATAGTGAAAAAAAAAATTTGAATGTTTTTTTTTATTGGTGAATTTTTTTACAAAGAAATTTTTTTTTTTTTTGGTTGAAATTTTTTCCTAAAATCAAACATAAACCAATATGTACATTATGTCGAGCAAACCTTACAATACAAATATGTTGCAGGTTGGAGCAATTGCACCCCAGAGCCTGCCAGTGTTTCTTCAAAGCATCCATGAAGGCCTACAAAGTAGTGACTGGGGAACACGTAAAGCGGCAGCTGATACATTGAGTGCCCTAGCAACTCACTCAAGCCATTTGCTTGCTGAGGATACTTCGTCAACTATCAATGCTCTTGAGGCCTGTCGCTTTGATAAGGTATATTTATTGATCAATCACTCCTAGATGGCCTTTTGTTATTATACCATGCGGCACGTACTTAACAGTATCATGGAGATATGAATGTTGCAGTCACCAATTTTCTGTGACCAACCTGTGATATATGATGTTTAACTCTTAAACACGGTTCTCTTCTCCTATAGCTTACCATATGCGAAAGAAACAAGATGCTGCAAGTATTTGGTTTAGAAGAATGTCTCATGTCAGGTTTGGAGGCAGTGCCAAGGGGATTGGACCTGCCAGTCAGTGGCTCCTCTATGGAGATCCTCTGAACAAGCCATGTTACTATATTGATCTCTTCTTTTGATGGTAAAAGGATAAAAAATTCCAGAAAGTAGCTGACTAGTCACTTTCTTAATTAGGATGAGAAATGAAAATTGTGAAGTACTTGGTTAGATCTGGAGGATTAACAATCTTAAACCAGCATATTCTTCCTAGATTTTTTGTTTGTTGAATTTCTGTTATGATCGAAGAATGACTTTCAGAATCCAAGATATAGGCATAGAAACATTGTTTATATTGGTCATCCAAACATATGTTACTATCACAAGTTGGAGATCTGGGATAGTTTCAGCGACTATATTTCGTTTCAAGGAGAGTTGAGCTCATACGCCCTTTGATTTGAGTATTAGAACTATGTTGATTAGTACATGACAGTGTATGTCTTTTAATTCTCACTTATGAAATGGTTAGCACATTTATTATTTTGTACTTTTGAAGAGTGAATCTTTAGATCATTTTGCCATTTTGTATATGCTACTAATCTAATCAATAATTTGAGCTGATTTTGGTAAATTTACCAAAAATCTGTAGCACAAGTTAACGATTTGTTTGTCTTGTTTAGGTGAAACCTGTTAGGGATAGCATGAATGAGGCATTACAACTGTGGAAGAAGATTTCAGAGAAAGGACAAGATGGAATTGCAGATAGACCAAGTGCCAGGTCTCATGGTTAGAATACCGGGAATTTTATATTTTATTTTATTATTTATTTTTGTAACTGCAATTGCAACAAACTGACTCAAAATCACCCCTTATATTCTCTGCAAATGGTTTACACATTGACATGTTCTCTTCATGATATTCAGATGGAAAAGGATCACAATTTGCTGAAGCAGCGAAGGCTGATACCAAGCAGACAAGTCCTGGAGGAAGAAGAATAGAGTCGGTGAAGGAAGGATCAAATTCATCATCCCCCATATCCGATTCTCTTTCAAAAACCAAGGATAATGGCATATCAGACAAAACAGTTGGAATGCTGAAGAAAAAAGCATCTGTCTTAAGCAACAAAGAGTTGAACCCAGATTTTTTCCAGAAACTTGCATCAAGGATTTCAGGTGATTCGCCTGTAGAAGTGGTTGTTCCACAGAGATTTCCGAACTCTTCCAAATCACAGGGTGAAGATGGACCAGAGCCAAATGATACAGAAGCATATGGTGACATATCTGTTAAGAGCGCGAATGTTGAGTTGGATGACGTTCATGCAGCCATGAATGTTAGATACAATAAAGCTGGTAGGGGAACTGATAATTTATCACGGGAGAAGTCGACAGAACAGACTGTACTTAGAAGGAATGATTTTAAAATAAAAGCATCTGAAGTTGATGATAGGCTCGAATCTAATCAGCGGGACTATGGCAGTTCTCGTAGTGGTTTCTCCAGAAATGATGGTCATGGTGAAGAATCTTTCATGAACAACAAAGGAAACTGGTTAGCCATCCAGAGGCAATTGTTACAGATGGAAAGACAACAAGCGCATCTGATGAACATGTTGCAGGTTTGTTTATATACTTACAGTCCTTGGTAGTATAGAACATGGTTTCTGATATTTATTTTTAGCAATCTTAAATTTTGCATTTCCAACTGCAGGATTTTATGAGTGGATCTCATGATGGCATGATAACTTTAGAGAATAGAGTACGGGGTCTTGAGAGGGTTGTGGAGGACATGACACGAGATCTAGCATTATCAGCTGGTAGGAGGGGTAGTAATTTTTCATTCGAGGGATCCTCTGGCAGGTTAGGGAAGTACAATGGTCTGTCTGACTATTCTGGCACCAAATTTGGCAGGGGTAGTGATGGACGAGCTCCTTTTGCAGACAGGTTTCCCTCATCTGATGGTATTTTTTCTGGATCCAGGGGGAGAGACCCACATAGGAGATCTGATATGCCTGAGGTATGGGATTCTTACTCGTATGGTGTGTCAAGAAATGGGCATATAGGCTCTAGAAGGGTTCCAGGTGGTGCTCCAAGTGATGGTCGATCACCTAGATCTGAAGACGGTGATGATGAGTTGCATAACCAGAGAGCTTGGGAAAAGGGTCCAGGATCTGTTAGGTTTGGCGAGGGGCCCTCTGCAAGAAGTGTCTGGCGAGCTTCAAAGGATGAGGCAACTCTGGAAGCTATAAGGGTAGCTGGGGAAGACAATGGAACATCTCGAGTTGCAAAACGAGTGGCTATTCCAGAATTAACAGCTGAGGCTGAGGGAGATGATAATGCAGGGCAGGAGAGGTCACAAATGTGGGTTTCTTGGAGCAATGCAATGGACGCACTACATGCGGGTGATGTGGATACAGCATTTGCTGAAGTTTTGTCTACAGGAGACGATCTCTTGCTAGTGAAACTGATGGACAGAACAGGTCCTGTAGTAGATCAGCTTTCTAATGAAACTGCTAGTGAGGTTTTACATGCTATAGGGCAATTTCTGCTGGAACAGAACTTGTTCGATATTGCTTTATCTTGGAGCCAGCAGGTATTGATGTTTTCCCATCAACTTCAACCCCCCTTGTTTTGGTGCCACAATTTTTTTTCGTGCCTCAAAATTCTTTTATCTACTCTTGAAAGCCTCTCTTTCATGTCAGGACAAATTCTTTTTTTGTCTTTCTATTGTTAAATTTTATTTTCAATGTTTTATTACAGAGATTTAGGAGTAACATCAAAATCCAAAAACCCACAAAATAGAGATCTCAAATTCCCAACATACCATGATAAAAGGCCCATCCGACTCTCCTATACAGAAGAATCAAACCCCCCCCCCCCCCCCCCAAAATAAAAAAAATAAACACAGAAAATTATAACAAAATCAATCCTCAATTCGAAGCTGACTCGGTTCCCTTGCTTTGTCAGAGCTAAAAGCATCACCGTCCACCACACTGACAATAAAGTTCATTTTTGGTTACTTTTTTACATACATTGTTGATGACTACTATGTACTTACTGGATTTTGCAGTTGGTAGAAGTTGTGATGGAGAATGGTCCTGATGTGTTGGGAATTCCTATTGAAACCAAGAGAGAACTGCTGCTGAATCTGCATGAAGCCTCTTCAACAATAGATCCACCAGAAGACTGGGAAGGTTCAGCGCCAGAGCAGTTGTTATTGCAATTAGCCTCATCATGGGAAATTGATTTACAAAACTTTGAGAAGTAACACATGCAAACTCACTTAGGTGATAAAAGGTTCTGCACAATCTCCCTTGCTTTACACATATTTGGGTCTACTAGGGAAGTGTAATTGATTTTGTATTGCTAAAACTACTGTACTCGAAAGCAGTTGGAAAGTGATGCGCACTTTTTTGTATAATGTGATTTGCCCTTGTATTGTACATGGTGATATCAACTCGGAAGCTTGGGAAAATGACTTATAAGGCTTACTTTTTATAATTGCAAACCACATCATACTCAAACAATTGAAAATGGTTCAGAAGGCTTTTTTTTTTTTTTTTTTAATTAAAGACTCTTAAAAGCCACAAACCAAATCCATAGTTTAAAAATAATTAGAAAGAAATTTTTGCCCTTTAGATTAAGTACACCATTCAACCTTTCACTTTCAATCTCTTAGATACCGCCCTCGTAGTGTACTCCTTTGATTTCTTAGAATTTGATGTCAATCTCACGAAGCATTATTCAATAGAACATATCTATTTACATATTGACTTCCTTTATTTGAATCAGACTATTATTAATCGAATTCATTCACTTTCTTAAAACCAATCATAAATTTACTTTCATAAATTTCAGATTTGTTTTTATTTTGGAACTTTCAGATTACCTAGCAAGAATCGATCAGTTGTATTTCAAGGACATGAAACAACTTTGTAAAAAAATATCAAATTGCGTTAAAAGATTGCATACTTCGTTTGCTTCAATGTAACAGGAATTTGAATACATAAATAAAAACACCACGTCAATATGTCTAGGAATATGAATATATTTGTTTTTTTACACATCTTTTAGCCATGGTTTGTGTTTATCGATTTTAATAGTCTTGAATTATAAAAGGTAGGTCTTTTGAGTCATTTTCAATTGTTAGAATCATATATGATCTACAATTATAAAAAATAACGGTAACCCAAGTTTATGGCATCTTTAGATACTCCGAAAGGCTGAGTAGTGGCTACCTCTTGGAGACACGGCTGCAACTGCAAGAGGTTGATAGAGATCCTTTATGGGATATTTTCCTTCAAGCAATGGGTCTGCAATTGTCCCAAACTTACTTCATCTCTAAAAAAAGTGGCTGAACCTGCAATATGAAATGCAGGTCATTATCAACTGATGACTTGAAAACAAATTTAGCAAATAGCTTACTGAGTTGTTAGTCCTTGAAGCTTGAACAATACCCAAGAGGCAAGGTTCTGTTCACTGGTTGGTCTTGCAGAGTCGATGACTCGCTTTCTAGTAATAATCTCCAGAAACACAGTACCAAAACTGTACATATCAGATTTTGTTGATAACTGACCTGTTAGAACATATTCAGGTGCACAATAACCATAGGTCCCCATCACCCTTGTGGATGCACGACTCTTCTCCTGTAGGATCCAATTTTCCGAGGCCGAAATCTAATAGCTTTGGGTTAGAGTCCTCGTCTAAAAATATATTAGATGGTTTGAAATCAAGATAAATCATGGAAGGGTTGGCAGAATTGTGCAAGTATTCAAGTCCTTTTGATGCGCCTTTAGTTATCTGCATCCTTGTCTTCCAGTCTAAAGGCTCTTCTTCTTTTTGCCACATATGTCTGCATGGTGCATAATCCAAAAGGTAGCGACTACTTCACACCACTATATATACAGTCTCACACCACCATTTACTTTTTTTTTTTTTTACTAACCCAAGCCACCCAAATAATTTGGAAAACCAAAATGCCCAAAATCACAAAAAACCCAAAACACATACCCTCATCCTCCTCGCAACGTCTCGTCCAAGGCTCGGTGAGCAAACTCTTCTTCCTCGCAGCTTCCTCGTTTTCGTCCTCCTCACTCTCACCTATCTCTCCTCGTTGCATTTCCTATATCTCCCTCCTTGCAGCATCTCGTCCAAGGTTGCATCATGAATGACTTTCACTTCTCTGTCTCTGATAAATTTGGTCTCTCATAGTCCTCAAGTTAGTTTGGAGGAACTTAGATTGATTTTATTAGATAGAAATGAATGGTTTTAGTGAAGTTGATGATATTAGAATTGAAGATTTTAAGGGTGAAAAATATGATCAATTTAAAGAACAAGAACAATTCATTCCAATTGAGGTAACACTGTCAATTTCATCGTATTTAAAAAAAATTATTGTATTTTACAAGATAACTATTTGATGCATTGGTGCTTAGGCATTTTTCATGGATGTAATAAATATGGACATGCCTATAAAGATGTTGAGAACCCAGAAATAAACCATGTAAAGGTAACCGCCATTTCGTTGTTAAGTAAATTAAAAATTTTATTTAATATATAAAATTATTTATAAAATAAATCATTATGCAGAATAATGATGATAATGTCGATGACAAGTTACTCGATGATGAAAGTGGTGACATTAACAGTAAATAAAGATCAATGGAAGTGGTACTCGATGATGGTGACTTATTTGTTATGGACGAGGTAAGGTAGTTTGTGTATTTTTGTTTTTACTTGTTTTCACACGATATTGTTATTAAGAAATTATATATATATTTTTAGGTATTCTCATCAAGGTCTCCGTTGATAGCTTGGGTCCAAGGCATCCATAATTGTTATTATCACTAAATCGAAACCTGCTAATTATAGACAGAAGGGAGTGATCCATTTTGGTTGTGAATGGGGAGGGAAGCGCGACAAAAGATTAAAAAATTTTGTTTGATCAAGCAGTACAAAGAAGTGTGGCTGCCCATTTTAGTTGAGAGGGATCTCAATAGATAATGACCATTGGATGTTACAAGTGATATGTGGAACCGACAATCATCCTCGAGCAAAATTACTTGTTGGTCATTCGTTTGCTAGTAAATTGAATGAAGACGAGATGATATATGTACAGAATATGGTGAAATCGGGTGTGAACCCTTGCCACATCTTGTCTCGGTTGAAAGAGATGTATCCGAATAGTATCTCGAATTTGAAGAATATTTACAATGTAATTTGTCGGATAAAGACAATGCAACAAAAAGACAGGACGACTTTACAACATACTCTGCACGTGTTGATGGAACATAATTACATAGAGTGGAATATTGTTGATGAGGGGAATAGAGTCACCAACATTTTTTTGGCGTATCCTGAATCAATTAAATTAGTAAAGTGTTTTTCCACAAGTGATGCTTATGGATTGCACATATAAAACGAATCGATATAGGATGTAGTTTTTTGAGATTGTTGGTGTGACGTCAACCGGAAAGACCTTCAATGTTGCATTTTGTTTTATGTGTTCTGAGAAGGAAGAGTAATACGCTTGGGCATTGAAAAAACTTGTATGAATTTTCGAGTCAGACAACTTGCCAAGCGTGTTTGTCACTGATAGAGAATTGAGTTTGATCAAGGCAATTGAGCGAGTTTTTCCCAAGGCAAAGATATTATTGTGCACATGACACATAAACACAAATGTTAAGAAGAATTGCAAAAAACACTTTGAGGATAATGACGAGTGGTACGAGTTTATAAATTCTTTTTCAGATTTGTATATATCAAGTATATAGGAGAAATGGAACAAGGCTACAGTTGACTTTGATAGAAAATGGGCATCACACCCAAAGTGCTTGGAATATGTAAGGACAGTTTGGTATCCGCAGAAGGAGTACTTTGTCAATGCATGGACCGATACGTTTATGCATTTTGGCCAACAAACAACTAGTCACGTTGAAGGGGCACACCCGGAGTTAAAGAACACGTTGAAAAATTCACAAAGAACATTCATGAATGTATGGACAAAGATGCACGATATCCAAATCCAACAGGTGGAAATAGAATCGTCATTTCAACAAAGTCTGACGAAGGTGAAGAATGAACATGTGTTAAGATTATTTGGCAAACTTCATGGGTCGGTGGCGTACAAAGTTCTTGATTTGATTTTATTAGAAATTGGGAGGTGTGAAAATGTAGGCAATGACCCTATCAAGTATGGATAGAAAAGTTTTTATACATGTCCAATAATACATGTTTATACATTCAGGTTGATTATCAAATTTATCCAATGCGAGGGTTACCGCGATTTTGGTTTCTATTTTTGATAGAAAAATGCAAAGCGAATACTTACCCTCACATCCCATTCAATTTTGGGTTCGATCTGAGTTCAATTTAGGGTTTCAAGGGTTTGAAATTGCCTGTTGAAGAGATCGTATAAACTGTTCTGAAGCAAACTTTGCAAACGAACCCAGAGAGAGCGGAACAAGTGGTGAGGTAATCAAATGGGGGAGAGAGTAGAGCCGGTCGTGAAGCAATCAAATCAATCGAATGGGGGAGATAGTGGAGTAGCAAGAGAAGAAGGAGAGCAATCGAACCAATCGAATGGAGAGAGAGTGAAGCAAAATAGAAGATTCGATTAGGGCAAAAAGGGAAAATGGGGGAGAAGAATTCGATTTCGACTTTGAATGGGGGAGAGAGTGGATGCATGTTTATATTGGTGTGTGGGAGAGCAGTGATGATGTGGAAAATAAAACAGGTGGTGTGAGAGAATATAATGGTGTGAGACAACACTTATGGTGGTGTGAAACAGTCGTTGGGCATTGCCTAAAACATGTTTTGCTAAGTAGGATGTAGTGTCAGTCGCTCTTTTAGCACAATATAAACTATATCAGAGGAGCATACTGAAGAGGTGGTCTTCTAAAGATTCCATTGGCAGGTATCGGTAAGCCAAAATCATCATTTTCAACACAATACTCCATCAAATTGACGAAGCTCGGATGGTGGTAAAAACAACATCAAAATCTCTATTAGAAATTGCTTGTTTCCTTGTAAACCATTCATCTCAGTCTTTTAACATCTATAACATGAAAGAAATTTACCATCACTCTCACTGAAAATTGGATTTTGTTAAACTGTATCTACACTCAAATAAGAACTGAAAATTAATAATTAACATACCCGATTTGAAGGATATATTTCGAAATAAAGATGTTGCTTCGACTCATTATTTGTTTTTCTTCTTCTTCACTAAAATTTTCTTTTCATATAAATAAAAACCCGAAAAGCAATTAATTTAATTTCCCCCATTTTGCCAACATTCACAACAATTCTTACCAATCCTTAAATTTCTTATTGTCATTGTCATTGGTTCGACAAAATGAATGTATTTACTTACTGATAGAACACAATATGAATCTAAATCATTTAAAAAAAAGTTACAATATAGTTCCAATATGTAGCCATGTGCCTAAGATTTCATTCTTTTGAATTATCTTGCTAGATCACTTCTTTTTCTTCTTGGTTCCAATAGTTACAGTATAGTTTCAAGAGTATAAGCGATTTTTTTGTTTACCAATTTTATCAATAGAAAAATAAAAGTTAGATCATTAAAATCAGACGAAATAATAATAGACTAGCCAATGAAAACTATAGCGATCTCGTAATAAGCTAGCTTTTTAAATGTAACACCAATGATAAAACATACATAATGATTCTCAAATTCCAAAAAACTATAATAAGGTAAGGCAACTCTATTCGCTATTTTTGCCTCGACAATAACTTTATACTTTTTTTATACCAATTTTATTACTATTAGAAGAAGATAAAGTAATTAAACTAACTAGGATGTTAACGCGCTCTACGTGCGCGGATATTCAGTAATTTATAAAAACGTGTAGTAATATTTTTCATTTGCCAGGTCTATTAATAATTGATAGATAATTAAATGACTTCAAATAAATTATTTTAGAGACTTAGGTGTAATTAATGAATATTGAGAATGGTTGGATTTTATTATATATAATCTAAATTTGGGAGGACAACAGTTTAAAAAATGTAATAATATTTTTTAATTAAAAGGCACAAATACCCCTAAAACTATTAATCGGTCTTTTGATTTTACATGTAATTATTAAGAACAGAAGATGACAAAATTGAAAAGTAAAGTTAGAATCGAAGATATACACCTTTCACTATTCATTTAAAAAAGATGATTCTTATAGATAAATTGTTTATTTCTTAATTAATATTTGAAAATGACAAGTGTACATGACTGACGTGTCTCCAATTTAACACGTGTACATCCTCGTCCACGTGGCACTCACCCGTTGTCCAAACACATCTCCCCCATAACACTCTTCCCCTTCCCTAAATCCTCTGTTCCAAAACCCTAATCCACAAAACCAACCCTTCTCTGCTTCTACTCTCCATTAATGGCGATCTTCAAAACCCTAATCACCAAAACTCCCAAAACCCCAGACCCCTCTCGAGCCTTTCTCACACTCTGCTCCTCCTTCTCATCAACCCAATCATCATCTCCACCTCTCTTCACCACCACCACCATCTTCTCCTCCTCTTCTTCTTCAATCCTCCGCCTCACCTCCTCTGCCCGCTTCCTCTCTCCCTTCTTCCGCTTCACCCCATTCTCGGGTCCCCTGTTTCTGTCATCCCCACCCTGGCAATTGCTCCAATATGCCACCCCTCTGTATCTGCAGGGGGAGTTTATTCTCCGAAAGGCGGAGACTTTGACCCCCAAGTTGCCTTTTCCTATTAAGTTGAAGTTTGCACCTGTTGGTAAAGTGGGGTTGGGGAATTTGGTTGAGAAGGAGGCATTGCCGGGGAGAGATGGAGAAGAGAGGTTTTTCAATGTGCCGAATTTGATTTCGATTAGTCGGATGGTTTCGGGGCCTTTTCTAGGATGGTATGTTCATCTCCCTCAATTCAATTCTCGTTCTTATTGTTGTTATTCCATGTTTAATTGTTTCTCAAAACTATTATGTTTAGTGTGGTTTGAATTCTTTGAAATGTGTGATTTTTTGAAGGAACTGATTTGTATCAGCTTTAGGAATCCTCTATATATAATTGGCCATTGAAATTGTTTAGGAGTTATGCACTAATGGGTACCAGGTACTTGTGTCGATGCTGATGACAGTGATCCAAGAATTTGCTAGGAAACCACATGTAGATGAGAAGGAAACATCAATAATATTTAGACAATTGATTGGGCTAGTTGTATAGTGGATTAAAAAGTTAAAACGTCAATGTGATTTGTTTTGTAATGATGGATTGCTTGCTTTAAGTAAGTAATATCTGTAATGGAAACTACAGAATACGATCTTTTAATGAATGTAATAATTGGAGTAGGTGCTTTATGACAATGATGTTGGGGGGTGCTCGCTGATGTAATGACTCACGAGCTCACTGCATAAGAGGGTTTATTGTAGTCTATTTTTGTGTTTATTGTAGAACTATGGGAGTATGTCTAGTCACTACCAAATGACACTTTTAATGCTTAGTCTGTGACGATTCAGTAAGTCACACTCTGTGTTTTTATTGGTTAACGGTAATGATGGTTTGGAAAAGAATACAAAATATTTTATTTTTATAGAAAGCTATTGAATACATATATGTTCATGCAAATCACACCCCTGCTGAAGCTTTTGACACATAAATATATGTTTCCATATAAACTCATTAAAGTTGCTTAGTGTGTTATTGGCACATGTAGATGTGTCGGCAACAAAATATTTTCCTGTGTCAGAAATGTATTGGACTCTGACACCCGAACTCGCGTTGGCATTCCATTTTTAGATCAACAATTTTTTTTTTTTTTTTTTTTTTTTTTCAACGTATCTTTTGAAAGTTTCAGTTCCTTAAAATGTTATAAGAAAAGAATGTGATTTCTTGAAAAATGTTGAAATTTCACGAATATTTCTTTTGTTCGAGTTACCGGAATTCGAAGTATTCATTTATTCCGTTAGGACAATCTCAATTTCCCTACATTTTAACCTTAGTTTAGTATTAAAATTTTGTTATATAACTGATTCATATAAAGTATATTTGTATGACATTATGAGTCTTGTGCTATTTGCAGTATGTATATAAGAGTTAAAAATGCTTAAATAATATTGATAACTTTAAAATTACAATCGAAATTTTTTACTTTTTTTCTATACACAACGATAAATCAACTTACCGAAATTACCTCGAAAAACGAAATCACAATCCTTGGTTATAAGCATAATAGTATATTAAAGAAAGTTAGTTGTGCTGCATATGTAGTTATATTGATCTTTCTCACATAATAAAACTTGGTGGAAAACAAATAATACCATAATATACAGGTGTGTCCCCGTATTGTGTTTTGTTAGTTGACGTGCAACAAACTCTTATATGTGTTGGACACCAAAACCTGTGTCAATGTCGGTGTTGTCAGTGTTACATATGTTAAATAAATGCATCCTTCTTATAGTTCAAGCTCTCAAGTGGTCAATGTTGAAGATATGCCTATTAAATCTCCTGAATTCTGAAAGAAATGCACTTGTGCGAATTCATGCTCGTTTTAAAGTCAGCCTAGACCATTAAGCCTTAAAGAAATAATTTTTATAAGAGCTGAATGATGCTAAAGGTTGAAGAAAGTATTAATTTTACGTTTGATCTGTGAGGTTTTAGTTATTTTCTGACATATTCTACTTGATGTTCAAGCATGCATTCAATGTAAATGAACAAGTATTGTACATTATCCTCTTTTGTGACTATGTTTTAATAAATTGAAAGAGTTAAAATTCCACAGAACTTCTGGTCCAGAATGGACTTGATACTTGAGGGAATCACTCGTTAGATGAATTCCTAGTTAGGAAGGTGTTTCTTTCAGAAACTAGTGTGGTTTTAGTTCCCATTGGTTACATGGTTGATTTGCAGCAACAGTAAAGTAGTGATATGTCAAATAGAGGTTTTGCAGTAATATAAAGTATTCATTGTGCATTGCTGGATTGGAATTGTTGATGCAGGATGATAATAAATGAGTGGTATCTGCCTGCATTTGTTGGTTTGGCCGTCTCCGGAGCAACTGACTGGGTATGGTGGTTCTGGCATTGATTGCTTCACAGTGATTTTGAGGTTATGTAATCTAATTTTCTGATTGTATTTCTGTAGCTAGATGGGTACATGGCTAGGAGGATGGGTATTAATTCAGTGGTTGGATCATATCTTGATCCCTTAGCAGACAAGGTAACTGTCGAAACTTTGGTTCTATTGCGTTAAGTTCATTACTTTGACTAGTTAGTATTGTTTTTGGTATGTATTATGCTCATCGATCATTGCTCACATGCCTGTATTGCAGGTTCTGATTGGCTCTGTTGCTTTAGCAATGGTGAAAATGGATCTTTTGCAGCGTAAGCACTTCCATCCATATTAGCATGCATATGCTTTAGATTGTATGATTGGTGAATGTTTAGATCAGTATTTGATTTTTTATCCAACTCTAACCAAACCATTTTTCAATGATGAGTGAGCATACTTTCATTCTATATATATTGTAATACCCGCCCAATTCACTTACCAATATACTTGCATTATTTTAGAAGTTAATAATATTTATTGGTAATAATTATTAATTGATAATAATTACAAGTAATTATTAATTGATAATAATTACAAGTAATAATAGTTTATGATTTTTAATTTCAAACCTAGGTTCAGACTGATGGTGGGAAAGAGATAAAGGATGAGTGTGTTTAGCCAAAGAAACCCTAAATTTTTATTTAAAAAGAAACCCTAGTTTTTCTTTCCTCTTTGCACACACACAAAATAAAAAGAAAAAAAAATCTGCGTTGGGAGGCACTGGAAGAAGAACCTTGGAATCTTGCCAAAGAAAAAAATATTAGTGAGTTAAATTCTATCAAAATTTTAAATCTACGATATCGATTATTCTGTGACTTTTTTATGTACGAACTCGATTTTTTTTTACAGATGTTAATCCTGATATAAACCTTAGATTCCTCGTTTTCTTTTATTGATAGTGATTGGTATCTTTACATTTTTTTTTTTATTAATGGTGAGGTGATATGAGAAGGGTTTATTTGTTTTTTTTGTGATTGACATGTGTAAGAGAAAGGTTTTTGGTTGTAAGTTTTTGTTGTTGTGATGTGACGACTGGAAGAAAGAGGATGGGAAAGGAGTCATGTGGTTTTCAAAAAGTGATGGGTGGTTTTCCATATGTGGTTTGCATAGATTAGTGTTGACTTATTTTGTTTTCATATGGTTTTTATATGTGGCCTCAAATAGTTTTAGGATTACAGTGGGTTCATTTTTTTTTTGTTGCAGTTTGTGTGTATGGGTTTCCCCAAATAATCACATGGGTTCAGTTTTTGTGTCTGACAGGTGGTTTCATTATATATATATATAATTTTTTTTTTGTTACAATTTTGTGAATAATCACATGGATTTGAAGCCAAACCCATTTGTTGATCCGAACCATGTCTCCTACTATCTGGTGACATCAATTAGATAATCAATGAGGCCTATATGTTAAATAGGCTGAATTACTTAGGGGCATCGAAACTGTTCTTGGAACCATTTGAGATGAAATTTTGATGTTTATAATTAAGCAAGAAAGTAAAGGTGGATTTCCACGAGGATAGTCAGGGTATCTTAATTTAGGATATAGCTAGTTAATGGAACTTGTTTTTTTGACACGCGTATGTCACTATGATAAAAGAATGCTTGTGCTTGCGACACACGTGTTTTTCATTCTTTTCTTAAGGAGATGGCAAAATAGATTTTGTCATGTTGTGAATATAATTGTAGTAAGGTTTTATGCATATGGTACTGTAGGGGGGAATGTGATGTGCTGTTAATTGATTTGAAAAAAAAAATAATGGCTCAAATAAAATACTTGGCAAATGTTCTTTCTCCACAACTCCGAAAAAAAAAATGTGAAAAGAAAAAGAAATTTTTGTATACAGACTTGCTTGTATACGTGTGATAGAATTATGGGTATGCAGACTTGTTTGCATATCGGTGCACCGTTCCATGTGAGTTTGGTTGTACGTGTAGATTTAGGAAATGTTTGCCATGGATCGAACTTCGGGTGAGATGACATGTTCCTCACTGTGGCACCCCACTTGGAACATGTACGCTCCGAGTGGTTTCGAAGGCAAGGGAGGCACACTTGGGTGAGGTGTGTTCGGCACAGGAGGAGAGTGCGATTGTGGAAAAGAAGCCAAGGATTAAAAACCAAAAACAAATAATTAAATAAAACTATTTAATTGAGCATGCCATTAAATTGTGTATAGATTAGTTTAGCTTGTACTAGGTTAGCCTTGAGAGAAGAAACTAACAGCTCATTCGAACCTCGAATGAGAACTACCTGTCTTCCTCAAGGTGAAATTTGCATTTTGTCCTTTTATATTTAATTTGTTTGATTTGTAAGTTTGCTCACACCAGTATGATTATACTGATCCAAATTTTGTATTTTTTACAAATTTGGGTACGTTCTTAATGAGCGTAGCCACAGAGAACTATCAGGGTTAATTGGAGCTTAAGGAAGGATAGTAGCTGCGTGGCGATAGCTGAGGAGTCGACACGTTGTATTTTATTTTTTAGATCTTTATTATTACTCCTAGGTAATCAGATGTAGGATTTGGATATAAATGCTCAGTTTTGTCAGATATTTATTTGGGGAATTCATTATTGAAATTTTCATTTATTCGTTGTGGACCTCATTTTTAGAGGAAGAATATTGAGGGAGTTTATTAGTTGTTTTCTGCCTTATGACTGTACCATTTAAAGTGTTTCTGTTATGCCTTGGTTTTTGGACAATCTATTTATTTATGTTTTTTCAAAAATCGGGGCGTGACATTTTTGGTATCAGAGCATTTGGTTAGCCTAGATCTAGGGTAGGTCTAGGTGATCCTCGGAAGTGTGGAAATGGGATTATGAACGTTTGGATTATTAAGTATTAACGGTTATTTATTTTCGCTTGAAGGTGATGGCGAACACTCGATCAAATGGGGCCAATGGACAAAATGGTGATAACGGGCAGAATAACACTAATGGCCCAAATGGTTCGAATGATCAGGGAGGGGGTTCTAACTTGGTTCAAGTAGACGTGGGAGCCATGATGACGCAACTTTTGCAGGTTGTGCAGAACAACCATCAGGATAGTCATGGTGACCCGTTTGCCAGGAGAAATAAGGAATTTGGGAACCTAGGCGGTCAGAGGTTTAATGGAGAGACTGGCCCTGTTGCAGCTGAGAAGTGGATTCGCAAGTGTGAAACCATATTCAATCGGATGCAGATGACTGAGGTACAGAAACAAGAATTAGCTGCTCATAACTTGGATGGTAATGCCAGGTATTAGTGGGATTCTGTGGAGGAGAGCATGGATACGACTGTTATGACTTGGGATACTTTCAAGTCCAAATTTGACTGTCAGTTTGTACCTGAAGCTGTGAAGTCTCAGCTAGCTGCAGAGTTCTTTAGTTTGACGCAAGGTACAAAGTCAGTGACCCAGTATGTGACAAAATTCAACGAGTTGACTCGGTATGCTCCGTACTTGGTTGATACCCCTGCCAAGAAGAATCAGAAGTTTATCAAGGGTTTGGGTCATTATCTGTCAAAGTCGCTTTTACCCTTCGATAAAGAACCATTTGACAGAGTTTTAGACTTAGCTCTCAAGTTTGAAGAGCAAGACGCTGCTTTTCGAGAGGCTAGAAAGAAGAGCAGGGGAGGTGAGTCGTCTAAAAACTCGCGTTCATCTGGGAACCGAGATCAGAACAGATATAAGCCTTATGATCAGAATCAGCGAGGACCTGGATTTCAGTATCAGCCAAGGTCCCAATCTGGAGGTCAGTTCCAGCAGAGGCCCCAGGGAGGAGTTGAGTCCCAGGGAGGTTACAGGCCGCAGGGTGGCTACAGGCCCCAAGGGCAGCAGTGGCAGAGATCGACATTTCAGAATCAGGGCCCACAAAGCCCATATCAGCAACCTCGACCTCAGGTACCTGCAGTACCACGAGGGCAGGCTCCCACTGATAGGTTATGCTACAAATGTAACCAACCAGGACATCTCATTCGTTATTGTCCCAGTTGGCGAGGCGCTCCACAGGGTAGGCAGGCCCCACCAGCTCCAGCACGTGCATTTGCGGTTCTACCAGGGTAAGAGAATGTTGAAGGTACCATTACCACTCAGTTTCCATTGCGAGTATTATTTGATTCTGGTGCCTCTCATTCTTTTATTTCTCGGCGAATGATAGAAAAAGAAAATCTTAAAACTATGTCACTTATCAAACCTTTATGTGTTGAGACACCCATAGGAGGCACTGTCACATTATCTGAGTATTGTAGAAATTTTGAGATCTCTTTAATGGGTCGAAAACTTGTTGCGGATTTGATAGTTATGAATTTTGAGAATTTTCATGTTATCCTTGGGATGGATTGGTTGGGTAAAAACTATGTTACTATAGATTGTGCCGCGAGGACCATTTTGATAGATACACCAGGGTTGCCGCGAGTTAGTCATTTTTGTGAACCTTGTGGGGACTCCACAATGACGAGCACTCTATACTCTATAGATATACCAGAGAAAGATATTAGCGTGGTTGAGGTGGTGAAGGATTATGTAGATGTATTCCAAGAGATTTTTGGTTTACCACCTAAGAGAGAAGTCGAATTTCGAATTGACTTGTTGCCAGGAGCATCACCGATTTCGAAAGCTGCATACCGATTGGCTCCTAAGCAGTTGGATGAGATGAAAGTCCAACTGGAGGAATTACTTCAGAAGGGGTAAGAAATTTTTTTCTCATATGTTTTTATAATAGTTATATATATATATATATGTGCTTATTTGTGAGTAACTTTATGGTTAATCCTTTAAGGTGTGTATATTTAAGTTTATACGACCAAGTAATTCTCCATGGGGTGTGCATGCTATTTTTGTTTCTAAGAAGGATGATACTTTGAGGATGTGTGTCGACTATAGAGAACTAAATAAGGTGACAATAAAAAATAAGTACCCCCTTCCGTGGGTAGATGATTTGTTAGATCAGTTGAAAGGGGCGGTTGTATTTTCACAGTTGGATTTGAGGACTGGGTACCATCAGATGAGTGTTGAAGAGCAGAGCATACCTCTGACGGCGTTTCGGACTCAGTATGGGTTATATGAATTTTCGGTCATGCCATTTGGATTGACCAATGCTCCTGCTTTCTTTATGGATTTGATGAATCGTATTTTTCTTCCGTACCTTGATAAATTTGTCGTCATTTTCATTGATGATATTATGGTATATTCTCGAAACATGGAGGACCATCGAGAGCATTTGAAAATAGTGTTGCAGACTTTAAGAGATTACAAACTGTATGCTAAATTTAGTAAGTGTCACTTTTGGGAGAAAGAGGTAAAATTTCTTGGGCATGTGATTTCTAGCGAAGGGATAGCGGTCGATCATGACAAAGTTGCAGCAATTAAGGAATGGAAACAATCCACTAATGCAAGTGAAATTCGGAGTTTCTTAGGGTTGGCTGGATATTACAGGAGATTTATTGAGAAATTTTCGTTGATTGCAGCACCTTTGACGAGTTTGACTCGAAAGGATGTCAAGTTTGTATGGACTAAGGATTGTGAGACTGCATTTCAAGAGTTGAAGCAAAGGTTGACTACAGCTCCGATTTTAATCATTCCCACGCGTGGCGGAAAGTTAGTGGTGTTCACAGATGCTAGCGGAACAGGTTTGGGATGTGTTTTGATGCAAGATCAGAAAGTGGTTTCATACGCTTCTAGGCAGTTAAAGCCACATGAGAGGCGATATGCCACGCATGATTTGGAATTAGCAGCAGTGGTTTTTGCTTGAAAAATATGGAGGCATTATTTGTATGGAGAAAAATTTGAGTTGTATACTGATCACAAAAGCTTGAAGTACCTATTTTCACAACGGGATTTAAACATGAGGCAACAGAGGTGGATGAAGTTCATTAGTAGTTATGATTTTGAAATCCTTTACCATCCAGGCAAAGGGAATGTGGTGGCGGATGCCCTTAGCAGGCAACATAGTGCGTTGACCGCTCTTATGGTGCAAGAGTGGAAGATTCTCGAGGTTATTGCAGCTCATGATGTTTTGACTGTTCCGCATGCTAGAGGAGCTTATGTTTGTAGTTTGACAGTAAAACCTACCCTGATTATCCGGGTCATTTCCGTGCAGCACACTGACCCGTTTCTCATGAACAAAATAAATGATTTGATAATTGATACGTTGGATGACTGCCCTACTGATTGGTCCGTTGACATAGATGGAGGATTGCGATTTCATGGTAGACTGTGTACCGGATATTTCGGCATTAAAGAAGGAGATTATGGACGAGGCTCATCGTTCTAAATTTACTATTCATTCAGGGGGTACGAAGATGTATCATGATTTGAGAAGGAGTTTTTGGTGGGAAGGCATGAAACGAGACGTTGGGGAATATGTCTCACACTGTTTCACTTGTCAGCAAGTGAAAGCGGAACACCAGAGGCCGTCTGGTTTATTGCAGCCTCTAGAAATACCCATGTGGAAGTGGGAACACATTTCGATGAATTTTGTTGATGGGTTACCTAGATCTCGGAGGGGTAATGAGTCCATTTGGGTTATTGTTGACCGTTTGACTAAGTGTGCACATTTTATCCCCATTGGTGCATCTCGTAATACTGACAAGTTAGCTGCTATGTATATCCGAGAAGTGGTAAGGTTGCATGGGGTTCCTATTACCATTGTTTCAGATAGAGATCCATTGTTTACATCCGCATTTTGGGAAAGTTTCCAACGTGCTATGGGTACTACCTTGGCTATGAGCACGACGTATCATCCACAGACTGATGGGCAGACTGAGCGGGTAAATCAGATTTTAGAGGATATGTTGCGAGCTTGCATCATGGATTTTGGTGGTAGTTGGGAGGATCACTTACCGTTGGTGGAGTTCTCGTACAATAGTAGTTACGAATCAAGCATTGGTATGGCACCCTTTGATGCTTTATATGGTAGGCCTTGTAGATCTCCTAGTTGTTGGGCAGAGGTAGGTGATACCGTATTGTTGGGACCAGAGATTGTTAGGGAGACAGCAGGGAAGATTGAGATTATTCGGGGAAGGATAAAAACTGCTCAGAGTAGACAGAAAAGTTATGCAGATCAAAAGCGCAAGAATGTAGTGTTTGCGGTTGGTGATTTAGTTTTCCTTAAGGTGTCTCCCATGCGAGGTGTGATGAGATTTGGCAAGAAAGGAAAGTTGAGCCCGCGGTATATTGGGCCATTCGAGATTGTCGGATGTGTTGGTCGCTTAGCTTACAAGCTTGCGTTGCCGCCCAGTTTATCGATGATCCATGATGTCTTTCATGTCTCGATGCTGAGAAAATGTGTGAAAGACCCAACTCATATTGTTCAACCTACAACTATTGAACTGAATGAGGATTTGACCTATACAGTTGGGCCGGTGAGGATAATTGATCGTGACGTGAAGCAACTACGACGTAAGAAAGTTAGCTTGGTCAAAGTCCAGTGAAGTGAAAAGGAGAACGATGTCACCTGGGAGTTGGAGGACAAAGTAAAGCGTATGCACCCAGAATTATTCGCCTAACCCTTATCCTACCGAATCTCGAGACGAGATTCTTTTTAAGGTGTGTATATTGTAATACCCGCCCAATTCACTTACCAATATACTTGCATTATTTTAGAAGTTAATAATATTTATTGGTAGTAATTATTAATTGATAATAATTACAAGTAATAATAGTTTATGATTTTTAATTTCAAACCTAGGTTCAGACTGATGGTGGGAAAGAGATAAAGGATGGGTGTGTTTAGCCAAAGAAACCCTAAATTTTTATTTAAAAAGAAACCCTAGTTTTTCTTTCCTCTTTGCACACACACAAAAGAAAAAGAAAAAAAAAATCTGCGTTGAGAGGCACTGGAAGAAGAACCTTGGAATCTTGCCAAGGAAAAAAATATTAGTGAGTTAAATTCTATCAAAATTTTAAATCTACGATATCGATTATTCTGTGACTTTTTTTTTTATGTACGAACTCGATTTTTTTTTACAGATGTTAAACCTCCTGATATAAACCCTAGATTCCTCGTTTTCTTTTATTGATAGTGATTGGTATCTTTACATTTTTTTTTTTATTAATGGTGAGGTGATATGAGAAGGGTTTATTTGTTTTTTTGGTGATTGACATGTGTAAGAGAAAGGTTTTTGGTTGTAAGTTTTTGTTGTTGTGATGTGACGACTGGAAGAAAGAGGATGGGAAAGGAGTCATGTGGTTTTCAAAAAGTGATGGGTGGTTTTCCATATGTGGTTTGCATAGATTAGTGTTGACTTATTTTGTTTTCATATGATTTTTATATGTGGCCTCAAATGGTTTTAGGATTACAGTGGGTTCATTTTTTTTTTGTCGCAGTTTGTGTGTATGGGTTTCCCCAAATAATCACATGGGTTCAGTTTTTGTGTCTGACAGGTGGTTTCATTATATATATATATTTTTTTCGGAGTTGTGGAGAAAGAACATTTGCCAAGTATTTTATTTGAGCCATTATTTTTTTTTTTCAAATCAATTAACAGCACATCACATTCCCCCCTACAGTACCATATGCATAAAACCTTACTACAATTATATTCACAACATGACAAAATTTATTTTGCCATCTCCTTAAGAAAAGAATGAAAAACACGTGTGTCACAAGCACAAGCATTCTTTTATCATAGTGACATACACGTGTTAAGAAAACAAGTTCCATTAACTAGCTATATCTTAAATTAAGATACCCTGACTATCCTTATGGAAATCCACCTTTACTTTCTTGCTTAATTATAAACATCAAAATTTCCTCTCAAATGGTTCCAAGAACAGTTTCGATGCCCCTAAGTAATTCAGCCTATTTAACATATAGGCCTCATTGATTATCTAATTGATGCCACCAGATAGTAGGAGACATGGTTCGGATCAACAAATGGGTTTGGCTTCAAATCCATGTGATTATTCACAAAATTGTAACCAAAAAAAAAAAAAAAAAAAAAAAAAAATATATATATATATATATATATATATATATATATATATATATATATATATATAATGAAACCACCTGTCAGACACAAAAACTGAACCCATGTGATTATTTGGGGAAACCCATACACACAAACTGCAACAAAAAAAAAATGAACCCACTGTAATCCTAAAACTATTTGAGGCCACATATAAAAACCATATGAAAACAAAATAAGTCAACACTAATCTATGCAAACCACATATGGAAAACCACCCATCACTTTTTGAAAACCACATGACTCCTTTCCCATCCTCTTTCTTCCCGTCGTCACATCACAACAACAAAAACTTACAACCAAAAACCTTTCTCTTATACATGTCAATCACAAAAAAAAACAAATAAACCTTTCTCATATCACCTCACCATTAATAAAAAAAAATGTAAAGATACCAATCACTATCAATAAAAGAAAACGAGGAATCTAGGGTTTATATCAGGATTAACATCTGTAAAAAAAAAAATCGAGTTCGTACATAAAAAAAGTCACAGAATAATCGATATCGTAGATTTAAAATTTTGATAGAATTTAACTCACTAATATTTTTTTCTTTGGCAAGATTCCAAGGTTCTTCCTCCAGTGCCTCCCAACGCAGATTTTTTTTTTTTTTTTTTTCTTTTGTGTGTGTGCAAAGAGGAAAGAAAAACTAGGGTTTCTTTTTAAATAAAAATTTAGGGTTTCTTTGGCTAAACACACCCATCATTTATCTCTTTCTCACCATCAGTCTGAACCTAGGTTTGAAATTAAAAATCATAAACTATTATTACTTGTAATTATTATCAATTAATAATTACTACCAATAAATATTATTAACTTCTAAAATAATGCAAGTATATTGATAAGTGAATTGGGCGGGTATTACATATATGGTGTGGATCTATATGTCATTTTGTGGGCTCCTATTTTACTTGGTAGTTGAGTTTATTGTCATGAGAGTGTAAATCAGTTGTCAATTTCATATTATTGTTAGAGATCATATTTCTACAAGTAATATTTGTTTGCATTTAGTTTGAGATTTAGCTTTTGGGTTGGTGCAGCTTGGCTCGTTGGACTTGTTGTTCTCCGAGATGTAGGACTTGTCAGTGGCGCATTCTATAAAAGAGCTAGTACCTTGGATTGGCAGGTGAGGTTACCACCTCGGTTTGATTGACGAGTTTGAATATTTAGGATGTTTTTAACGGTATTTGTTTTATTAGTGGAAAAGCTGGTCCGAGTTCACCAATCTCGATGGGACTCACCCACAGAAAGTGGAACCTCTATTTCTCAGCAAGGTGAAGTTCTCTTGAGTGATAATATCATAATTTTAATTTCTTATCAACTCAAGCTAGGGCATGAGTTTTCAGGAAATTTTAAACTAGGAGATTGCTTGTTTCTGACGTAGATTAAAATCTAGGAAAACCCAAGTGATAAATTTGTGAAGCCTAGCAGTTTGGTTTTGAGTCATGGTTCATTTGGACATTAGACAGATGGTGAAAATCACAGGTATGCCAAGAAAATATAGGCATGTGTGGCTCTGTTTGTACTTTGCTAACAAAAAGTGCATATCAACGGATTATAAGGCCTTGAGATAACTCTTTAGGAGTTAGTTTGATGTTATTATGATGGTATATTAGTATTAGGATTACTATTTTTAGTATTAGTTATTATTAATAATTGGGTCACTCCTTGTTAAGACCCAACTAAGAATATGAGTCCAATTAGGTTTAGGGTTTTATTTTGGTTAAATAGGTTAAGTTGTAATTAGTTAGTTTTAAAGTTGAGAGAATTATTTTCAAATTGAAGGAATTTTGTAAGTTAGTTTTTCTTATTTGTTTATTGCTTTCGCACCGTTAATTATATCAATTGGTATTAGAGTAGTGAGATCTTTGGTGCTGCCTAAGAGAACTAGAGTCATCAACGCAAGGATAGAGCGCGTGGAGAAAACCCTTGCAGACATCTCGTTGTGAGGCTGGACAACGAGATGTGATCTTTTTAGATTTGTCTAAAGCAGAGGAGGTGAACTCTACTGCCATTGATTGGGAACAAGGCGCTTTCATTTGTTACGTAGATGACGACAATTAACTTGACCTTTTAGAGTCAGATATTCATGTTATCCACGAGTTGTCACATCGTGAGGCCATGAATCCTCGCGTTACTGATTTGGAGGAACAATATCCAACCTCAGTAATTTGCAACAACCTTCTCTAAGAAGATAGAAAAAAGGGGTGGTTGACATGCAGGATGACAACCCTAATTTTCCCAATGTATTTGAACACTAAACTCTAGGGTTGGTAAAGGAGAACACTTTGCGAATTGCGCAATAGCCCCCTCCCCTAGATTGCTCGCAATCAGAAAAGCAAAAACAAAATTGAAGATGGAAAACCTGATATTTTCCAAAGCACCAACGAAACGTAATAGAAGATCGAAGAATTGCTAAAAAGAGACATTACCTGAAAGAGACCGGCATCAGCCCCTTAGTTGCGCGTCCCTTCGCGACAACCCGCACCCACACATGGCAACGAGTTGATCGGTTGTCCTTCATTGCTAGACCAGGTTTTCCCCAGCTTGATCGCCTTCCTCCTCGGCGACTAATGTGTCGTCGTCTGGCTGCAATCCATCTCAACAACTTCCTTGAAGAACATGAAGTGCAGATGAGAGTTTTGTTTGTGATTTTAGTTTGATAAGAAATAGTTATTGGCACCCGACCATCGTTCTGTACCACATGCTATATCGTCTGATGATAAAGAATTTATTTGTGCCCACATTGATAACTCAGGACCACCATGTGTTTATACAAACTCTTTTGACGATGAACAGGCTATTCGACACCAACAGTCTCACTATGCCCTACCACATACTGGTGTGTATGTTTTTGCGACTATATTATACGCCACCTTAGGATTGCTTATGTACCACCTTGGGACAGGGCTTATGATTTCGATATGGACTTCTATGAACCACTGCATGGAGCCACTTTTCATCCTCCCAATAAAGGGGACTCCATCATGATGCTTATGGAGGTGAGAATAATTTTGATGCTTTATCTATGACTTTGGATCGTTTTGTTAATTGCTTGGAACGTACACAACATGGTGATATTAAATTAGATGTTCCAACTTACGCTGGTCTTGGTAATGATGATGTTTTTGTTGATTGGGTTGATCAAATGAACACGGTTTTGAAATATAAGTCTCTAACATGGATTAAAGTTGTGCATTTAGTTGCAATAAAATTACTGGGTACCACACCTAATTGGTGGAGAGATTTGACCACAAAAAGACAATTGTTGGGGAAGGCACCCCTAAGATGAAAAAATTGTTACAACGTGCTTTCATCCCCAAAGATTATCAACAAGATTTGTTTGGTACGTTGCAATAAACTTACAATAGGCAAGTCTACAGTTTCTGAATACACTGAGGAATTTCGTCTTTTGTGCAGTAGACTGAAGATGAATGAATTTGAACAACAAAGATTGACATGTATTTGCATGAACTTTCTCAACCTATATAGAAGGCTTTGGATATTATTTCGATTACTATCATGGCAGAAGCGCAGTATGCCAAAAAGGTCGAAGCACGTTCACAATATCATGTGATTACTTCAATTATATCTCTGACATCTTTGGTTCCTACCACACCTACCAAACCAGTTACACGTACTGTTGCTTAGAATCCTACTATCAAATGGTTCGGATGTGGGCAAGTTGGCCATCTTTGTCGAGATTGCTTGAAAGATAAGGCAATTTCCCTTATTGCAAATGGTGATGATGGAGATCTGTTGGTTGTGGATGCTTCTCCTCCTCAGGATGACAATACAGGTCACGAGGCGCATGAGCACATCTTCGTGGTCGCTGATGGCTTGGCTGGCAACGGCTAAGCTCGAGGATGAGCTTTTTCGAAGTAGGGGAAATGATGGTATATTAATATTAGGATTAATATTTTTAGTATTAGTTATTATTAATAATTGGGTCAGCTCAACTTGGAATCCGAGTCCAATTAGGTTTAGGGTTTTATTTTGGTTAAATAAGCTTCAAAAGTTGTAATTAGTTAGTTTTGAAGTTGAGAGAATTATTTTCAAATTGGAAAAAAAGAAAAGAAACTTTGTAAGTCAAGTTTATGTTATTTGTTTATTGCTTCCGCACCATTAAATCTATCATATTATCACAAGACTATTTAACAAAGATTGGTAAATGGATGTTATTCAAGTATGTGGAAATCTGCTGTCATTTGTTGGACAATCTAGACCCTCCTGCTACAATCAAGTCAAAAAAAAAAAAAAAAATGTTGTACAAAACAACTTAAGCACAATACATGAGCTTATAATATTTAAGACGGTTGGAATCACAATAGTAGTTAGCTGACACAGAACGGAGGAAAATTGAAATAGTAGGGATAGTTGCAATCATGTGATAGTTTACTTATTTAACATTTTTGATCAGTATGGCGAGTTCTTTCAGTGGTAAGAAAGCATGAAGACAAAAAAATAATATAAAGGTCGAACACGGCAATGTCAAGTTTTTTTCAAATATTCCACCATATTAGTAAAAAAAAATTGCTCAGAGTACTTGCAGTATCTGGAAGTCAGACCAGCAGAATAATATACCTGACATCCCACATTTATTAAGACGTTTATTGTATGTGTGGAACATGGAATTCCTTCTCAGCTTCAAGTTTGGCTGCTAAACTCATCTTGTTGCGGCAATTTGAGCAGGTTAATACAGTCTTCCAGTTGGTTCTGGTTGCTGCTGCTCTCCTTCAACCAGAATTTGGCACTGAAGAAACTCGAATATATGTCGACTATTTGAGGTAATTCTTACTATATAAAGGTCATGAATTAAACTTGAAGTCCAGTGTATCTCAAATAAAATGAAATTTGAACAGCTGGCTGGTTGCTTCAACGACGGTTGCGTCAACTGCTGCATATGGAGCTCAACACTTGCGGAATGGATCAAGAGCAATAGCAAAGCAATCCTTTTCCGGAAGAAAATCTTAACCTGAACTTGCAATGACATTTCTGCAACTTCGAACAAATTCTTTCATTGTTCAGCACTGGAGGGAGCTCAATCACCCTCGGTTAATTAAAAGCTTCACTTCTGTGGATTATCTACAAAAAGGACACTTGGAGGGTTAGACATTAGGAGGAAATGCTCAGTCACTTGATAGAAGAAGCCACAAAATACGAATTTCAGTTCTGGAGCTCCAAAAGATGAGAAGGAGAGGATCTAATTCTAACATAAGCCGGCTTACTTTGTATTCATCAATGCAATGGTGATTTGCATAGGAAATAACGTAACAAATTTTCCATTTCCTTCATCAAAAGCAAATTATTCAGTTCATTTACAACTTGTTCACTCGCCAAAGGTGTGATGGCTCAGTGGTTGAGTGGCGGATTGTATCACTATAGGTCACAGGTCAAATCCAACCAGCGGCATCTGGGTGGGAGGGGTTAATGGATAAAAAAAAAAAAAAAAAAACCCTTCTCCACTTATATATGGGTCGTATGTTAAATCCGTATCGGAACATTGTTATTATATACATTTTACATATCAGTTCAGCAAATTTATCTGGTTGTATTCCTTGTTGCACAAATTTGAAGCATTGTTGAAGTTCATTTTATTCAAGAAAGAGGCTGAAAATTATTTTGGTCTGAAAATCAAGGAGTTTCAATCTGATAACGGTGGTGAATATATAAAGTTCAAAAAGTTCCTTGCAGATTGTGGTATCCATCACAGGTTTTCGTGTCCGTATGCGCATGGACAAAATGGCATGGCTGAAAGAAGACACCGACAAAGTAGAAACTGATTTAATTCAAAAAAATTGGCGCCTAAAACTCCAAGCAAATCAACACTTTTTATTAGTTTGTTTCATTGATTTCGTAATTTCTCCAATTGTTTCTCATCATGCAAATTTATGATAGAATTTCTCAAATTTTGCACATTTCTTCAAAAATTAAGATAGTAATCAAATTTGAGATAAATATAAACATTTAATAAATTTTAAGCACAACTAAAGACTAATATAAAGAGATAAATTGAGTGTAAAAATCAATGTTTTAGGAGCTTATCAGAAACTGGCCTTACTATTCTTACTCATGCAGCTCTACCACCTCAATATTGGATTGACGCATTTACCACTATCGTTTACTTCATAAATAGATTACCATCATGTGTCCTCCAAGGTCGTTCTCCTTACCAGAAACTCTCTAAACTCGAACCTAACTACCTGTTCCTCAAAACCTTTGGTTGTACATGTTATCCCAATTTACGACCATATAATTCTCACAAATTAGAATTTCGATCCAAGCAATGCGTTTTCATTGGCTATTCCCCGAACCCGTTGTCTCTACATTCCCTCAAATCAAGTATATATCTCATGCAATGTCATATTTGATGAAACCTCATTTCCCTTTCAGGTTCTAATATCACCAGCCGCCTAATCCTTACCATCCCAACTGGTTCAACTTGGTCCTATTCATTTTTAGTCTACCCATTATTTCATCATCTTCTAAATACATCACCAAATTTACTTTCTCTACTAGGTCTAACACCAATTACTAGGGGTGGGCACGGTCCGGGTTGAGGCCTATCCCGATCCCAGTCTCGGTTCAATCAACCGGGAACAGTTCGGGTTGGGAAAGTCAGTTTTTTTGGGACAACCCGGTTGGAACCGGACTGTTTGGAACCAGGTCAGTCCGGGTCGGGACCATGCCTACCCGGGTTTTTTTTTTTGAATCCAAAATGAAATTAGAAAATTTTCTTATTCCAATAAGAAATTAGATCATTAAGCCTCAATTTAAAACACTGCAATCAACTGAAAATGAAAAGCAACTGGCCATTTAGATGCGAAAACGCAAAAAAAAAAATAAAAATCAATCTCATCTCCAAATGTAAATCCAACCGAGCATTGAGAGAGATGGCTAATCCTCTTTCTTATTTGTTTTGTTAATTACTTTCTTGTGCCATTTGGTTGGCTAATACTATTCCAATGCTCTTGTTTCTGAATAGGAGAATAACAGAAACATGAGCACCTGAGACAACATTCTCATAATCGTACAGTCTTTGATGAATGTCATAACTTGCACCCAATCTGCTCTTCATGGGTTGGCGTAACTTGCACCCAAGATGGAACCCGAGTGCATACCCTTCGCTTGGCCATGAAAACGCGAACCTTCGCTCGTCAAGAAAACGCGAACCGTAAACAAAAGCAGAGGTTCTTTGAATCTGTTGGAAAATGAAGTGTTCTAAAGGGTACTGGTGGTTTTGATTTTATAAATGTTGGGCTTGACATTATAGTTGGGCTTAGATTTATTATAAATGTTGGGAATGTTGGGCTTGACATTATAATTGGGCTTGAATTTATTATAAATGTTGGGCTTGACATTATAATTGGGCTTGGATTTATAAGTGGGCTACAGTAACGAGACGAACCGAAACAGTTCGGGACTGAATTTTGTGGAACCGGTACCGTCCCGATTCCAACCGGTCCGAGATCGGAACCGGAATAAAAACTGTATAAACCGGTTGGTCCCGATTTAAATCGGTTCGGAACCATACCGGTCCGGGTCAAGATCGGGATTCTTGCCCACCCCTACCAATTACTCCATCTCCCTCGCACCTCAATTTGATAACTCGCAAACAGACTCAACCAAGTTCCCAACCACCCTCTCAATCTATTCCATTAATTACCTATCAGCAAAAGAATCTTAAAAACATCATACCTATTGTTCCATCTGCTTCACTTATCCCATCTCCTACTCCTCCACGAAGTCAGCGACCTTTAGTTACATCTACTCATCCCATGGTCACTAGGACTCGTGACAACACTCGTAAACCTAAATAATTCTGTATCACAACTAAACACCCCCTTCCCCATGTTTTCATGGCCAACCTCTCTCAATCCCTTGAAACCACTTGCTTCACCTCCACCAACAAACTTTTCATAATGGCGTCAAGCTTTGCAAGAAGAACTCAATGCCTTAATTGCCAATCGCCCCTGGGCATTAATACTAAAACATCCTTCCATGAATCTGTTGGCAGCAAATGGGTATTTCGCATAAAACACAATCCAGATAGGTCAATTGCTCGTTAATAATCACAACTAGTTGCAAAGGGTTACATCAACAACCTGGTTTGGACCATGGTGACCTTCAGTCTAGTAATCAAACATGCCACTATTCGAGTTGTATGTAGTCTTGTTGTCTCTTATGGCTAGTCTCTTCGGCAACTAGACATCATGCATGTAACGACTCGGTCCATATAACACAATATTGTCCGCTCTGGGCCCAAATCGGCCTGCACGGCTTTAAAACGCGTTGTATCATGTAGAGCCAAGCTCGTACATATAAAACACATCACCCTCCCGCACTCAGGCGATGTGGGACTATGATCCCCCTTGAGTAGCTCGTCCAATCTCTTTTGGGATCCACAGGCCTGTTGGGCCTATTGGGCTCCAACCCTCACCCTCAGGTCCGCCCACACAAGGGTATTACAGTCCACCCCCCTTGGGAGCCCAACATCCTCGTTGGCCACACAGGCCCAACGTCCACATCGGCACACTTCTGGCTGGGCTAGGCTCTGATACCATTCTGTAACGACCGCTCAACCGCCTCGCACGGCTTTAAAATGCCTCTTTCTATGGGGATCTAACCTCGCACATATATAGCACATCCCCCTTCCGCACCCAGGCGATGTGGGACTATGTCCCCATTTGTAGCTCGTCCAACCTCTCTTGGGCATATTGGACTCCAACCCTCACCCTAAGGTCCGCCCACTCCTGGGTCTCACAGTCCACCCCCCTTAGGGCCCAACGTCATCGTTGGTCACACAGGCCCAACGTCCACGTCGACACACTTCCCGCTGGGTCAAACTCTGATACCAACTGTAACAACCCCCTCCACATGACACCATATTGTCCGCTCTGGGCCCAATCGGCCCGCACGGCTTTAAAACGCGTGATATCATGTAGAGCGACCTCGCACACTTAAAACACACCACCCTCCCGCACCCAAGCGATGTGGGACTATGATCCCCTTTGAGTAGCTCGTCCAATCCCTCTTGGAATCCACAGGCCTGTTGGGCCTATTGGGCTCCAACCCTCACCCTCCCCCTCCCCCTCAGGTCCGGCCACACAAGGGTATCACAGTCCACCTTCCTTTAGAGTGGCCACACAGGCCCAACGTCCACGTCGACACACTTCTAGCCGGGTCAGGCTCTAATACCATTCTGTAACGACCCGATCCGCATAGTAAGATATTATCTGCTTTGGGTCCAATCGGCCCGCACGGCTTTAAAAAACCTCTTTCTATGGGGATCCAGCCTCGCACATATATAACACATCTCCCTTCCGCACCCCAGGCGATGTGAGACTATGTCCCCTTTGTAGCTCGTCCAACCTCTCTCAGGCCTATTGGGCTTCAACCCTCACCCTCAAGTCCGCCCACTCCAGGGTCTCACAGTCCACTCCCCTTAGATATCTCAAATCATTAGTCAATAAAGTATCTTAATTCATGGAGTCACCAACTGATACTCATTGAACGGTTGTGAAGCGCATACTTAACTAACTTAAAGACACCCTTGATCATGGAATATTTTTCTCCTCAAACTCTCCAAATGTCATTCATACCTACACTTGTGCAGGATGCCTCTATGATCGCAATTCAACAAGTGGGTATTGTGTCTTTCTTGGCCGAAATCTTATCTCATGGAGTTCCAAAAAGCAAGCCACTCTGATCATGTCCAGCTCTGAATCAGAATATAAAGGTGTTGACAATGTTGTAACTCAACTAATGTTGCTTAAATATCTCCTTAGGGAGCTTGGTGCCCTACCACCTACTCCTCCCACCATTTGGTGCGGCAATCTCGATGATACCTATCTCAAACAAAACATGTAGAATTTGATTTCCAGTTTATCCATGATCAGTTCAAAACCAAGAAATCATACAAATCACAGTTAATATTTGTTTTCATCACTTTTTTTTTTTTCTGAAAAAAGTGATGTGTAAGCATGCATTATTATGTATCAATGCTCCACTTCGCATTGAAAAAAACCTGATTGAAAAATGCTTTTTAAAACATTAATGTGAAGTTTTCAAGGTTGGAATTTCGCACACACCCTTGTAGCCCTTGGTTAATAAGTTGGATTGCTTTATCACCAAGCATTACTTTTGGATTTATCTAATCCTATGGGGAGCCCCACACAAATTGCATGTTTCGGGTGGCTAAGGTTGGGAAAAATATTGGCATGTGACTGTGAGAGCACCCTTTCGCACAAATGTTAGTAATGGCAACAGGCATACATTCCTTTGCAATAATTCAAATGTTTAATTTCTCATTTCGGAAAAGCCTCCAGATGGGAGAGGGGTTTGGAAGACCCCCACCAGTTTATTGATAATTCAAAACTTGAAAACATGGGGAGATTGGGGACATGATGAACTTTATTTATGACTCTAAAGCCTAGAATTTGCACAGAAATATAAGAACAGAAATAGGTTGCAAACAACTTCGATCAAGCTTAAGTACATTTAGAACCTCCTTCAGTAGATGACTGGAGTTTTCTCAGCTTTCCAGATCACTCGCTTGAGTTCTTCATCAAAGCTCTCTGGCATGCCTTGTTTATGTATGCTCTCGAGGGCAGTAAGGTGTTCGATTCCGTTTGGTACCTTCTTTAAGTCTTCACAATCAATGAACTCCAAAGTTTGAATGGAAGGCATTGCCCCTTCATCAATGATCACCACGTTCAAGTTCCATAGTGAACCAAGTTTCAATAGCTTAAGTTTTTGAAATCCTCCTATCTTGAATTGCAGTTCTCCTCCAGTGAAGGCGCTGATAAGTCTCAGTTCCACCAAACAAGGTAGTATTTCAAGACCGTTAAGGATACATTTGTGATCTTGTATCAAGGAATTTTCAAGTGTTAACTTGGCGAGGTGACAAAGCTTAGAAATCCAGCTAGGAAGTGTGCCCAATTGTCCGTCCATGAATAGTTTTTCAAGGCACGGAGGAGACAGTAAATTATACATATTAAGATCTCCACCCTGATTTGAAATCACACTCAACGAGCGTAGGTACTTCATCTTCTCTACGGATGCAAGAAGATGCACCCCATCTTCCTCCATGAGATCTACTACGACCAGTTTCCTCATTTTAGTCAGCATGGCAAGATTCTTAGGCAACGCCGATCTCCCTTTAACTTCAGCTTGAACTACTGAAAGATGCTCTAATTTATTCAACCTCTGGATGTCAACAGGCAAAACAACCCCTTTCCCGTCACCTCTTCTGATGGAAAGGTGCCGAAGACAGTTTAGATTGAGAATGTCATATGGCAGTTCAGTTACTTGGCAATTCTTCATGATAAGTACCTCAAGGTTCCTCAGCTTTCCAATGGAATTTGGAAGCGATTCAATGTAGGAACTCTCAACGTTTAGATACCTCAGATGCAATAGTTTCAGAATTTCATGTGGAAACTGAAGCACAAACACCAGGCTCAGTACTTTCAGAAGTTTAAAGCTTGAGAGGAGGGTAGGTTCCATGGTAATAGAACAATTTGGAAGATCAAATTGAGTGAATGACCGAAGCTTAAGGGAAAAGCACTGGTCTCTTTTTAACAATCCATCCAAGTTTTCTGTATTGAAGATAGATAATCGTCGTCCAACCATTTGATCCTGCAGCCTTTCTCCATCAAGGTGTACCACAAAGCCTTGCTCGTGAGCCTTCATGATGATGAACTCACGCATTAGGTCATGAATGCGAACTCGCTTTGCCTTTCCTGTTGCATTAAACGCTTCTACTTGAACTAAGCTCATACTGATTAACTCATCAAGGTATCCTCTTGCAGTATCTTCAATTGTGGAGCTATCACTAGATCTTCTTTCCACGAATCCTTCAGCAATCCATAGCCGGAATAAGCTATTGCAATCAATGGAGTAATCCTTCGGGAAGATGCACAAATACAAGAAACAAGACTTTAGGTGGCAAGGCAAGTCCGTGTAGCTTAATGAAAAGATGCAGTTTAAATCTTTAAGATGCTCATGATTTCGTTCCATCAGGTTTTCATAGATTTGGCCCCATTTGATTTGCTCCCGGCTTCGCAGAAAGCCAGCTATGGAGACAATTGCTAGTGGAAGCCCATTGCACTTGTGCAAAAACTTTTGACAAGTTTCTCTCAAGTATGTTGGGCAGCAACTCACATCATCAGATGAAAACACATTCCTGTAGAAGAGCTTCATGGAATTTGTTGTTGACAGGCGTGGAAGTTTGAACTCACGGCAATACTTTTTTCCAACTACACAAGCACAGGCTACATGGTGGTAGCGTGTAGTCACCATTATTCTACTACCACACCCATTATCATCAGGAAATACATTTTTGAAATCATTCCATGCATCTAATTTCCATATGTCATCAAAACTCATGAAGTACCTCTTTCCTCTTAGGCAGTTCTGTAGCATCTCCTTCAAATCGGTTGTGTGCATGGACTTTACCTCACCTTGGAACTTCGTCTTGTCCTCGCCATTCAACAATTTCAGAATCAGGTTTTCCAAGATTTTGTTGATATCGTAAGTCTGGGACAAAGTAACCCATAAACGGTGGGGAAAGACATCTCTCATGGCCCGACTGTCGAACACTTTCTTCACAAGAGCGGTCTTGCCGAGACCACCCTCTCCGTATACTGAAATGATGCCTAGTCCAAGAGAGTTTCTGTCAAAATTGACTAACCACCCAATCAAGTCGTCTCTATACTCGTTGATGCCCACGAGTTGAGCCTCCTCGATCAGCAGAGCATCCTGTCGCGGATCCCGTGTAGGTATGATTTGTCCAGCTCTCGAACTAGAACCTGCAGGTTCCTTCTTGTTAAGACCATACAATTCTTTTCTGTTGGAAATTTGCTTCAATTCGTTTTTTATTTTCTTGATCCGGTTGAAAATTTGGTGTCGTGTCTCCCCTTTTATCATCCGCTGGAGTCGATGGTCTGGAAGAAGCAAGTACTCATCGAGAACGTCTTCTGTCTCATACGCCACCTCACGAACTTGTTTCACCCATTCTTTCAGTCCTTCGTCTCCATCTTCCTTAGCATCAGCATCCTTAAGAAATGCCCGCATGCTATGAAACTCATCTTTGATTTCTTTGATCTCTTCATTAACTCTTCTTACAGAACTAATTTTTTGAGCAGCCAAGGGAAGCAGTGTCTGCAAAAGAATGGCTACAGCACTTTCAGCCATCGATTCTATCTTTTCTCTCACTCTATCTACTTTTCTTTTCCTTGATCTCTCCCCCCAAAAATTTTAAACAGACTGACTTCTTCAATAGCCAAAGAAATCTGTGTTCCTAATAGAAAGCTCACAACACTCTCCATGACTCTCTCACTCTTTCCCTTTCTACTTTTATAGCTGAAACTTAGTAGCAAGTTGTAATAGGTAAACAAGGCCGGCGTGAAATCTTCTTGTTGGGAAAATTAAAATACTACAACGTATTTTAGAATTCGCTGAAAAGTCTATGTCTATCTAAACATGGAATTTAATTTGAACAGTGGTCCTCTGACTTCCCATCTGTTTAAAAATGCCGGTCAGCATGAAAACCAAGCCAACAACCCAGACCGGCTAGAAGGACTCGACAACAATAATGTAGCCTAAAGGCATGGTTTGATTAAACCTTATAGAGTCACTAATGTAACCTTCAGCCAAAATTCTAGCTGGCCTGGGTCAACTAGCGAGGTTGCTGTTTGGGTGGGGCAAAAAGACAATTTTGCCCCCCTTTTTAACCACATTTTTTAGAAGATGTTTAAAAGGTGGGGAGAGGTAAATTTGTCTTTTTACCCCACCCAAGCAACATACAGGCTGGGGAACTCAGGCTTTGTAGAATTACTCAACCTTCCGTTATGAATTAATAAATAAATTTAAAAAATTAATAATTGACAAAGAAAGAAAGAAAAAGTAATATATATAAAGAAAGTGGGGTCCAGCCAGAAGACTTTAAGGGTGTGTTTGGTTGCATGGAATTCTATGCCATGAGAATTCATGAGAATACTCCTATATTTTAAGCTAAATTGATATATCACTTCACATCTACCATTTGATTTTTTGATCAATGGTGAGAATGGAAGTATCATGAATATGAGAATTCCACTCCTTGGTCCCCCAATGCATGTGATTCCCATGTTCATGAGACTTTTAAAAAAGATTCGTCGCTTAAAGCGAGCAGGTTCATCGCCTAAAACATCCTAGGGCGACATACGTTGTCGTCGCCTAAAGATATCTTACGCGACAAATTGGAAAGCTGCGTCGCAAAAGTATTCACAACAAAGATGCATCCTAGGGCGACTGATGCGCTATTTTAATAGCACACAACTTAATACCCTGCTTTGTAATTTGTAGTATAGAATAAGTAGGGATCGTTCTAGACCGGGGATTAGAGGGCTTGTTAATTACACTAATAATAATTAAAAGACAACTAACAACCTAATTAATTAAATAAAAGGGGATTGGATTTTCTAAATTAAATTATGAAAATAACTACGAAAATTAATATAAAGATAATAAGCTAAAGAGATGACAAAGATGAGAAATTAGTTAAGGGTTTTATCTCCACACACCAAACACATGCTTATAAATTAATCTTCAATAATCACTTGCTAACTCGTGAGAGACAATGCTCAAGACTAACCGTGACCGCACTGCATTAATCTTATTATTTTCCCAAGTTCGTTGAATTAAACTAAGCGTCGCTTTCAAACTATTCTTATCATGCTATCTCAACAGGAATCGCAAGTTAAATAGCAATCTAAGATCATTAAGTTTTGTGAAAAATATGAACACTGACTAGACAATCACAAGTATGATCAGCATCTTGTTCTTGCCTAGGTTTTGACTTAACCTTACCAACGTTCCTTGGTATTTACTACTTGTGAGTACAAAATCATAACAATTAGGTGAAACTCTCCTATACTCTAGCCCCAGATCCTAGCATGCTTACTAAGTTGGCCACCTTAACAAACATAAAAGGAAAAGTTCTCTATGAAGCAGTTAAGTAAAACACAATCACTAATAGCAAGGAAGATTAAAGTCAATTAATTTATAAAGCACATGTTCGGGGCTTCGAATTCACCCCTAACTAAGAGGAGTTTAGCTAGACATATTAATTATGTTTAAACAATAATCCATAATCAATAATCAAACTAAAATAAGTAAGAGAGTTGAGATATTTAGAGATGAAAACACTGATCCGTGGTGGTATTGAGTGGAACGGGGGTGCGAATAGCGCGAAATCCCTTCCTTCCTCCTTGATCACTTCGCGAGTTGCTCCTTCCTGCTTCCTCAGTTCCTTTCGTTCTACTTCAGCTCCTTTCTCCAGAAGAAGATGCGAGTGAGGGGATGACGGTGTCGGGTTCTGATGGTGACGGCGATGAGGGAGTCAAGCGAGAGAGATATGCGGACGATGAAGATGTTTGTGCGGCTGTGATGGGAACGAAACAGAGCGATGTATGGGGACGATTCAGGGACAACGAGAGAGAGAACTGAGGTGAGGGTTTTCGTGCGAGAATGTTCTGATGGTGATGGCGATGAGGGAGTCAGGCGAGAGAGGGATGAGGCGACTGTGGTTGTAAGGAGGAGGGGATGAACAGGGTCCTACGTGGTGGTCTGCGGCTGTAGATGAGGGCGGTGAAGATGGTTGATGATGGGTGAGGACGGCGGATAGGGTTTGTGCGAGGATGATCAGGGAGGAAAAGGAGATGATGGAGGCAGTGGATCAATGCTATTGCTCGATGGGTGGTTGGATGCTCTCTCAAAGTCAGGTATCTTCCCCCTTTTATTCTTGTTTTCCTCCTTCTGTGGTTTCCTTGTTGGTGTGAAGTCCTTGTTGGTGTGGTTTCCTTGCTTGTGTGGTTTCCTTGCTTGTGTGGTTTCCTTGTTTGTGTGATTTCCTTGTTTGTGTGAAGTCCTTGTGCAATTAGTATTCCTAATTTGACAATTTGCTTCTATTTTAAAGTATTGTAATTGGAAACCTACACAAACATGAAAATAACAATTAGTACCATAATTAACAAATAATAGCTAATAATACATATAGAAATATGGTACTAAAAATAGCATAATTATGCCCCTATCAAATTCCCCCACACTTATCTTTTGCTAGTCCCCGAGCAAATCCAAGAAACAAAAATAAAAGACTCAATCTATACTTTCCAACGTTTGTCTCAGAGATTTTCAACGGATCATGACATGTTAAGATTTTTTGTAAACACGAGATTAAATCCATATCATTCGAAAATTAATACACGTTCATAGCAATGATATAAAAATTTACAATTAAATCAATCCAAGTGACTGTGAAACTCAAGCGCGTGCCAAGAAGAATTAACCAAAAAAATCTCACTAGATGCACTCTTTTCTTTTTCACTGATTGTTTGGTAAAATCACTCTTCCTATTCTAGCTATATGTGAGAGGATTGATGTGAAAGGGAAACAAGTAGCTCACATATGATATAACAAGAAAGAATGGCATTTTTTTTTTTTTTTTTTTTTTTTTTTTTATATGATCTCATGGAAGGAATGTTACTACTTGAATGCAAGAACTAGGGACACCATATGCTCATACCTCATTTGAATCTCCACATCGTGACATTGCAAGACACGCTCAATCAAAAGGTCTTAATTCAGGTTGTAATGGGGCCAGGGGGTCAAGGGAAGAGAAAGAACGGATATGAAGTTTTCAAAGGGTTTGAAGAAATTGTGAAAGCATTAGCAAAGAATCATATGGTTCAAGACATAAGTGGGAAAATGACGAGGTGGCTCATTGATAATGAAGAGCTTCAACAATTATTTTGTATCTATTGAAAAGAATTGAACTATCTGTATGGTACTGTAATACTGAATGGATAAAGATAAGGACTTGTATCCCTTTTGTAACTTTTTTTTTTTTTTTTTTTTTCAATTTTTTTTTTATTTTTTTATATAACTCTTTCTTTTTTTGAACTGTCTACCACAAGGGTCTTCCTTCATACTTACTTTTCAACATACCTTGAACCACAATAAAGTATATGCAACTCAAATTATGCTCCACTCTTTTTATTAGGTTAGGGGGATAGAGAATGAGGGTAATGAAATAAAAGGCTTAATAACAGGCTCAATGGGCTTAACCTAAAGGAAAAATATTGTGGATCGGGATTATTTGGCAATGGTGGAAACTAGGTGCCTTTATCATGTCAAGCATGTCATGCAATTCAATATGATGCTTTGAACGAAATTAATACAAGTTCTAGTGTTTAATTCTAAATTTTGAAAGCAATCCAAGTAGCAACCAAAGCAAACAAAATTGAGATCATGCAACGAATTATTATTGACAAAAGAAATAAAAGATGACCTAACTAAAAACTCTCAAAATCAAAGGAACAATAGGCTCAAAACTCACATATGGGTTATAATGAGTTAAATTCAACTAAGCATGCTATGAGTACCAATTACTACGTTGATTACATGTGAATTTTACATATGATAACCATAAATAAGCATTAACCAAAGAATAATATTAGATCTTGAATCATGTTTATAAATCACCTTAAAGTCATACAATTAAAAACCAAATCTCATCATTGTGTTGGAAAATATCCTAAGACTCAAAACAAATATAAATTTTTTTTTTTTTAATTTTTTAATTTTTTTTAAAATTTTTTTTTTTTTAAAATAAAACAATGTGTTGTTCCCCCACACTTAAACCTAACATTGTCCTCAATGTTGATAGATTATAGCACATGCAATGAAAGATTTAAATGCGGAAAAACAAACTACTAACAAACAAAAACAAAAATTACGAAAATAAAATAAAATGATAAAGAAAGCAAATCTGATTGGGTTGCCTCCCAAAAAGCGCTTGTCTTAACGTCGTGCAGCCTGACGGTATCTTCAATTAATCCTCAGAATAAGTGGGAACATGGAGTGATACGTCCTCCACATCATGTGCCACAAATGATTCATGATAGGGCTTAAGTCGATGATGTTTCACTTTAAACTCCTTCCCGGTTGTGACACTCCTAATCTGTATAGCACCATGGGGAAAAACATTAGTAACAATAAAAGGACCAACCCATTCAGAACGTAACTTACCAGTTCTAAGACATGATTGGAAAAGCAAGACTTTCATTCCAATGACAAAAGTATTTCCATGGATCATTTGATCATGAAAAACTATGGTGTTCTCCTTATAATTGCTTTTACTACCATAAGCCTCATCCTGGATCTTTTCAAGCTCATTCAACTGAAATTTCTTCCGCTTCTTTGTGTCATAAGGAACTCCATTGCTCTCATATCCAACGGCAGTAGTGATGTTGGTCTCAAGTTCATCCTCATTTTTGAGGTCTGACAATTTCTGGGCCAAATTGTCATTCACATTAATAGAAAAACAAGAATGATTTTTATCAGAATATCTCGTGGCTTCAAAGATGTTGAAGCCAATCACATCACCATCAAATTCCATGGTCAGTTTTCCCGCATGTACATCAATATTTGTCTTCGCAGTTTTCATGAAGGGGCGCCCTAAAAGAAGAGGCAAAGGTGCTGAAAATTCCGAATCTTCCATCTCAAGCACATAGAAATCTGCTGGGAATATCAAATGGTTAACCTGCACTAGCACATCTTCCAACAAACCTCGAGGATATGCATTAGAACGGTCAGCCAGTTGAATAATAACTCCATCATTTTTTAACTTCCCAAGATTCATAGATTGATAAATAGAATACGGCATAACATTAATTGAAGCACCTAGGTCTAACATTGCATTTTCAATTTTAGTATTACCGATAACACAAGGGATAGTGAAACTACCTGGATCCTTACACTTCGGTGACAATTTCCTTTGAAGAACTGCGGAGACATTCTCACTTACCTTAACTACTTCTCCGTCTCGAAGTCGTCTCTTTGTTGTGCAAAGCTCCTTCAAAAATTTTGCATACTTAGGCACTTGCTTAATAGCATCAAGAAGAGGAATATTGACTTGGACTTTTCGGAAGGTTTCCAAAATTTCCTTATCCTGTTCATCTTTCCTAGATTTGGCAAACCTACCTGGAAAAGGCACAAAAGGTGGAACAAGATTAGCAGAAACTGAATTTGGAATACTCACCTTCTTACCTTGGAGTTCTGGTTTTTCAATGATGGATGGATCATCCTTCTGTAACTCAGCTTTCTTATTTTGACTCTGTTTAGGGACTATTGGCTCATTCTCAATCTGCCTACCACTCCTCAATGTAATTGCTTTTGCAGTTTCAAACCTGCCCTTCGGATTTGGAGTGGTAGAACTAGGAAGTTTTCCTTGCTCACGAATTTGTCCAATAAACTCAGCTATTTGTCCCATCTGTAGCTTCAAATCTGCTATATCTTTTGCTTGATTCTGCTGAGAAATAGTTAATGATTTCAGTATCTCATCATAATTAAGCGGCATACCTGAATTGTGCTGAGGTGGTTCAGGTGGTCCTTGAAAGAAACCAGGGGGTGGTCGATTCGAAGTCTGTTGTTGAGGTTGTTCTGAATTTCTCCATCCAAAATTTGGGTGATTTCTCCAACCTTCATTGTAGGTGTTCGAATAAGGATTATTTCTATAGTGATTTTGCCCCTGAAAACCTATTGCATTGACATTCTCCCAACCGCCATTCTCAATCAGCTGAGGACATTGATCAGATGGATGTCCTGGCTTTGTACACACGCCACAAATCTGTGCAACTCCTAGCATATTCGGCTTCCCTAGGGCCTGAGTCACAAGTGAGGTAAGATTAGCCATTTGAGCTTCCAAACTAGAATTATTACTTACCTCATTGACTTGGGGTGAAGGCTCTCCAATTCCTTCATACTGCTGGGCATTTAAGGCTCGGTTTGCAATCAAAGTTTTTGCTGCTGCTGGAGTTTTATCAACCAAAGCTCCTCCTGCCGCTGCATCTAACATCTGTCGCTCGAGAGGAAGCAATCCCTCATAAAAGTATTGAATCAGGAGCTCCTCCTTCATCTGATGTTGCGGGCATGATGCTATGAGAATTTTAAAGCGCTCATAGTAAGCCGGATATGATTCTCCTGGACCTTGCTGTATGCCACTGATTTTCTTCCTCAATAAGATAATTTTGGAAGTTGGGAAAAATTTCTCTAGAAACACCTTCTTCATGCTTTCCCAAGAATATACTGTTCCGGAAGGTAGTTCATAGAGCCAATCCTTAGCCCTATCAGTCAGAGAAAAGGGGAATGCTCTCAACTTTAAGATGTTTTCATCCACATTTATTGGAGTCATACTGGAGCATACTATTTCAAATTCCTTTAAATGTTTATTTGGATCCTCCATAGAAAGACCATGATACTTCGGAATATGATGAAGTAGGCTGGATTTCAGCTCGAATGACTCAGTCTTGCCCTGCGCGGCTAATGGATACTGAATGCACAATGGTGCGGCATTGTCCAAGGTGGATGCCGAAAGTTCTTTAATAGATCTATTATCTCCCATGTCGAACTCTTCAGATTCAGATTCAAAGCTAGATGTTTGTAGTTCTTTTGTTTCTCTTCTTCGCCTTCTAAATGTTTTCTCAGGCTCTAAATCGTATTCTACTAAGTTTTCGCTGGATCTCCTATTGTGCATGAACTAGTACCTGAAATAAAGAAAGAAAGAAGAAAAAAAATCAATAAAAATAAAAATAAAAATAAAAATAAATAAAAACTAATTAAGTAATCAACAACTTTTCTAATCCCCGGCAACGGCGCCAAAAATTGATGCGCTATTTTAGTAGCACACAACTTAATACCCTGCTTTGTAATTTGTAGTATAGAATAAGTAGGGATCGTTCTAGACCGGGGATTAGAGGGCTTGTTAATTACACTAATAATAATTAAAAGACAACTAACAACCTAATTAATTAAATAAAAGGGGATTGGATTTTCTAAATTAAATTATGAAAATAACTACGAAAATTAATATAAAGATAATAAGCTAAAGAGATGACAAAGATGAGAAATTAGTTAAGGGTTTTATCTCCACACACCAAACACATGCTTATAAATTAATCTTCAATAATCACTTGCTAACTCGTGAGAGACAATGCTCAAGACTAACCGTGACCGCACTGCATTAATCTTATTATTTTCCCAAGTTCGTTGAATTAAACTAAGCGTCGCTTTCAAACTATTCTTATCATGCTATCTCAACAGGAATCGCAAGTTAAATAGCAATCTAAGATCATTAAGTTTTGTGGAAAATATGAACACTGACTAGACAATCACAAGTATGATCAGCATCTTGTTCTTGCCTAGGTTTTGACTTAACCTTACCAACGTTCCTTGGTATTTACTACTTGTGAGTACAAAATCATAACAATTAGGTGAAACTCTCCTATACTCTAGCCCCAGATCCTAGCATGCTTACTAAGTTGGCCACCTTAACAAACATAAAAGGAAAAGTTCTCTATGAAGCAGTTAAGTAAAACACAATCACTAATAGCAAGGAAGATTAAAGTCAATTAATTTATAAAGCACATGTTCGGGGCTTCGAATTCACCCCTAACTAAGAGGAGTTTAGCTAGACATATTAATTATGTTTAAACAATAATCCATAATCAATAATCAAACTAAAATAAGTAAGAGAGTTGAGATATTTAGAGATGAAAACACTGATCCGTGGTGGTATTGAGTGGAACGGGGGTGAGAATAGCGCGAAATCCCTTCCTTCCTCCTTGCTCACTTCGCGAGTTGCTCCTTCCTGCTTCCTCAGTTCCTTTCGTTCTACTTCAGCTCCTTTCTCCAGAAGAAGATGCGAGTGAGGGGATGACGGTGTCGGGTTCTGATGGTGACGGCGATGAGGGAGTCAAGCGAGAGAGATATGCGGACGGTGAAGATGTTTGTGCGGCTGTGATGGGAACGAAACAGAGCGATGTATGGGGACGATTCAGGGACAACGAGAGAGAGAACTGAGGTGAGGGTTTTCGTGCGAGAATGTTCTGATGGTGATGGCGATGAGGGAGTCAGGCGAGAGAGGGATGAGGCGACTGTGGTTGTAAGGAGGAGGGGATGAACAGGGTCCTACGTGGTGGTCTGCGGCTGTAGATGAGGGCGGTGAAGATGGTTGATGATGGGTGAGGACGGCGGATAGGGTTTGTGCGAGGATGATCAGGGAGGAAAAGGAGATGATGGAGGCAGTGGATCAATGCTATTGCTCGATGGGTGGTTGGATGCTCTCTCAAAGTCAGGTATCTTCCCCCTTTTATTCTTGTTTTCCTCCTTCTGTGGTTTCCTTGTTGGTGTGAAGTCCTTGTTGGTGTGGTTTCCTTGCTTGTGTGGTTTCCTTGCTTGTGTGGTTTCCTTGTTTGTGTGATTTCCTTGTTTGTGTGAAGTCCTTGTGCAATTAGTATTCCTAATTTGACAATTTGCTTCTATTTTAAATTATTGTAATTGGAAACCTACACAAACATGAAAATAACAATTAGTACCATAATTAACAAATAATAGCTAATAATACATATAGAAATATGGTACTAAAAATAGCATAATTATGCCCCTATCAGCGACAAACTGTGTCGTCGCCCAAAGATATCCTACGCGACGAATTGGAAAGCTTTGTCGCATAAAGTATTCACAACAAAGATTCGTCGCTTAAAGCGAGCAGGTTCATCGCCTAAAACATTCCAGGGCGACGAACGGTGTCGTCGCACAAGCTCTGACCTGTTCATCTTCTCCACGAATTAGAATAATCAGATATGCGTTTTTCACTATTTTCTCCTCTCATTTTATTCTTTTTCTCTGCTCTATTAATTTCTCTCACTATATACTCCAAGCTTCCAGCACTTAATTAGGCTTCGTCTTCTCTTTGTGTCGCCGGCGCCGGCCACACCTCTAATCGTCTTTCTCTTTCACTTGGAGAACGGTGAGGAAATTGCTAATTTTTTTATTTTTTGAAATTTCATGAAATTAGGTTGCTATCATGTGAATTTTTTGGAGTGTCTCATTGTTTTTCGAGTGCATACTAGATATTTATTAATTAATAATATCTACATCGTCCACTTGAAGAATTGTAATTGAGATGCTGCTGAAATTTTTCCACATTGAAACCTAATCGCATTAGTGTCGTTAACTCTCCTGAATTCTCATGTTTTGTTTATAAACTGAAAATAGGCGTAATGGAAAGACAATGGATACAAAATCAGAACAAATGCTGTGAGGAATATTTAAATGGGATCGAGAGCTTCATTGAGTTTGCAAGGGCACATGTCACTGGTACGACAAATCATATCAAGTGTCTGTGTCAATGTTGTAACAATTGTTTGTGGCAGACATTCAATATGATTCGATATCATTTGGCGAGGTATGGGATGATTCAGAATTATACGAGGTGGATTTATCATGGGGAGCAATGAGAATTTGGTTTGACTTCATCGAATTCCCAGCCACTTGTGCCGCACATTGATGAAACGTCCATGAATGATAATGACCAAGTTATGGGTATAATAAATTACGCTTATCCATATGCATCGATGAACGAAGATGGCATTGATGATATGGTAGGAGATACCGTACCTCCCAACATGCTGCAAAGTGAAGAGTTAGAAAACTGAAAGACTGTTGAAACAAGCCCAACAAGCATTATACCCCGGTTGCATAGAGTTCTCCCTGCTTACTGCCATTGTGGAGTTGATGCATTGCAAAGTAAAACATCATATGTCGAATAAGTGTTTTTCTACTGACCGTATTATGTGAGTATTTCAATATTTATCGCCAGATGAGCATTTTAAGAGCCATGCTGACGTATATTAGAGCACATTCAAAAGAAGTGTCTAAACATATTTTGGGGATTGCTTATGGGACAACCCAATCTCATGTGAGACCACACAACAATTCTTTTTGCTTAAAATGTGTTTTTTTTTTTTTTCTTCTCGAAATGATTAAAGGTTTTAGTGAACTTGACTCTAAATCACTACACCAAATAAACATTTTGTAACAACTTTCAAAATATTAACATTTTTGAGCTGTAACAGTTTACCAAACAATTTCAAGTCAAAGTTAAATCTAGTAAAAAAATGAAAAACGATTTCACAAAAAAAATGATACAATAAATTAGATCATCATGAATAGTATCACTTGTACCACCATATTCTTCATGGTGATATAATTATTGTATCACTTTGTTTATGAAAATTGTAAAATTGTTTGGTGGACTGTTACAATTCAAAAGTGCTGTTGTTTTGGAGGTTCTTACAAAAATGTTAATTTAATGAAGTGAATTTTATAGTATTTTAACCCTAAATTTGAGTTTTAAAAACTCGATAGAATAAATCAGTCCTGTAGACTTAGAAAAACTCACTCCTGTAGCCGAGTAATTGGAAAAAAAAAAAAAAAACTCAGTCCTCATTAGGATTTGCTTTTTACCTCCTTCAAAAACAGCTAATTTATTGTATGGTTGTCTTTGACCGTCTCGCTGGAGCAGCTAAAATTAGTCATGATAGCATCAAATAGCAGGCTTTCCTGGTTGGGTATTCAAATCAAGGAAATTGTTTGTTGGTAATGGTAGCCATTTTAGGCAGGCATGTTTGTCATGTGTTGGATGATTTTTATTTTTATTTTTTTGGAAGGTGAGTGGGGTTTTTATAGGATCTCGGAATTTATTAAAGACCAGAACTAGTCAACACACCATAAACTGATAAAGATGTCGTAAGCTGAATTCGAACCCATGATCAAGTGGTACCATCCGCCAAGCTCCAACTATTGAGCTGTCGTCATGCATGAACCTTATCTTCATATTGAATGAGTTTAAATTAAACACATACCATTGGTGGCCAATTAGTTGAAAGGTCCACGTGAAGGAGAGGGCTTAGAAGTATATCAAGCCATCGGGTATTATGCTTAACACAAGTGGAGTTTAGTCTCATTAGGCCACCTTTAATTCCATTATTGCTTGCAACTGACTAGTATGTGATGTGGGAGGGTCTACTTCCATGATCAAATATGGGAATTATTAAGTATTTATAATGTGGGATTAGTACATATATAAACCAAATATCATTATATGTTTCATTATGTGTTTGTGGTTAACTCTGATTCCATCAGCATTCCTTTTAGATGGCTCATATCAAACGTACCAAATGCATGCAAGTTTTTCCTTGATCAGACAAATACAATTTCTTTCACTGAACTAAATTCATCAGTGAACTTATTGAACAGAAGTTTAAGAAGAGTCTTATACGAAGACCGGCTTGTATAAGAGACCACAATAAAATGGAAACAGGAATCGGAGACTGCACCGTGTATTTCTTTCAATTTTTAGCAGTTTGATTTGAATCGATCTTGCTAAAAGTGATGCAGGAATATCCACATTAGTAACCTGTCACTGTGGTGGACTTGTAAGGGGAAGATTTGCTCTATATGTTGGTGGTTTGGTTGATTGCAATCAAGGCTGTGTATGGATAAGACATGGTTGAACAATGTCGTGCCATTGCAACTCTAACACTACATCATCATTCCCGTTGAGACAGGCCTGATGCAGAATTTGGAGAATGGCTGGACTGCAGGGTGTGTTCTGCTTCGATTCACTCAATGTCGTGAAGTTAGTTAAAGGCGATTCATTAGCATTTCAGTGCAATGGACTTGGAAGCCTATTTGGGCACATATTATTAGACTTGTTGCTTCTTTTGAGCACTGGTGTGTATAGGGAGCTGAACTTTACTGGCTCATATGGCTGCAAAACAATGTAACAGGTCAATTTTTTACAGGTTCGTTGTGTATATATTAATCAGATGGGAGGGGAGGCGTAACGAGCCTTACCCCTAACAACAGCTGCAATAACAAAATCTTTTTTCCGGTCATTGAAGAATTTCGAAGCATTGCTCTGCACCTCTTGCATCGCTGACAGAATGCCTTCTTCCATACATTTTCTCTAGAAGAACAAGTGAACAAAGAGCAAATGTTTCTCAAAGAAGAAATAGAAATAGGAAAAACCACTTGCGAGGGAAAATCAAAAGATAGGTCATTTGAATCAAACAGAATTCACCAAAAAAAAAATCACAAGAATAATTTTTAATTTAATGGAAGGATTGGTTTTGAACAACTTGATCACATGATCCCTCTGGGCAGATTCAGCTAGTCTTAGCAGCAACCACCAAGTAGCACTGATGACCGTGTTATAAACTCGGTTGAGGAGCAAACAACGCTTCCCAGTCAATATCTATTAATTTGCATACTTCGCGACTCACTACAAATGCAAGTTTATTCATTGGGAAATTATGAAATAGGTCAGAAGTCACTTCAAATCTACATACATGACCTTGAAGAAATTTTTTAATCAAATCCAAGTTTTTGAAAAACTGAAACATTTCCTATTCACCATAGGAAATAAGATGCATAATTAGCTAAAGAAAAGAAAACTAGCTCATACAACTAGGAGATGTTATAGTTCAGAAATACCAATCAAAGATCACAGAAAGGAATCTAAAACAAAGACCATATATGCTAGGTTCGCTCTGTTCACAGCGCTGTCATGTTCTTGGTAGTGCAGGCTTCGATTGGTAGCCGTTGTGCTAAGTCAATTTTCCTAATGTTAATTCTTTCATTTTTCAAATGTTTTTATTCGGGTAAAGTCATAACGTACCCCCGAACAACAGACTGCAAATCATTTTTGATATTGAATGAAGGTCTGGCATCTTGATTTTAAAAAAAAAAACAATATACCACATCTTGATTTTAAAAAAAAAAACAATATATATTTTAGGCATCAAATACTCCTTAAGAACACTAGCATTATCAGAATGTCAAAAATAAGAAATAAAAGGAGCACAAAACCTTCTGCTTGTTCATGTCCAAAACACAGATACACTTAATTCCATGAAACCAATCAGATAACAAGTCAATATAGAAACTAAACAGAAACTGTAAACTGGAAAAACTTATCAAAATGGTGCCTGGGCTTATTAAAAACTTTCCTTCTAGCACACATTACAATTCAATGGGATTGTAGTATTGTACCATGTTCCTTCTGGGTGTTCCTCATTTCCTAAGGCGTTGTCAGCAGAACCTCCGGCACCTGTCTCCATGGCATCTTCATGAATTTCCTCTACTGGTTGCAGGTTCACGTTTTTGTTCACAACTTCCTCAGCCTCATTAATTTTTTCTTATAGAAGCTTTGAACTTACTGATTCCAAGTTCTCTTGAAATTGGAATGATGTCATCGTCACTAGAACTTTCTCGTTCAGTTTTAATGAAAAATGGCCTTGGGGTTTCCATCCTTATTGATTAAGGACGTCTATTGATGTCACTGAAGGTCAGGTTGCCATCCTTAGGAGGAAATGTAGAAGGAAAATTGAGGTCGTTGCTACCTTTCAGCTTGTTTTGAACTGAAACTTCATCAGGTCCTCTCTTATGATTCTGTTCATTTCCTGAAGAAGGCCATAGGGGTTCCATTCTAATTGATAAAGGACGTCTATTGACATCACTGAAGTTCAGGTTACCATCCTTGGAAAGAAATCCGGGAGGAGCACCAAAGTCCTTGCTACCTTTCAGCTTGCTTTGAACTGAAACTTTATTTGGTTCTCTATTACGATTCTGTTCATTTCCTGAAGAAGGCCTTGGAGTTTCAGTCTTATTGATGAAGGATATCGGTTGACGTCACTAGAGTTTAGGTTTCCATCGTTGGAAAGAAATCCAGGAGAAACAGCAAGGTCATTGCTACCTTTCAGCTTCTCTTGAACCAAAACTTGAGCAGGCTCTCTCTTACAGAAACTAGTTGCAGAAGGACAGCGAAAACTAGTTGCAGCCGAATTATTCCTGTTTTCTGAGAAGTTGTTTTTCAGGTTTTTCAGTTTCTATTGAACTGAAACTTGATCAGGTTGTCTTTTACAATTTTGTTCATTTCCTGAAGAAGGGACACAGAAACTAGTTGCAACCAAACTAGTCCTATTTTCTGAGAACTCGTTCTTCGGTTTTTTCTGCCGCACTTCCTCACCATCTTGAATTGAAGTATAATATAGTCTCTTATATGAGACGCTGAACTCATATTTAAAAACTTTCCTCAACATCTTTTTCCCTAGCTGACATGCACTTCTTCCACCATTATACCTTGTGGTTACACCCGTCTCCATGGAACAAGATCGGACATAATATCCAACATTGCATATAGGCTGATCACATGTTCTCCATGCTAATTCAGTATTACAATCAGCGGGAGAAACTTGACCTGGAAGATCTTGATTATACCCAAACTGCCTTGCAACTCGGTGCAGGGGATATTGTTCTAATGAACAGCCTAGACCAACAAGCATACAAGTCAAACAACAAGAGAAAGAAAATTTCTCTTCATGGTTAGCTTGAACATAGTAACTGCTCCTGCCTCTCTTTGTAGATCGGCAATGCCAATTATTAGCACTAGCAGCATAAGGACGCCACTGAAAGCTTGCTAGTAAGTTCAGAATCAGCTCAACAGATTGTTGATTTAAACTTGATCGCACATTGTGCCATCATGCCATTCTAGGCTCACCAAGGGAAAGTGCATTAGGCTTATTTGGTTTAAGAAATGGGAAACACTAGCAAGCCCAAAGTAGTACTAATTGGAAGGGTCCCCAAACGATGATAGCCTTAACAGAAGTAGACACATTTTCCGTCAGCAACCTCAATTTCCCATAAATATTTGCAAGGACTGTTGGCACATGAGCAATCAGTGTCCCTTGTGAGTGAACTGTGACAGAGAAAACATTTATCCGCATAGTTTTTACAGGATGAGCTGGGAACACATTCCTTGATAGCCATGACGACAAAAATGCAACATGTTCCAAATCGTTGTTTCTTACCATGAAGTGATTCATCCATGCATCGTCTGAAGCCTTCTTTGGGTTGTTCGATGTAGCTCATCCTCCATCCAACTTCTCTTCTATCTTTACTAATCTTTCTGGAATTTGGTGCCATGAGAACAGGGTACCCTCAGAGAATCCACATCCTCCAATGTGATTGTGGCTTCGCCCCATTGAAGTACAAATGTATTTGTTTATGGGTATCAATGCTCTAATAGCCCAAGTGTAACGACCCGATCCGCACAACAGATATTATCCGTTTTGGGCTCAACTGGCTCGCATGGCTTTAAAATGCCATATATAGTACATACTCCTCTTAGGATCCAACCTCGCACATATATAGTACATACTCCTCTTAGGATCCACAGATCTGTTGGGCCTACTAGGCTCCAACGTCCTACTGGGCTCCAACGTCCACGTCGGCACACTTCTCTAACAATCCGATCCGCACAGTAAGATATTGTCCGCTTTGAGCCCAACCGGCCCGCACGGCTTTAAAAGCTCTTTTATTATGAGGATCCAACCTCGCACATATATAGCAAATCACAATTTCGCACCCAGGCGATGTGGGACTATAATCTCTCCTTGGTAGCTAGTCCAACCCCTCTTGGGATCCACAGGCCTGTTGGACCTATTGGGCTCTAAGCCTCACCCTCACCCTCTTCCTCAGATCCGCCCACACAAGGGTCTCACACCAAGCATCAACTCTCGGTCTTGATGTATCTTGTAAGATAAACTTATAATCAAATCGCACATACCAATTAAGTTGGTTCCACAAATATCCATATAAAAGAACCAACTGATCGACCCGCTGCTTCCATTTTCTTTGTGAACTTTTCCACGCTTCAAACCGAATACCCTGACGGCCATCTCACAAGTTTGTCTGAATGGTCTCTGCTAGGAGTGGCACACAGGAACTTTAGCTACTTAGGTCTTATGATACAGAAATTTGTCTGAATGTATTTTCGCCCCTCCCAGGCAGTAAATCAGGCCAATTTTTCAAGCTAGCTAGAATTTCTCCTTATGATATCATCTGCCACAAATCTAATTGAGGTGATACCCCATTAGCAAATTACCCTATTTTTAGTGGGGAATATTCCAATATGACCAAACAACTTATGTTCGCAGAATGCACTGAAAGGTATCCCAAATTTCGCTTTTCTTTTCGTATTTTCAAACAGAAATTCTAAATGGTCTGGGAAAACTGCCTGGGTTGACTGCCTTGGGGGCGAAATTACATTTTTGTCTCTCATCTTTAAACCCCTTTTTGAAAAAAGTGTTAAAAGGAGGGGCAAAAATGCAATTTCGCCCCCCAAGGCAGTCAACCCAGGCAGTTTTCCCAGGCCATTTAGAATCACTCATTTTAAAAAACTCAGGCAACTTTTGTTGACCCGAGTGGATTGTAGTCTCCAACAGTCAAAGAAGACTCAAAAAAATCCAACTTGTTTCTGTCTAAAGAGTGCAAACGCAATTCAGTAACCATTGAGAGGGGAAATGGCGTTGAAGAAGACATTGGTAGTGATGCTAGCTCTCTGTACTTTGATGTCTCTATCTGGGGGAGTGAGAGCTTGGACTGGTGAAGTGCATGGCAGAGTCGTTTGTGATGTTTGTGGGGATTCTTCTATTGGACCTGAGGACCATGTTTTGGAAGGTAAAGTTGTTTCTTTTAACAACCCTATGCATCTAATTTGTCAATAAAGGTCCATTTTATTCATGGGTTTTGTGATTTAGATCGTTTTCTACAATGGGTTTTGGTAAAAATTGAAGCTTTGATTGTTTGGTTGGCTAATCATGATATTGGGTTTCTTTGAGGTGGTAGGTGGTATGAAGGGGAAGGATCTGTGTGGGTTACGTTAATTAGATTGATAATTTCTGTTTATTTGATGAATTGGGTTTTGATAGTATTTGAAGTTTTGTTGATTAGTTATGATTTTGGGTTTCTGTTCTAGAGGATATATGTGAGGGGGTTTGGGGTTTGTGGGGTTGATAAAATAGATCAATGAAAATTAAATGAGTAAAATGTCGACTGATGGGAGGTGTTATTGGAAAATTAAAGCTTTAGTTGAGGTATTCATGATTCTGAAAAGGACATGGTTTTGTGGGTGTGTTTTGTTTGATTAATGATAGTTGTGCCAAGTGACGAAGGATTAAGTTTGATTATATTGGGTGTAATCAAATTTCGTTTAGTGATGCTGTAGATTTTGTTGTATATGGATATCTTGTATTACCCTACGATTATTGTTAGGCTGGCTTAGTTGATGAAATGGCAATGGCTTGAGAGGATGGCATTTCTGTTTCTTAGATTAAATATCATTACAATATATTTCTTTGGTTACATTCATTTCTCTAGCTGAGAATGTTCAGAGTAGCTTTTTGTTATATTGTCTGTAGTAAAAATTAACTTAACAACTGAACATTTGAAACTACACATCGTTGACAATTTTCTAATTCAATAATTAAGTTTTGATGCACAAGAGACATTGAATTGGAGAGGGAATCATTTAGGAGCACTGGTGTTTTAAGTTCCTTATCCTCTTCAGCCAGTCTGTAGCAATTTGCTAATACTAGTTGGCTCAAATCCTTTAAAAAGTATAAAATTTGTTAGTTTGATGAACTTCTATTTTTGTGTAATGAATTAAGATGGAAACTGTAAAGAGTTATACAGAACTATGCAACACTCTCTCTCTCCTTAATCCCTATTTCATGGAGATTGAATCAAGGGTCCTAGTTTGTAATGCAGTGTAAAATCATATCACCTTGAAACAAACACTAGCATTGTCTCTCTCTTTTGATTCCCTATTTCATGGAGATTGAATCCGGGGTCCTGGTTTGTTATGCTGTGTAAAATCATATTACCTTGAAACTAACAAACTGAGCGACATACCAGTGGAATATGCTTGACATCCTACACAAAATTGAGTTAAAGTCTCCATGTATGTGCAAGGGAAGCTCAATAAGTTTGAAAGCTTTTGGTTACCTCAACTCTTGAAGCCTCTGCATTGGCATTTTGGATATGATCTAATTTGTTTCTTCAAAAAAAAAAGAAAAAAAAAAGTCTCCGCAGGAATGTGAAAATTGAATAACAAATAAGAACAAAATTCTACATGTAAAGGATATAATGAAACTTTAATGTTGCTTTATTGTTGGCACATATAGCTGACCAGATATTGTAGTGTAAATAGATTCAGTTCATTGATGAAGTTGTCAACTGCTTGATTCAGGTGCCGAAGTTGCTATTCTATGCATAACAAAATCTGGGGAAGTCCTCAATTACCAGGCCTTTACTAATGCAAAGGGGATCTACACAGTGGCAGAAACAATGCCTGAGAGCGATCGTTGGGATGTATGTTTGGCAAGGCCGATCAGCAGCTTCCATGAGCACTGCACACATCACGGTCATGTGAATCAAGGGATCAAGTTCACTTACAATCTTCCATCAGGTTATTCTCACACCATTAGACCTTTTCTATATCGACCGACGAGTGTTCCAATGTACTGCATTTGATGTAAAGTATAGTATAGTGTTGTAGAACTCTTTACAAAAGATTGTCAAGAGCTTCAACACTGTTTGTAGGAATTACTTGGGTGCTTGTAACTTATGTCCCTTAATTATAATTGATAATTATATTACAATAGCAACAGTACTGTTTGTAGTTGTTCAAGAGTAATCCTTCCTGATTCACGTTAAGGTCAATGACACGTAGTCCACATGAATATAATCCTATTTCGACATTTGATACCAAATGCAAGAATGTTATGATTATCAGCTAGCCATTTTATTTAAGGTGCCCTTCAACATATTTGAAACAGCTAATTACTTCGATATTGGCTAATTTTTTGTGATGATGATCTCAATAAATTAGCCCTAAACTCTACCCTTGTGGCCCCAAAATAAACATAAAAGAATTCTGGCCAATTTTTCATTAACTAATAGTTTAAGATCCTTCTAAATGTGGATAAAATTACATGATCTAATCCTATCTCCTCGCCACAAAAGTAAAGAAATAGATATGAACTCAAGGAAATGACAGCGAGATCTTGTAAAACAATGTACCGACAAAAAACCATAACAAAAACAACAAACATATTAGGCTTTTTTTTTGACAAACCATAAAGAGTCTTTGAAGGGAAATTAGACAACGACGATCTGATGGGATTGTTGTTCTCTGCAACAAAAAGGTTGTTTCTTAGATAGAATTATGGCCCATTTTTCACTAAATACTTACTTGATTTGGTACTCTTTGTTTAGATAGGATAATTACTCCTATAGAAAATAAAGGAAAATGATAGTTTGGCTTAGTTTTGCACTATGAATTATGTAGTTGGAGATTTGGTAAATGAACAATATTTTTCATTTTTGAACTTATATTGAGACAACTTGAGAATATTGCTACTAATTGTATCTTGTATGAATGATATATGAGCTTTTGCATAAATATGCAAGAAGGATCTATGGAGGGGCTCATTCCATCTAATAGTGTTATGATGAACTTAATCCCATTGTAACCCTTCACAAATTTTCTAAGACATTTAATAGTGTTATGATGAAAGTTATATGAACATAAATTTGGCATTAGGTGTGTGAGCATAGTGAGATGAATTTTTTTTTGTTATTTTTCATTGGAGTACTATTTAGTATATGGTCACTCCGTCTCGTCTTGTCCGTCTCAAACCCGTTTGGGATGGGACGAGGTCGGGATGATGTTTATCCCATCCCGATCCCAAACGAACGGGATGAGATTCATCTAGTCCCGTGCCCACCCCTAGATTTCGGTGGTTCCCTCATGGATTCCCATGGTATAGGATTCCATGCAACAAAATACACCCTCAGATTCTTATATGATAGACCAGTCTTTTCTCAAAAGTCTTCAAACATCACCCTCTTTGATGGAATCGAGACTCGTCTTTGCATTTCATGGCAAAGAATTGTGTTTTAAAAAGGAAGGATTTCCGAAACTCAAACGACTGAAGTTGCGTTTACTGTGGCACTTGAAAACGGTGATCATTAAGGAAGGGGTGCTGCCTTCTATTCAAAAGTTTAAATTCGAATTTTGTCTTGAGTTATATAAGGTGCCAGTGGGAATTGAGCACCTCACAACCCTCAAAAGCTCAACATATGCAAGGCCGCTTTGATGAAGAGCTCAAAAAACAGTTTTGTACTAATATCTAAGCTGTTTAGATATCATTCAAAATAGTATCTGTATGTTTGGTTGGCAAATCACTGGCTTCTAAGGTTTTGGAAGAACCCTTTAAGGCTGATTTCTTGGTGGAATTTCTAGAATTTAGTGTTCCAGAAAAGTACCTCAACATATGCACCTTTGCTTCTGGTGTGTTTCTGCATCCAACATGTGTCTGATCAAATTCAGCAGGTTACACCACAGTGGCAATGGGTTGAACTAGGATATATGGATCTTTATCTGTTTGCCTAGAATATATGGATCATTATCTCTTTCTTTCTCTGTATCTCATTTGAACATTCATTTTTTTCAACTTTCTCATCTTTACAATATATAAGACTATATTTAGATTTGTCTAAATCACATTTATCTTTTTCTTTTCCTAGCACACATCACTATACGGTTCTCTTCTTCTTCTTGTTACCACTTACTAGGATTTCAGACAGGGTATAGATTTTAAATGTAGATAGTGAATGCCACAAATCATACAACTTTTATACTGATTTCACTGGAAGAATGTTGGAGAAGAGAACATAACCATATTTGATGTCTCAATAAATTATTAATAAGAACCCACTTATCATTCAGTCATGACGAGTGAGTAATATGAATCCAGAAAAACTACAATGATTGATGAAGCATTATAGATAAAATAATCTAAACTTCCTAAAATAATAGTTAAAAAAAGTAAAAACAATGAAATACCGATCAAGAGGAGAACTTGGAAATGTTGAATTTGGGCATCTTCACTGCCAAGAAGCCATGTTCATTCGGAACTAAGTAGGTCTGACATGGTGACTTTTCTTAACTGGAATCACTAAGATACTGGTCACAACAAAAGATACAAAATTTGCAGCAAATAACATAAGGGCAATTGTTCACAGGTTTAGTGGGATTGAGAGGATGAAACATAAGCATTCTGATCGATCTCATAGGAGTATGATAAATTACACATTGCACAGGTCTGTTTTTTTGTGTTTTTTAAGCTTGTGGGAGCAATCGCTCATTTTGCAAGTCAGCTAGACTATATCAAAAAAAAAAAAAAAAAAAAAACAGAAAAAAAACAAAAACAAAACAAAGATGAAACACCACATTATGTTTATATGGTGTCAGAATTCTAACTACATCCACCGGCCCGAGACAATTTTCCAATAAGCACAAAAATAACATTACGAAAGCATGCATCTGGCCAGAGATCATTTATCCAAAAAAAAAAAAAACACTATTCTTTCTTTGTTTATTTGTTCTTTGTCACCTTAAAATAAAAAATAAAAAAATAAAAAAAAACACACACACACACAAGTAGGAATGAACACTTGCACTGTTCAGGATATAGATGGCGGGGCAGTGCATTGAAGCCCTCGTGACCCAATTTAAAGAAATCCCACCATTGCTGTTTTCCTCTGATCTCCATGTGTTGACGATGGAAGGTTCTTAAGATTTGGGCATCCTTGATTCTAAGAATTTCTAGTGATGGTAATAATCCATCACAAATACTCTCCAGTGCTGGTAGTTTCCAGAGAGTCAGTGTGTGCAGCTTGCTAGGGATTCCTCCCCTGGTACACTAGATACCCTCTCTAAACTTGACAGAATTTGAAGATGGCGATTAGGCTTGGACAACAATCTATATTTAAATGTTTCAGGCATGCAAAGCTAGGCTGCACTTCTCCTTCATATGTGCTCCTTAGTTTTGAAAGATTTGAAAGCGAGAGACCCCTCTAAATTTCTTCCCAGTGCCATATTTTCGATTTTGAGCCCTTCTAGGGATCGAGGAAAGGGGCGAGGGATGGGTGGGTGGTAACCACCCATCCACCTCGAGATAAGTGCATCGGCCTCGAATGTACGATGTTGCTTATCTCGAGGCCCCCGTTCCCTCCCTCGACCCCTAGAATTTTCGATTTTCTTTTCTCTCTTCTCCAATGAAAACACTCATCATGTTGTCACATCTCTCTATCCAACATTGCTTCAAGACTTTTAACATTTTCAGCACCCACATCAGACAGCCTAGTGAGAAAAGTGTTCTTCTTCAAATATAAGAGTTCTACAAGGCAGAGAACCTCTTCAATACCAACAGGGAAGTTTTGAAAGCCACAAATCTTAAAAAAATTATCAGGCTCCTTTGTCGACTGTGGAAGTTGTCTAGTCTGTAGGTATTACACATCACTGAAAACATATTGTTTTCCTTGCAGCTAGATGACTTCTTCTTTTGCCTTCTCTTCAACAGTGCACAGGTAGAAATGGAATCCTGGAGACTTCTTGTCTACCAAGGAGAAAATGTCAAGGTCACTTGCTGTGATATGTTCATAAGGTTTGCTCAACGGATTAGATCCATTGCATGGCTTCCAGCTAAGCCATTCAGTTACCTCTGCCTTGCTTTCCCAGTGGCCAGTCAAACCACCAAAGGTACTTGCTGTTTGTTATTTCAAGAAACCTCAGTGAATCAATCCAGAGATGCCATCAGGGAACTCGTCAACGTTTGTGCATGAAAGGTCCGACAACTCAAGCTTTGCTAAGTTTTCTAGAATGGGTGCTGTTTCCAATATTGAGCAACCTTTCAAGTATCAGATGACTAAGGTTTTTAAGTTTTGAAAATGATGGCAATTCCTTAATTTGGGTTTTAGAGAGTTCAAGTTTTTCAAGAAGGTGTAATAGGCCTTAAAAGGATAGCTTATCCAACTTCAAACACTGCTGCAATATGAGCTGACGGAGATTGTTGCAATGGGAAAGGATGAGATCTCCGTGACTGCAGTGACAGAGAGATTGAGTATTTCAAGGGCATTGTTCGACAAGAATGAGTCATCTTTGAACTGTGTGAATGCAGAAGCATCAGAAAGATCAAACACCTTCAGTCTTGTAAGTGTGTTTAACTTTGGCAGTGTATAGCTTCAAAAACCTCCGAGTAAGAGTTGATTGGGATTGATTCATCCAGAAAGGAGTGGTAACTGTAGGTCAAGTTTTCTAAGCTCATAATTTTTTGCCAAATCTTTATCTTCAAACTACCTAAAAGCAACAGCTCCTGAAAGATCCAGCTCCTCGAGTCTTTCTAGTTAATTTAGGCACGACAACATCTTCAAGTTTGAGCAATCTCTTAGTAACAAGCGTAGTAGGTTGCCACACTCGGAAAGGTAACTAAGTTTCTCGAACATCATCACTGAATTCTTTCAATGACACACAACTTCTTAATATGAGATGGCTAAGATTATAGCATCCAGCTAAAGATGGTAGGCTTCGAAGATTCCAACCGAAAGATTCATTATCAAATTCCCTGAAAGTAATGCTGCCTGATAGATCAAGTACCTCCATTCGACTATTGAACAAAGGAAGTTTATCCAAGTTAAAGCAATTCCTCAACAAGAGTTTACGATGGTCGCTGCATCTGGAAAGACATGGTACTTGAATAATCTGGGTTTCAGAGAGATCGATTACTTGAATTGAAGGGTGCTAAAAGTACAGGGGGTTCATCTTGGAATCCTTTGAATGAACTAGCACAAGAAAGATCAAGCACTTCTAATCTTTGGAAATGGAAGAGTTACAAATTTAGGATGGGAATTAGATAGATAGAGGGATTTAAGCTTCGGTAAATGCTCAAGGAATTCATCTGGGGTTCTTTAAGGCGCTAGCACCTGAAAGATTGAGCACTACAAGGTTTTGGAGTTCTTGGATGTATTTCAAGTTTTCTGGAGAACCATAGGTACACGGAGGTGTTTCAAGATGGAAAGCGATGTGGGGAAAAGATTTGATTCTGGCATGGAGAACTGTTAGAACTTGAAGTTAGCTGCGGCGTATACTCAAAGATAGCATCTCTTAATTCATAGCAAGTCTAGCCAGCATTGTTTGGTAGCATTTTTTTGATATTTTTACACTTTTCACCCATTATCTTTAAAATACGACCACAAACACTATCTATAGAAGGGGTAGAAGTGTAAAAAAAATCCAAAAAATGTCAAGAAAATGCTAGCAAACAAGGCGGACTAGAATTGTTGCTTAATTCATCAAGGGGGCATCAGACATATCTTTCTGAAGCTCTGCGGTTGAATCCCTAGCTGAGGAAGAGTTAGCCTCAGACCAGCTTTTGCCAATATTATGTCAGTGCCCGTCCTCGGTGAGATGTGTCCACCTTTTTTTTTTTTTTATATACTAGACCTTTATTCAATATCAAAAATGATTTACAATCTCTTCGGGTGCGTTACGACTTTACCCGAATAAGAACATTTGAAATATAAAAGAATTAACAATAAGAAAACTAACCATAGTTAAATTTTTTGTTGCCCTTCAAGACCTTAAGGTCTACCCAAACTCACAAAAATCTGTCATAAAAATCAGAGTGGAATACAAGGCATAGACATGTTCTCTTCCAGCAAAAAATTTGCAACCAATCACCGTTAACATTTTGTTTCGAAAAAATTATGTCAATTGTGAATGTATGTTGTAGGACTTTTATCCAAATAGAACAACCCTGCAATTTCCATGGATCAATTTATGTACTTTTTATTACGTTTATTAATTCTAAAAGATCAGCGAGGACTAAGCCTGAATTCTTTGGTGCAGGCATTTGAAAAACTCTTAGCAGTCGATTCTCTTGCAATATCTTCACTTGACAGACTTGGCTTTGCCAGTTTGACTTTCATCTTCCTTTTACTACTACGAGTACTTTCTGAGCTTGCTCCCATTTCCACATCCCTAATTAATGATGTTGAGGCTCCAATTCTGAGTCAAAACATGCCTTATCACTATCTTTATTAGCACTCTCCCAAGTGTTTATGTTAATTTTTTTCTTTTTTAGCCTGCGGCTTCTTTGACCAAACTTATTGCTTTATCAAGAATCTCGCCTGTATCAACGTTCCCCTCCAAATTCAAAATTGATCAAGGCAAATCCCGAATACCTTCTTCCTTGGTAGCCATATTAGACGCCTCGCCTTCCCCTACAACTACCCCCTGCTTCACGGCCTGTCCAACCAAAACCTTTTTACCTCATTGAATCTCAGTTCCCACTGCATTCTGATTCTGCTATTTGTCCACTGAAACTCTGCGACCAGCAGATGCATCAACGTCATTTGCTATCCCATCGTCTTGCACTCCTACAATATCAACAAAATGCCCTTGCTTCTCGACTGGAACAATACAGCTAGGTGTAATGGCCTCTACATCTTCAGCCATATTAGCAAGTTTATTGCTTAGCTTACTTGAATCTGCCTTCTCCACACTAGGGCCTGACGTGTCCTTTGCATCTGAAGAACTGTCACCTTTTTCAACACTCCTGACCTTCGCTTCAGAGATGAAATGATCTGCAGTGAGACGGAGTTCTTGGGCGCTGAATTACCTGGTAAATCAAACTTCTTTATCTGTCTCTTTTGGCCCAAAGCTTTTACTGGCTTAAATATATTTCAAAACCGCTTCCTTATTAGCAGATTTTTCTTGCGCCAAGATAGAATTCTTCGTTTTACTAATAGTATACCCAGCCTTAAGAAGACCGTCATGGTCATTCTCGACATATTCTTTTCCATTACCGCCAGTCAAACCTGTTTGCCCACCTTGAATAACCTGCTTAGCCGAATGGAGTTCTTGTTGCTTGCTTGAATCAACTTATTCCTTCATAGTAGATTCTACTAGTGCCGCATATTTGTTTGCCAACTCGATATTCAAAGGCTTCTTGCCCTAAGTCGGTTTGCATCCTTATTCTTATTTTATTTTTATCCCTTGACTGTTTTTGCCCCCACTCGTGCCAATGTCATCATTTGGATCGTTCAATTTTTTAGCAACTGTAACGTAATGCTTTGCGACTTTTGAATCCATTATGTTCATTTCATCTTTTTTCTCCTTCTCAATTGGAATACCGGGAGCCTTGCCTTTCTAACCTAGTTGTCTCCTGCAATAGGCATCTTGATGTCCTATCATCGCACAATATTCACAATATTTAAAGTTGGAGTATTTAATACTTTGCCAGAAGCCCTTGTTGTTTGCCCCATCAATCCAAACTCTTTTAGGGAGTTTCTTCGCTAAACTCATCTCAACACATATCCGGGTAGCATTTGGACGAGTTAAGCATCTCGTATATCATCCATGCATAAGAAATCACCAAAAGAGTCACCTATTACTTTTAAGATTGGGGGATGGAAAAGGTGCAAAGGAAGATTCGGCAACTCCACCCATAACGGAACCGATACCGGATCTGATTTTAAGCTAAACCATCATGCCAACGAAACTCCTTAAATCTAACTCCACGAATAAGGAACAAATCCCTTGACAACACTTTCTTCGCTTCCGACTCTGAATGGAGTCTCACCAAAACATGGTAATGATCAAGTGATCCCATCGAGAATTCGCCCATGATTCCCCATGTTTTATGGATGGAATCACGAATAACTTCCAACGTAGGTCAGTAACTTAAAAACCTAAGCACTATAACATGTTTTTCCATAAAAGATTCGCCACGTACCTCATACGTCGCCGTGATGCTAGTGGCCGAATCACCTTCTTTTCGAAACCTCGTACCTTCCATAGGCGTATCATTGATTTCTTCTACGACGATCTTGCCAAGTATTTGAGCAAAAGAAGGCTTAGGCGCCTCAACCGAACTTCCCCCACTCCCAACCGGGGGAGGAAACTCTTTGGCAGTCGGGGGCAGTGCCATGGAGGACCACGATTGACCTAGAGGAGATCAATATTAGATCCTAAACACGGCAAGGTAACGAGCAGCAACAAGATTTTCTTATTCTCTCTCATATCCACATGTGTCCACCTGGAACTTAGTCCATCGTGCATAGCTACATGGTTCTTATTCACCTTAAATAGCAGATAACGATTTAGTAGCTCTTTCACTACACATTTGCCCTTCTTATATGCTTTCTGCAATCAATCAAATCCATCTAAAAATCCTTCCATATCCAAGACGTTATAAACTCTTTAATGCTGATGTGATGATACTGTGGGTAGAGTGTGCAGTACAAGAAGCAATTTTTCATGACCTTGATCAACAACATCTCATAAAAAAATTCATCATAATTCAGAGTGCCCTTAAGGTCATTTGCATTTCTTAGTTTAGCCTCCCAATCCAGACTAGCACATGCTTCAAAATTTCTCAAAGCTCCTGCGACGATGATGATCTCAAGTGGCACATTGTTACATTTCTTGAACAAAGGTTCGACCAGTTTATGGACAGTTGGAGGCTCGTTTTCTAGCCCAACTTTCTCATAGAATAAGTCCCATGCTACGTTTTCAGGCAATGCATCCACAAAAATGACCATATCACTAGCTATACACTCAAACTCAAGACTGGTCCTAATGATCAATAGTTTGGAAGATTTGTTTTGTTGACTGAGGATTGACACTCCTAATGCATCAAGATCATATGAACTGAAATACTCGGGTTCATCTAGGATAAGAAGGAACCTCTTTTAATCTTCTGTTTCAGTTCCTCCATGATAACTTCTCTGATTGTATAGGACGTGTGGATCGATAACTATCAGTTGGAACGAAAATCCCGACGATGATCCTATTGGACTCCGGAGGGTGGTCCCTTGGGCTCCTGCATCTTTTAGGTCCCCCTCATGTTTGGCGTTATGGTCCACGATGGGGACGTTGTCTCTCTCATGAACATGCGTCCTGGTATCCTCATGGGCCAGAAACCCGGTTGGGTTTCCGTCATTCTCTGATAGCGGTTTTTGACCCTGGGTGAGTCTCTCCGCCACTTGTACAAGGTGGCCCATGTGGAGCAGGATTTGATCTATGTGGAGTTTTTTTGCGGCCATTCCAGTGGCAGGGTCTTGCGACTGTTATGTTTCCGCAATTGGATTGATTCAGCCCTGTTGCGGGGCTTTTTGAGTCCGAGTGTTGTCGGGCTTGGCATTGTTGTTGTTAGCGAAGGGATCTAGTGCTGGTGACCATGTTTTGAGACTATGTTAGTTCAACAAAGTTAGTGTTTTTGCTCTAAGGAAAACTTCTTGTTCTCCTTACGGACGACGTCAAACTGATGTATCCAAATCCATCGCTGTGATTTTTGTCGTGCAAAGATGAATAACGGTGAATGAGAGACCATCGTTGTGGCAGCCAAGGCACTCCGATGGTAAAGTCAGTCATTAAACAAGGATGGAGATAAACTGATAAAATTAGGGTTGCATGTGTGTACCTTTCTCATTCGTTTTATTCACCTTATAATGACTCTACTATTGAGGGCGTGATGGAGGAGGGTGTCACGCCCCGATTTTCGAGAAAAACGAAAATCCCAAATATCCACGTAGGATTATCCGTTTTCCCCAAAAGTCGGGACATGAATTTTCATTCACGAAAATAACAGTTGACATCCACGAGAAATAATAAATTTTTGCACAATTTACCAAATAGAGGGAAAAACACAACTGATCTAAAAGTCAATCAAAGGAAGAAAATTTTTAAAACTCGTAGAGCCAACGCTAACAAGTTCAACACTTTACGAAAGTATCCCTCAACAAAATAATGAATAACTCCGAATTCAATTTATAAGAAATAAACTAACACCTAAAAAAATAGAAAGATCCAATCTTTCGAACACGCGCAACTCCCAGCAATGATCGTCACGTATGGTACGAAATGCTCTAAGCCCGCCCGAGATTACTGTATCCTGAAAATGAGCTAGTCGGCTACATTCCCGAAGGAATGTACCCAAGAAGCCAAAGCTCACTTGGGTCAGCAATAAAGCCGGTGTGAAATCTCTTCATCCCAAAAATCAATAAAATTGCATTAGATAAACATCAAACAAAACACAAACAACAAACCATCACACCATTAGGTAGTTCCTCAACGAGGCAAAGGTGTGATGCAAGAAAACACAGTTCCAAGAATTTAGTTCCTCAACGAGGCAGTCATATCATCATCCTAATATGTAAATATGCATTTACCTGTACTTAACCTATAGGAGTTCACTATGGCAAGTCGGACCTGCAGAAATATTAGTGGACTTGCCATCCTGCATAAAAAGAATTAGAAACAATGCAACGTCATCTATTCTTTTTATTTGGATTAGGTTTATCTTTTTAACGGATTGATCACTTAGACGATACCACATTCGCACCACCTCCGTGCCGAACATACATGCCCGTATGCCTCTCTCATATAAAGGAGGACTACTCCGTCATCCATGCCTAAGTGGGGACATCACATACAGGCATGCATCGCGGATACCCCTAACTATATGAGTACCAAAAGCCATCCTTGGGCTATCAATGCGCATAAACTCACGTCACATTTTTGACGGATAAATATAAAAGCCTATTTTAGGCATACAAACTCACCACATTTCCGCAAGACTAACCCGAAGGTTATTTTAGTTTCTCTAGTAAGAAATGGGTGCCCCAACTCCGCAAGACGACCCGTAGGTCATTTAGTTTCTCTAGTAAGAGAGGGGAAATCATAAACAAAAGAGATGTGGTAGTTCTAAGTGATACAAACCCAAGTGGTTTTATATTTTCAGCAATCCAATATCATTTATTTTTCATAATTCAGAATTCTTCCATAATGACATTTTGTCAAACATGAATTGATTCACAATCTATTCACCCACATTTTTGGGGAAAACATAACATATTCATCAATCATGCTATGTAACAATATGGCAATCAAGTCACTCATAGATTCAAAAATCTCAATTCTTCATAATGCATAAACAAGTCAATAAGCATAATAATGCAAATCTCCAATTTATCACAATGCATTAATATATAAATAAACGTAATGACATCTTTTCTCTAGGCCACATACACCCTCGCTTTCACACTCACACGTGTGTGTGTTCCGAGTATAATGACTATGTAGAATATAACATATTGGAAAATGCATATTAATAAAATTTCAGTCAGACATTTTTGTAATTTCTCCTGAATTCCTTGAACCAAAATGGTATGTCAATCAAAATGAAAACCTTTATTTCGGTCTGAAATGATACTGTGAACCTTGGTTATAGCAGACCATGAAATTAAAATCCTTTCACTTTTCCCCATCTTGTTTTTGAGAAGGTTTGAAATGTGTGTCAATAGACTCACTACTAACAAACACCAAGAGTAGAAAACCAAAATAAACAATAAAGAACTTTGACACTCTCCACACAAACACATTCTATCCTGGATTTCTAGCAAGTAAAATGTGTTACTCAATACAACCTAGAATAGAGTTTTCATGCACTCATTACCAAGACCCCACTAAACTAACAAAACTAAACTAATCAACTTTCATTGTCAGGAGAAAAAATAATAATAAGTTGGCACTGTGATACAAAATTTCTAATCTAGGGTGTAGCTTTCCATTATCATTTATCAGAACATTCCAAATCAATCAACTTCCACTGTCAGAAGAAACAAATTTCGCAATTTGACAATATGGGCACAATTTTCAGTCTGAATTTTTGCTAATATATCCTAACCTAGCGCTCTCGTGAACTCATATATGTAAACCCCGCTGACAAAACTGAACCGATCCTCCAATCCTACAAGCAACATCCAAAAATCACCAAAACCACAAACTGCTTATTGGCTCAACTTTCAAAAACTCAAACTTACACAAAACCCGAACTATTGAAATCCCAAGTGATTTATTTGCCTGACACAAAATAAATGTCTATTGCACAATATACAATGTCAAACCCAAAACATGACCAAAAGGCACAAAAGCAATCAATAAATGAATATAATATATAATAAGTACTTTTCAAAGGAATCTCAAAAGAAATCACGTGTAAATGAAGTAGTAAGAAGACTCACCTCTTTCTTTTTCTCCTTTTTCTCCTTTCTTTCTTCCTCCCTTTCTTCTTCTCCTTTCTCTCTTTTTTTTTTTAATTTATTTTTAGCGGCGAGAGAAAAAGAGAGGAACCTAACCCTATTTATTCCTACCAATTAGGGCTTTACTCGAGGTTAAGGACACCCCACTCTCTACTTGATGCCACCGCGTATTAAATAAAATTAAAATTAAACAATTAAATAATTAATTAATTAAAAAGTATTATATATTAAATTAGGGTCGTTACATTATACACACCTTAAAAGGAATCTCGTCCCGAGATTCACTGGATGAAAAGCTCCGGATGCAACTGCTTCACTCTGTCCTCTAGCTCCCAAGTTACATCATTCTCTTTTTCACTCCATTGGACTTTCACCAGATTCACTATCCTTCTACGGAGCTGTTTCACATCACGATCCACAATCTTGATTGGTCGTACTACTTGGGTGAAGTCGTCATTAATCTCAATTTCTGTGGGTTGGACGACGTTAGCAGGATCCTTCACACACTTCCTCAGCATGGATATGTGAAACACATCATGAACAGCTGATATGCTCGGGGGCAGAGCGAGTCTATAGGCCAAACTCCCTACCCGAGCAATGATCTCGAATGGTCCCACAAATCTAGGACTTAGCTTCCCTTTCTTACCGAACCTCAATACACCGCGCATAGGTGAAACCTTAAGAAAAACAAGGTCCCCAACCTGAAATTCTATCGCCTTACGCTTCCGATCGGCATAACTCTTCTGTCGGCTTTGAGCAGTTTTGATCCGCTCTCTAATAATCTGCACCTTCTCCGATGTCTCCCTAACCATCTCTGGCCCCAACAAGACTGTGTCGCCTACCTCCGCCCAGCAGGATGGTGATCGACAAGGCCTCCCATATAAAGCCTCAAACGGGGCCATACCAATACTAGAATGGTAACTGTTGTTATAAGAAAACTCTATGATAGGTAAATAATCTTCCCAACTACCTCCAAAATCGAGCACACATGCCCGAAGCATATCCTCTAAAATCTGATTCACCCGCTCCGTCTGACCATCAGTCTGAGGATGATAAGTTGTACTCAAATCTAGTCTAGTCCCCATGACTCGCTGGAAACTCTTCCAAAACTCAGCTACAAACAAGGGATCTCGGTCAGACACAATGGACACTGGTACTCCGTGAAGCCTAACTACCTCACGGATGTATCGTCTGGCTAGTTGTTCGGTAGTACGGTGCACCCCAACCGGAACAAAGTGCGCAGACTTAGTCAAACGGTCAACTATAACCCAAATTGACTCGTTACCTCGTCGAGTCTTCGGTAAACCATCTATAAAGTCCATAGATATATTTTCCCATTTCCAGACAGGAATCTCTAGTGGTTGCATTAAACCTGAGGGCCGCTGATGCTCGGCCTTCACTTGTTGACAAGTGAAACACCATGATACATAATCTCCTACATCCTTCTTCATGCCGTCCCACCAGAAAGTTCGCTTCAGGTCATGGTACATTTTTGTGCCTCCGGGGTGAATGGTAAAACGTGACTTATGAGCCTCATCCATAATTTCTTTCTTCAATCCCGCAATCTCAGGCACACAAAGTCTCCCATGAAATCTCAAACCACCATCAGACTCAACTGACCACATAGAGGGACAATCATCTAGGTTATCGAGCACCAAATCTTCCAATTTACTCATCAACCGAGGATCCTTACGTTGCTCGTCTAAAACCCTGCTAATCAAAGAAGGTCGAACAGATAAACTCCCAACATAAGCCGTGTTTGCTCCCTGGACAAACTGAACACCACAAGAAGAAATAGTCTCAAGAGACTTCCACTCCTCTACCATGAGTGAAGCCATAACAGTGTGTCGCCGACTGAGAGCATCGGCTACTACGTTTCCCTTACCTGGGTGGTAAAGGATCTCAAAATCATAACTGCTAATGAACTCCACCCACCTTTGTTGTCTCATATTCAACTCCTTCTGCGAAAACAAATACTTAAGACTCTTGTGATCTGTGAACAACTCAAAATGCTCCCCATAAAGGTAGTGTCGCCACATCTTCAAAGCAAACACAACTGCCGCTAATTCCAAGTCATGGGTAGGATATCGCCTCTCATGAGGCTTCAATTGTCGTGAGGCGTATGACACAACTTTCTGATTTTGCATCAGTACACAACCCAGACCTGTGCCACTAGCATCAGTGAAGACCACCAACTTCCCACCTTGAACTGGGATAGTCAGGATAGGCGCAGTGGTCAATCGGTGTTTCAACTCCTGAAAAGCCTTTTCACACTCATTGGTCCAAACAAATTGGACATTATTGCGGGTCAACTTAGTCAACGGTGCAGCGATAAGAGAAAACTTTTCTATAAATCGTCTATAGTACCCAGCCAACCCCAAAAAGCTTCTCACCTCCGTTGCATTAGTAGGTTGTTTCCAATCTTTCACTGCTTTCACCTTATCAGGATCAACTGCTATCCCTTGGCTAGAAACAACATGCCCTAAGAATTTTACTTCTTTTTCCCAAAAATGGCACTTGCTAAATTTCGCATATAATTTCTGATCTCTCAAGGTCTGCAACACTGTTCTGAGATGTTCTCTATGCTCTGCTTCATTACGAGAGTAAACCAAAATGTCATCGATAAAGATAATGACGAATTTGTCCAAGTATGGTCGAAAGATCCGGTTCATCAGATCCATGAAAAAGGCGGGGGCATTTGTCAAACCAAAAGGCATGACTGGAAACTCATACAGCCCATATCTCGTACGAAAAGCCGTGAGAGGAATACTATCTTCTTCTATACCCATCTGATGATATCCAGTTCTTAAGTCAAACTGAGAAAACACTACTGCTCCCCTCAACTGATCAAGAAGATCGTCAATTCGAGGCAATGGGTACTTGTTTTTGATAGTCTTTTTGTTCAGCTCCCTATAGTCAATACACATCCTCAAGGTACCATCCTTCTTCGAAACGAAAATGGCGGGTGCTCCCCACGGAGAATTACTCGGGCGTATGAACCTGGTTCATACACACCTTAAAAGGATTACACATATATGCATTAACATGAACAACATGTCAATAAGTATGGCCAAAACAAACAATACACCAAGAAAATTACCCTTTTTGCAACATCTCGTCCAACTGGACTTTCATCTCGTTCAACTCCTTAGGTGCCATCCGGTACGCTGCCTTGGAGATAGGAGCGGTTCCAGGTATTAAATCGATTCGGAACTCAACTTCTCGCCTAGGCGGCAAGCCAGGGATTTCCTGAAATACATCTTCATAATCTCTTACCACGTCTACATCTCGAATCTCTCTCTCTGACGTCCCCACCAAGTATAGAAAACTAGACATTACTGACTCTTCACAATGTCCACAAGTGTGAGAAACAGGGGGCATGCCTGGTGCATGAATGGAAACTATCTTCTTTGCACAATCTAGGGTGACTAAGTTCTTACGCAACCAATCCATTCCCAAAATCACATCAAAGCCCTCAAAGTCAAGCACAATCAAGTCGACAAGGAATACTTTGTCGAGGAAGGAAATCTTAAAATTTCTACATATTTCATTTAGTGTCACTGAGCCTCCTAAAGGGGTGGTAACACATAATGGTATATCAAGTGGCAAAACTTTCAACATTAATCGATTAACCAAACGTCGAGATATGAACGAGTATGATGCACCAGTATCAAATAACACCTTCATATTAGAGATAGGAAAATCAAAAGTACCTTGAGCGTTTTCCTGATCTGGTAAGGTAGCAAATACACGCCCTTGGGTGGGTTGACCTTGCCTATTCTGAGCCGCATTCCTACCATTACGACAATCTCGCATTCGATGACCTGGTTTCCCACAAGTGTAACAGATCAGTGTGCGCTCCCCTGATGCTGTTTGGGCAGTCTGATTCTGCTGACCCTGATAACCTTGTCTCTGGTTACTCTGACGATGGAATTGGTTTCCATTCTGTCTTTGATACTGATTACCATCCTGTTTCTGGGAATGGTCATACCCCTGCCTCTGAGACTGATTTCCACCCTGACGGTGAAACTGGTTTCCTCCCTGCTGTTGGTTCTGGTATCCACCTTGAGGTTTCTGGTTCTGAAACTGTCGACCCCTTTGCCCTTGATCATAAGGACGGAAACGGCTACGGTCACCACGAAAATCCCGCGACGCACCCTGATGACGAGTGTTTCCTGACACCTCGCCCAACTTCTGCTTGCCTTTCTCTCTACTCTCATGATACATCTTGTTCTGTTCCTCGTATTTCAATGCTAAATCCAAAACTCTATCAAAACTCTCTCTGTCAGCAGTGAGAAGAGCTCTCGACAGGTAGTGATGCAAACCCCCAATAAACTTGGCATTTTTCTTTTCTGGGGTGTCTACCAAATACGGAGCATAACGGGACAACTCGTTAAACTTCGTGACATACTGTTCCACCGTCATATTCCCAGTCTGCTTCAACATATTAAACTCCGCAGCCCATTGCGCCTTAACTGCATTAGGCACAAATCTATTCTCAAATCTATCCTTAAAGTCCTCCCATGTCATAACCGCAACATCAACGGAGGGTAGTAAAGCCTCCCACCAGTATCTAGCAGCACCATCCAAGTGATGTGCAGCTAACTCTTGTTTTTGGACTTCAGTGAGTTGCATTCTCCTGAAAACGGTCTCACAGCTCTGAACCCAGACATCTGCATCTCTCGGATTTTCTCCGGTGAACCTCTTTCCACCCAAAGTCCCGAACTCCTTAACCCTTCTAGCAAAAGGGTCACCCTGACTGTTATTTTGTTGCAATCCCTGTAGCAACTGCATCATCATGGCCTGACTCAACTGAATAGTATTATCACCATGGCCATTTCCATTTTCATTGCCACCCTCATTTGGAACGACGTTCCCACTACTTCCGCTTCCGTTCCCATTTGGGTTCTGACGAGTATGTCTTCCGGCCATATCCTTCAATAAAAATGGAAATGATTAGACACTCCATAAGATCCATAAAAACCTCTACACCTTACCCATAACCACATTCCGAGGATCCCCTAGACTCTCCCTAGCCTAGGGTAAACTGTGCTCTGATACCAAACTGTCACGCCCCGATTTTCGAGAAAAACGAAAATCCCAAATATCCACGTAGGATTATCCGTTTTCCCCAAAAGTCGGGACATGAATTTTCATTCACGAAAATAACAGTTGACATCCACGAGAAATAATAAATTTTTGCACAATTTACCAAATAGAGGGAAAAACACAACTGATCTAAAAGTCAATCAAAGGAAGAAAATTTTTAAAACTCGTAGAGCCAACGCTAACAAGTTCAACACTTTACGAAAGTATCCCTCAACAAAATAATGAATAACTCCGAATTCAATTTATAAGAAATAAACTAACACCTAAAAAAATAGAAAGATCCAATCTTTCGAACACGCGCAACTCCCAGCAATGATCGTCACGTATGGTACGAAATGCTCTAAGCCCGCCCGAGATTACTGTATCCTGAAAATGAGCTAGTCGGCTACATTCCCGAAGGAATGTACCCAAGAAGCCAAAGCTCACTTGGGTCAGCAATAAAGCCGGTGTGAAATCTCTTCATCCCAAAAATCAATAAAATTGCATTAGATAAACATCAAACAAAACACAAACAACAAACCATCACACCATTAGGTAGTTCCTCAACGAGGCAAAGGTGTGATGCAAGAAAACACAGTTCCAAGAATTTAGTTCCTCAACGAGGCAGTCATATCATCATCCTAATATGTAAATATGCATTTACCTGTACTTAACCTATAGGAGTTCACTATGGCAAGTCGGACCTGCAGAAATATTAGTGGACTTGCCATCCTGCATAAAAAGAATTAGAAACAATGCAACGTCATCTATTCTTTTTATTTGGATTAGGTTTATCTTTTTAACGGATTGATCACTTAGACGATACCACATTCGCACCACCTCCGTGCCGAACATACATGCCCGTATGCCTCTCTCATATAAAGGAGGACTACTCCGTCATCCATGCCTAAGTGGGGACATCACATACAGGCATGCATCGCGGATACCCCTAACTATATGAGTACCAAAAGCCATCCTTGGGCTATCAATGCGCATAAACTCACGTCACATTTTTGACGGATAAATATAAAAGCCTATTTTAGGCATACAAACTCACCACATTTCCGCAAGACTAACCCGAAGGTTATTTTAGTTTCTCTAGTAAGAAATGGGTGCCCCAACTCCGCAAGACGACCCGTAGGTCATTTAGTTTCTCTAGTAAGAGAGGGGAAATCATAAACAAAAGAGATGTGGTAGTTCTAAGTGATACAAACCCAAGTGGTTTTATATTTTCAGCAATCCAATATCATTTATTTTTCATAATTCAGAATTCTTCCATAATGACATTTTGTCAAACATGAATTGATTCACAATCTATTCACCCACATTTTTGGGGAAAACATAACATATTCATCAATCATGCTATGTAACAATATGGCAATCAAGTCACTCATAGATTCAAAAATCTCAATTCTTCATAATGCATAAACAAGTCAATAAGCATAATAATGCAAATCTCCAATTTATCACAATGCATTAATATATAAATAAACGTAATGACATCTTTTCTCTAGGCCACATACACCCTCGCTTTCACACTCACACGTGTGTGTGTTCCGAGTATAATGACTATGTAGAATATAACATATTGGAAAATGCATATTAATAAAATTTCAGTCAGACATTTTTGTAATTTCTCCTGAATTCCTTGAACCAAAATGGTATGTCAATCAAAATGAAAACCTTTATTTCGGTCTGAAATGATACTGTGAACCTTGGTTATAGCAGACCATGAAATTAAAATCCTTTCACTTTTCCCCATCTTGTTTTTGAGAAGGTTTGAAATGTGTGTCAATAGACTCACTACTAACAAACACCAAGAGTAGAAAACCAAAATAAACAATAAAGAACTTTGACACTCTCCACACAAACACATTCTATCCTGGATTTCTAGCAAGTAAAATGTGTTACTCAATACAACCTAGAATAGAGTTTTCATGCACTCATTACCAAGACCCCACTAAACTAACAAAACTAAACTAATCAACTTTCATTGTCAGGAGAAAAAATAATAATAAGTTGGCACTGTGATACAAAATTTCTAATCTAGGGTGTAGCTTTCCATTATCATTTATCAGAACATTCCAAATCAATCAACTTCCACTGTCAGAAGAAACAAATTTCGCAATTTGACAATATGGGCACAATTTTCAGTCTGAATTTTTGCTAATATATCCTAACCTAGCGCTCTCGTGAACTCATATATGTAAACCCCGCTGACAAAACTGAACCGATCCTCCAATCCTACAAGCAACATCCAAAAATCACCAAAACCACAAACTGCTTATTGGCTCAACTTTCAAAAACTCAAACTTACACAAAACCCGAACTATTGAAATCCCAAGTGATTTATTTGCCTGACACAAAATAAATGTCTATTGCACAATATACAATGTCAAACCCAAAACATGACCAAAAGGCACAAAAGCAATCAATAAATGAATATAATATATAATAAGTACTTTTCAAAGGAATCTCAAAAGAAATCACGTGTAAATGAAGTAGTAAGAAGACTCACCTCTTTCTTTTTCTCCTTTTTCTCCTTTCTTTCTTCCTCCCTTTCTTCTTCTCCTTTCTCTCTTTTTTTTTTTAATTTATTTTTAGCGGCGAGAGAAAAAGAGAGGAACCTAACCCTATTTATTCCTACCAATTAGGGCTTTACTCGAGGTTAAGGACACCCCACTCTCTACTTGATGCCACCGCGTATTAAATAAAATTAAAATTAAACAATTAAATAATTAATTAATTAAAAAGTATTATATATTAAATTAGGGTCGTTACATTATACACACCTTAAAAGGAATCTCGTCCCGAGATTCACTGGATGAAAAGCTCCGGATGCAACTGCTTCACTCTGTCCTCTAGCTCCCAAGTTACATCATTCTCTTTTTCACTCCATTGGACTTTCACCAGATTCACTATCCTTCTACGGAGCTGTTTCACATCACGATCCACAATCTTGATTGGTCGTACTACTTGGGTGAAGTCGTCATTAATCTCAATTTCTGTGGGTTGGACGACGTTAGCAGGATCCTTCACACACTTCCTCAGCATGGATATGTGAAACACATCATGAACAGCTGATATGCTCGGGGGCAGAGCGAGTCTATAGGCCAAACTCCCTACCCGAGCAATGATCTCGAATGGTCCCACAAATCTAGGACTTAGCTTCCCTTTCTTACCGAACCTCAATACACCGCGCATAGGTGAAACCTTAAGAAAAACAAGGTCCCCAACCTGAAATTCTATCGCCTTACGCTTCCGATCGGCATAACTCTTCTGTCGGCTTTGAGCAGTTTTGATCCGCTCTCTAATAATCTGCACCTTCTCCGATGTCTCCCTAACCATCTCTGGCCCCAACAAGACTGTGTCGCCTACCTCCGCCCAGCAGGATGGTGATCGACAAGGCCTCCCATATAAAGCCTCAAACGGGGCCATACCAATACTAGAATGGTAACTGTTGTTATAAGAAAACTCTATGATAGGTAAATAATCTTCCCAACTACCTCCAAAATCGAGCACACATGCCCGAAGCATATCCTCTAAAATCTGATTCACCCGCTCCGTCTGACCATCAGTCTGAGGATGATAAGTTGTACTCAAATCTAGTCTAGTCCCCATGACTCGCTGGAAACTCTTCCAAAACTCAGCTACAAACAAGGGATCTCGGTCAGACACAATGGACACTGGTACTCCGTGAAGCCTAACTACCTCACGGATGTATCGTCTGGCTAGTTGTTCGGTAGTACGGTGCACCCCAACCGGAACAAAGTGCGCAGACTTAGTCAAACGGTCAACTATAACCCAAATTGACTCGTTACCTCGTCGAGTCTTCGGTAAACCATCTATAAAGTCCATAGATATATTTTCCCATTTCCAGACAGGAATCTCTAGTGGTTGCATTAAACCTGAGGGCCGCTGATGCTCGGCCTTCACTTGTTGACAAGTGAAACACCATGATACATAATCTCCTACATCCTTCTTCATGCCGTCCCACCAGAAAGTTCGCTTCAGGTCATGGTACATTTTTGTGCCTCCGGGGTGAATGGTAAAACGTGACTTATGAGCCTCATCCATAATTTCTTTCTTCAATCCCGCAATCTCAGGCACACAAAGTCTCCCATGAAATCTCAAACCACCATCAGACTCAACTGACCACATAGAGGGACAATCATCTAGGTTATCGAGCACCAAATCTTCCAATTTACTCATCAACCGAGGATCCTTACGTTGCTCGTCTAAAACCCTGCTAATCAAAGAAGGTCGAACAGATAAACTCCCAACATAAGCCGTGTTTGCTCCCTGGACAAACTGAACACCACAAGAAGAAATAGTCTCAAGAGACTTCCACTCCTCTACCATGAGTGAAGCCATAACAGTGTGTCGCCGACTGAGAGCATCGGCTACTACGTTTCCCTTACCTGGGTGGTAAAGGATCTCAAAATCATAACTGCTAATGAACTCCACCCACCTTTGTTGTCTCATATTCAACTCCTTCTGCGAAAACAAATACTTAAGACTCTTGTGATCTGTGAACAACTCAAAATGCTCCCCATAAAGGTAGTGTCGCCACATCTTCAAAGCAAACACAACTGCCGCTAATTCCAAGTCATGGGTAGGATATCGCCTCTCATGAGGCTTCAATTGTCGTGAGGCGTATGACACAACTTTCTGATTTTGCATCAGTACACAACCCAGACCTGTGCCACTAGCATCAGTGAAGACCACCAACTTCCCACCTTGAACTGGGATAGTCAGGATAGGCGCAGTGGTCAATCGGTGTTTCAACTCCTGAAAAGCCTTTTCACACTCATTGGTCCAAACAAATTGGACATTATTGCGGGTCAACTTAGTCAACGGTGCAGCGATAAGAGAAAACTTTTCTATAAATCGTCTATAGTACCCAGCCAACCCCAAAAAGCTTCTCACCTCCGTTGCATTAGTAGGTTGTTTCCAATCTTTCACTGCTTTCACCTTATCAGGATCAACTGCTATCCCTTGGCTAGAAACAACATGCCCTAAGAATTTTACTTGGTACTTGGCTCTCTTTGGGACCCTATACTTGATTGGTCCAACAGTTTCGCAAATGGACCCTGGCCTTGCTATAGTCCAAAGATTTGTATTCGAGCCTTATTATCCTGGGCCAAACTCCAAGATTCGCGCCACGTTGGACTTGCATGAACCGGGCTTGGGCACCTGACTTACAGGCTGAATAGTAGTTAGTCTAGGCCTTTGTTAGACCTAGTGTTTGCCTGTCTTAGACCAGGCTAGGGCTTGCGCTAATCCACGTATGTGTTCAGTCGGATGATTGTTTGATGTCTCATCAGTTAGTATTGTATTATTCTTCATGCAAGAGAACCAGTCAACCAGGGTTGCTTCAGCTACAAGACCAAAACAATGAACAAGATTGACCATGCCTACGAGATCAAATTTTACCAACCGCCTTAGTAACTTGAAGAAAAGTGCTCAAACAGCTTTCTCTTGGAATGCATCTCCCAGTGGAAACGAAATTGCACCCAGAGAAGTTTACTATAAAAGAAAGGGATTGGGGTGCTCAGCTTATGAGTTGCATGGGAAACGATGATTGGTATATAGGAGTGGATTCTTACACAGGACCTGAATAAGGTTGATGCATATATTGCTCGTATCGATTTGACATTATACTGTTTAAGGTACAAATCTTTCCATCATGGAATGTACGAGGACATGCTTTGATTTGGATGGAATACTTTTCAGAAGCGTGTGTTGAACTATGCACATATGCCATTGTCAAATGAGTATGATATAATTTGTTAGAATAACTACTAAGAAACAATTATTGCAGTATGTTGAATGTCCAATATTGTCTAATGTAAAGTTAAACTGCAAGCAGCTAAAACATATAATCATGGATAAAAAATTGCAAAAATTCACTGTATACACTCTGATAGTAGAGAGAAAAAAAAACACCCCATTGAAAGTACAACATGTGGATGGGGCAAGTCCGCGAGATTGATTATCAACATGAACATGAACATGAACCAAACTATATTGTCTTGCTCTGATGGCTTCACAATAGAAAACTGATCAGATTTGGTAAGCCAATGTTTTTCATCTTGTTAAATACCGCTAGTGAGCAAAATCACTACAATCCCTAGTAGTTCCATTCAATGGAGATACACTTTTTTCTTCTTATTCCATTAGTGGCATTGGCTAAATCGAACATATATATATATATAGGAATTAACTGTAAGATCAAGCTAGATAGTTTATTGAATTATAATTATAATAGAGATAATAGAGAAAGAAAACAAACTATGATAAAAGGTATGATTTATTGAAATATACAAAATGAAAGAAAAGATTGAAGCTTACATGATAAAAGGCGAAAGGTTTTTCAAACTGAAAACTCGCTTACCCTCAACTTAGAAAACTACTTACTTAAATAGAGGGGATCCAAACGAAGATAAGCCTCGCTGGAAAGATAAGGTAGGTGGACAACTTGTCTTTTGTGATAATGCAAAATTATTTGCTTTTGACTGTCGGTAGGTACTGTGGAAAATGCTTCGACTGTAGCTGCTTTTGTAGTGGGTGAACAGTGGCTTCATGTGAATGCCTTTGTAAATATATTGTATAGCCAACTTAGAATTGGTAGTTGTATTCAATTTTTGTTTTGTAAGTTCAAAATATTTGGTAGGTATTAATCCTTCCGCAACACAGTTAAGATCAACACCAGAATCAATAAGAGTTTTACATGAGATAGTAATCTCTTTATTAATAACGAGGTTTACTTGACAAAACCATCGCTGATGTGTAACTTTGTTGATTTCATTAAGAAAAAGAGGAGGAATGATCTCTACCGGGGTTTCAGAAGAATAGGGCATATCAGGTAAAGATGTATTTTGTAATCCATTGATACGAATATCAAGGAGAGAATGATTTTGTTTTAAAATCATAATATCTTTTTTGATATGATTAACTTTTTGCTGAATATCAGATAAATTGACAGGGATGGAAGAGATGGATCTTCGAAATATGTCAATAATTTGTTTGTGATCATAAAATAGATTTATGACCTCTGGGGTTGGTTTTGTGGTTAGGTTTGTTTTGATATGTTGAAGATATTCTATTTTAAGATTAAGATCTTCAATACAATCAACTAAATATAAACAAATATATATATATATATATATATATATATATCAACTAAATTGGTTTAGCATCCCCTCTCCTTAGTAAGAGATTGTGGTTGGATTACAAATGAATATAAATTGAACAGTCTAAATTTATTTGACTTAACTTTTGTATTTGTGGGAAAACTGATATTCACATAATTATTACATAATATATCCCTTAATTTATACATGTTAGTGTTTCGATTATTATATTTTATAGTAATTATTTCGTTTTCATGTCTTTGTAGGAATTTGAGCGTAAACGATGAAATCGTATTAAGGCAACAATTTAAGGAATGACAATTGGTTGATTCTAGCGGTGGTACAAAGCAGATGGTCACAAACCTAAACCCAAAACCTACCCATAACCCCAAACCCAATCCTACCCCTAAAGAATATTCTCTCATTTATACCTTGATGAATGTTCCCTTTATCTCATCCCTATTCACTTTGATCTTTCTCTATAAATAAAAGAGAATAGGGTGAGAAAAGGGGAGGAAGAGAAGGGAAAAGAAGAATTAGACAAAAATCAAAACCTCTTTCTCACAAGGTGATTCTCATCACTATCACCACATATCCATCTCTCACTCATTCTCTGTCCAGATCACTCAGCAATCACCTCCATCATCCATCAACCACCATCACCCGAGCACCACCACCACCTCCGGACAGCACAACCGCCACCACCACGAAACAGGGGCGTGACAACCCTGTTTCACGTCAAACCTTCACTCCGCCACTGTCCCTGTCCCTATCCTTGTCCATCATCCATCAACCACCATCACCCGATCAGCACATCGCGAGCCACCACAACCACCGCGAAACAGAGCCACCTCCATCACCGCCCTCTCTGTTCCGCCTCGCGACAGAGCCAGGCAGACCGTCCAAGCCCCCATCACCGCCCTCTCTTCGTCTAGACCTCCTTCTTGTCCTCCTCTCTCACGACCACCGTCGCAAGAGGCGCGTCAGCCAGCACGCAACCACCGCGACAGGAACAAAAACAGGGCTCCGCTCTCTGTTATTGTTTTTCTTTTTTTTTGAGTTTTCATTACACCTTTCTCACCGATTTTCCATCCCTCTATCTCTTTTGCAGGTCCGGAGCAAGTTGGAGGACGAGGAAGCTCGCGAGGAGCAGAGACGCAGCACCGCGAGCGGCGCTGTCGCGTTGGAGACGAAGGACACTGTTCCTCTGGCGGGAGACTGAGTCAAATTCTATTTTTGGCTATTCACACCCTCGAACCTACTGAGTACCACCACAGAGCATTTGCAACCATTTTCTCGGGATCTGTGTTCAGACCACCTGCTGATCTGCTGAGTACCACCACATCGAGTTTGTGTCAAACCAAAGGGATTGCATAATTCATTTTGATTTATTTTATTGAATTGTGTGCTTAATTGTTAATTACAATTTATTTCTAAATTTTTGATAAATTGCTTCACCCTTCATGTTCGAGAAATTAAACTTGATATGTTTGGTAGTTAGAATTACCCTTTATCAATATTCAAAGCATGTGCTAAAAATATTAAGCTTAAACTTTGATTAAGTGTGCCATAAAAAGACACTTAATACACTTGGTAAGAGCGTATTTGCTTGAAATAATTTGTTAATGTTTGATAGAAACATGATATAAGTTGAATTGGATTGTAACGATCACATATTCGATGTAAGCAAGGGATTATCATCCCTAAAGCTACGCGTTTAAATTTTCAGTAATTTAGATTTAAATGTTTTTGCTAACTCATTGGTGAGTACAATCCCACAAAATCCATCTCATCTATCTTTTATTTTATTTTATTTTTCTTATTTTTAATTTATTTTTAGTTTAGTTTTAAAAATGTTGTAACCCCATTTTCTCTAAATTAGTTTAGATAATTTCTAAATTCAATTTAATCCACCTTCCTCGTGGGATTGATCCGTACTTGCCATTGTCTACCAGCTAGGCACCGTGCACTTGCGGTTATTACAAGTGGGTTAAATTAGCCTATTAATTTATGTTAGTTAAACTCGCATAAAAAACAACGTGGGTTATTGGAGGGACTTTTTTTTTTTTTTTTTAATAAGTAAAGCTTGGTGTGAATTGAACAACACTCAAAAGTTAAAAGGAATGCGAGCTACTTTGTGAAACCACCATCCCAAAATGACTTAGGGGTTAGGGCTTGGGGTTCAAAAAACTCAGGGTTGATTTAGAGATGGTGGAGATTAGGAAGAGGAAACATAAACAAAAGAAACACAAACCCAAATGAAAATGAAAACTAAATAATAATAATAATAACAATAATAATTCTGAACGTTGAAAGTGCAAAATCTTGTAGCTCCATGAGTGATTCTCAACACACATCGACACTTCACTGGGTCGACATCCAAAAATTCAGCATCGGACCTACGAATTTCAGATAGTATCAAGTCAAGAGCCTTATGAAACACGGACCCATGAAGTTTTTTAAATAGTGGAACAATGTACTTTTTTTTTCACCTTTGTGAGACTTTTTCGGAAGGACGATTCAATTTTTACAAGTTGGCCTTGGGCGTACAACGTACAAACGAGTTTTCTTTCATTGTTAAATACAACCATACAAGTTTGTTGAGTCAAACATGTTTCATTTGTCATTATTAACGTACCAATGCTTTTAGAAGTCAAATGAAGTCCATTTGGTCACTCAAATCCTCATATTCGACGATTGCACTCAAATTGAGCCTACAACGTACAAATGAGTTTTCATTCTTCGTTAAACACAACCAAACTTGTTTGTTGGGGCAAACATGTTGCATTAGTCATTACTAAGGTACCCACGCGGTTAGAAGTCAAACGAAGTTCATTTGGTCACTCAAATCCTCGTATTATCTGATTGCACTTAAATTAGTCTACAACGTACAAACGAGTTTTCCTTCCTCGTTAAGCACAACCAAACAAGTTTGTTGAGTCAAACATGTTTCATTTGTCATTATTAACGTATCAATGCAGTTAGATGTCAATCGAAGTCCATTTGGTCACTCAAATCCTCGTATTCACCGATTGCACCCAAATTGGCCTCCAATTGAGTTTACAACGTACAAATGAGTTTTCATTCTTCATTAATCACACCCAAACTTGTTTGTTGAGGCCAACGTGTTGCATTTGTCATTACAAATGTACCCACACGGTTAGAAGTCAAACGAAGTCCATTTACTCACTCAAATCCTCGTATTCTCCGATTGCACCCAAATTGGCCTCCAATTGAATGGTCTGTATTTGGAAAAAAAAATCTGACTAACACCACCATTAAATAGCTCATCGATTTCACTTTCGAGCAACACCAACATTCAGTAGCTCAATTCCCTCATTTTTGCAAGCGACAAGGAGGTGGATTCTCCGACCTTTCTCAATCAACAACATATCTTATTTTTCTGTTTTGAATAAATCGAGAAAGACGCTGAAAGAGGTGGTGTTGCTTAGACATAGGTGGTGGCGCTCCAAAGTGCATAATAACAACTACAGGCTAATTGGTGCCTTGGTGCCAAACTCAAAATAAAATAATATATATATATATATATATATATAATAAATTTTTTTTTTCAACAGATCGGATGGCTGAAGCACCTAGTCAAATAGCGTGGAGAGGGAGTTAATGTAAGAAATCAAAGCATGCGCGTTAAACAAGAACGCTCTTTTCCCTTGACTCAGAAACCCATAAGAGCATAACAGAGTCAAGTATTTGATTCTTGAGAACTACGATCCCTCTCTCCAATTCCATCCTTATTGAGTGTTCGGGTGGAATTAAAATGATAAAATGTGCGAAACAGATGCGGGTGGCATTTGGAACTTCATTCCTTTGGCTTATCTCCTTGATTTACTTCACCCAGGTTTGAATTTCCATCCAATCCCATGATTTATTTGATTAGAAATCATCTTCTAAACGATGGGTTATGCTAGAAATGTTTGTTGGATTGATGAGTTCTGTGAAAATTTTCCATTGGGTTTGTTGTTTTATGGATTTTGGGTTAATGGGGGTGTCAAAATTTTTGTAGTTTGATCTTGAAATTTTGAATTTTTTTTGTACTTTTTTAATTTTGGGTGTTCGGAGATTTCATCGAATTACAGGTTGTTTAAATAGTTTGTGTTGTTTATTTAGAGATTTGGGGTGGTGGGGATATAATCAGGAATTTGATAGCGTGTTGATATTGGGGTTTTGGGACATGTTATGTTCATGTGATAATCTTACCTCCTCTTCTTGTTATGTTGGATTGGTTAATGCATGGCGGGTTTCGTTTAATTTTCTGCATTTCCTTGTTATCTTGCTGAACTACTACTGGGTTTCATGAGAGGCCAATTGTAGGTGCAAGAGATCAGAAATTTACTGTTATGAAATGATGACATGTGATAGATAGCATTGATATTAGAATAGTAAGCGTGTGAGAAACTTTGCAGGAATTACAAAGCAAATAAATTACAGAATTACACAGAACCTGTGCAACCCAAAAATCCCGTTAGAAATTGAATAGCTGAAACCAATTAAACACTCGGTCACGGAATGTTATTTTTTCAATCACTCCTCAAAATCAGACTAGGGGTTATTTGTTAAACCTCAGAATCAGACATAATCTCAAAATGGATGTTAGTGTCCGAACGATGTGTTTGGTAAAATGTCGAATGTTTGTGCAACCATTACCGCTATTAGGACTCTGTCCACCATAACTCTGTAGTAGAGAATGACCTATTCTTGTGCTGTTTTTCCCACCCTTTAATTGAGATGGCTAATGGAATTTGACAACATATTCTAAGATTCAGGAAGACCACAACTCCGTAGAGAATGGGGACATGAAGAATAGGTAATGTGGTTTCAAGGTTCCTATCACACAGACTGCACTTATTTGCAATAATAAACCTCTTCTTGCCAAATTGTCGATGATTAGTGTTTGCCCATGGGCAGTTGTCAAAAATCAAGATCAAGAAATTCGCTTGAGACTTGTTTCCCACAAGGAAGCAGAGAAATCCATTTCATTACCTCCTGTGTCCTTGGAGACACGACGATGTGAACAACTCATAATTAAAAAGCAGTGTTTTTTTAATCCCATCTTAGCAGAGTTGCATCTGGTATTTTTCCATGGCAATTTTTTAAGGAGGATATGCTACTTTTTTGCTCCAGCAACCTCTTAATTATGACATGGCATTAAGGAGACTCCAAGGAGTGCATTCTCTCTCCCTAAGAACATCTCCAAGAGTCTTCTTAAGAGACTCTTTAATTCATTAATAAATATTAAGGAGCTCTTAGACAATAAGGAGCATGAATTTTCAAATGATCTCCAAGAGTATCCTTAAAAAACTCTCCTTTATTAATATTTTATTGTTTTTTCTTTTAATATGTAGGCCCAATAAGTATACAAAACTATAAAACATTTATTATTGTGAGTAGATAGTGGAATTCATATAGGTTAAAATTGATTAAATTAGTTATAAGGAGCTTCTTCACACTCCTTAGTTTAGAGACTCTTGTCTCTTGAAATATACTCCTTAGTATTAAGAAGCTCTTAACAATAAGGAGCATGGATTTTCAAATGACCTCCAAGAGCTTCCTTAACAACCCTCATTCATCAATATTTTATTATTTTTTCTTTTAATATGTGTGCCCAATAGATATACAAAACTACAAAATATTTATTATTGTGAGTAGAAAGTTGAATCTACATAGGTTAAAAATGATTAAATTAGTGTTTACTCCTTAGTTTAGGGAGAGAGAATGCACTCCTTGGAGGATCCTTAATGCCATATCATACTTAAGGAGGTTGCTGAAGCCAAAAGGTAGAATATCCTCCTTAAAAAAATTGCCACATATGCATTAAGGAGGCTTTAAAGAGTCTCTTGGAGATGCTCAACTAAGGAGTTGAAGGAGCTCCGTAACACTAATTTAATTATTTTTAACGTATGTACATAGCTACTCACAATAATAAATGCTTTGTAGTGTTTATACCTATTGGGTTCATATATTAAAAGAAAAAAAAAAATATTGATGGGGGGTTTTTAAGGAGGCTCTTGGAAGTCATTTGAAAATCCATGCTCCTTGTTGTCTAAGAGCTCCTTAATATATATTATTTTAATGAATTAAGGAATTTCTTTAAGGGGATTCTTGGAGATGCTCTAACTTCCCATTCACTCTACGCTTTTGTTGGGGCTAAGTCTCAATATATTTGACTATCTGAAATCACAGCGAATTGAGAGATTGGGCTTAACTACTTATTGCAAACTATGAAGATATCTTCAAAAGCTTTATTGAGTTAGCTGCCCTCTGAACCGTTTCCCTGCGAAAATTCAATTCATCACCTCTATTCGTCTCAAAAGATGTGTTCATGGAACTGTGTCATTAAGTTTATAATTGCTCTCAAATCTGCGCACCCATGCATTGCCGCAATCGAATTAGTGTACCACCCAGGTGCTTGGACCCCATACTTGTCCCATAGTGCATTTTCCTACCTACTAAATCTCCACAACCATTTCAAAAGGAAGGCTTGGTTGAATTTTTTCACCCTTCTTTTGGTTTACACATACCGACCCATACCCTAATGAATCAGGTAGTAATTCTTTGCTGAAGAAGAGCATATTTATTTTGGAGGAAGTGCTGGCCTTCCGAATCCAAGTGAACTAATGTGGGAAATCGGAAGTGCAAATTCAATACCTAAAGCAATCCCAGACTTCCTTATCCTAAACTTCACAAGGTCCAAAATTCTAAAATCTTTATCGTCATCCACAATGGGTCCCATGCTATTTCAAAGAGAGACAGAATTTCCAATCAGTTAATTTATTCCCTCTTCTATATACCATCAGCTATGTAACAATGTCTGTTGGACTCAGTAATTTGGTGTTGGCATAGTTACCACAATTATTAGTGAATTACAAGTCTTGAACCTATAAATTGCATCTTGAGATTTGAAGAGCTTCCTTGGTGTCGGCAACCATTTGGCAATGGGTCTCTCTCCAAGGATAGGACCTGGACCACCTGAACCACATATAAAGCACGAGTACTTGCAGCACTACTTGTAGAAGAGACTCCTCCCACATTTAAAGGCTTGCCTTCAGCACCACGGTGGCTTCTGCAATATTAGAAACACTTGTATCAGCCTCCTTAATATCCTATTCCAACCACTTGAAATTGCCAAAAAAATTTGGAACTAATATTGAAGGCATTTCTTCCCCAATGACACTTGATCATATGAGTTTCCCGATAGCATCAATCCAGGGAACAGGTCGTCTCATACACACTTTAAACCCATCTTACATACAAGAGGTGTCACCTTTTCAGATGGACATCCTGGCCATTGAATATTAAATGAAGTAAGGTCCTCAATTTCACCATTTGGGCCCTACAGCTTTTTATAGTTGACCATTTGGTCCCCATCTTCTCCTATAGGACATACATGTAAATAGGCTTTGGAGCAGGTTGAGTCGGTTTTATGAAGAGAGTTTAACTACCATTTTAACAACCAGCCATGATTTCGGAGTGCAAATAGCTTAGGGGAAACACTCTAAGGCTGATAAGGAAAGTGGAAACCCTGCAACAACTACTTTGTTATTTAAGGACTTCATCGAACCTCAACGGCTAGTTGGGTAAATTTTGGTAGACGATACATGTATGTCACATATGGTTATTAAAGAATTATTTAAAAGGGTTAACAAAAATGAATATAATAGGTCTAATTTAATTGGATATTAAATTTCAAACTGTGAAGTGTGAATATAATATGGCTAATTTTGGTATTGAATGGAAATGATAAAAGGAATTCATGGCTCCTAAACTGGTACGTATGAGTTAATAGAGCCAGAACGTAAATTACCTGCCAACAGGTGCTATCTCAGCGGTAAGACTCACTAACATTGCTTTTCTCAACTTTCTAAACAAAGTAAGAAGGAAGGAAAGAGCATTGATAAATCAATAGTTAACCTTACTGAGAGGCATGGTGAGAGAGAGGGGGTGGGGGATGAGAGAAAAAAAATGATTGAGAGAGATAGAGGAGGGGTTTCTGTGGAGGGTTTTATGTTGAGGGGTTCTCCATCTTCACTATTGTGAGATGGTTTTCAGTTAAAGAGGATGGAGTTAAAGAATGGGGAGAGGGTTTGTTGGGTGTGGTTAGAGGTGTTTTTATTGATATTTGCCAGTCCATTCTTGGTTTTTTAGTCAAATGTAGGGTCAAATTAATAATACCTTTTATTATTTATTTATCTTTGTTCAAGACTTAAAACGGTTAAAAAATGGATATAATAGGGGTAATTATAACAGTAAATTGGATTTTGACTTACTGCTAGCCAGTGTCCATTTGTGGTATATAACAATGGATACTTAACTTTCATCGAAATCTGTTGTTCATACGTGTTGGACACTCGCGGGTATACTTCAATGAACACACAATAATTAGATTATCTGCTATTTCACATATCTAACTCTTTATGAGTATATTATGGAGAAGAGTAATATTTACAAATATTGAAGTGTGTAATTGAAACAGGTAATAGTGTAACACGCAAATGTGACACCTTTTTGGTGCAGATTTCAGTTGATCCGACCCCTAAACCGTGTGACTGTTACATAAGCAGTGAATTATCGTCATAGACATTTTATCTTGTTATCGACAAAATTGATCTGTCATTTCCATTTTAATTTGTTTGTTGTTCTAGATGCACGTCCTTTTATGCACTTTCTCATTAAAGGTTCTTTGTTAATGTAGGGTTTCAGATCCTTTGTATGGACAGCAGTTTCATACCAACTTAAAGACATACTTCAGTTGTCACCTTCTGCCTCACAACTTGTGTTTTCTGTTGTTTTTTTTCCATGGAGTATAAAGCCATTTTATGGGTAATGTTCCTAACCAGACATTTTCCCTAAAGGCTTTTATTATACAAATTGACTTAATAAATTTCCATGTATGTAAAATGTGCATAGGGATATCACCACTACAACATGGATTTCAAACAAAATCAGGATCAAATAGTTAATTTGAATTTAGAAATCATACAAATGCATTATCATCAGTTAGTCCAGAAAGCATTTATTTATTTATTTCACAACAAAATAGGGGTTTCAAGAGGAAACCCTTTTTGCTAAACGAATAAATGAAGTACAAAGCTAGCCAAGTACCAAGCCAAATTGTTTTCCACATTGGACTTCGTTTAATTCTTTGTTAATGAGATCGTAATTTGCCCAAGAAAACCTGAATTTCATCTTGTTTGCAGAATTTTGTCTGATTGTATCCCTATCAAGGGTAAGAAAAGGATGCCTTACTTGTTCATTGCAACTTTGCTCTCTCTGTTTCCATGGCTCATTCTAGGCCTAAATGAATCTCTGAGGAGTTCACAGTTACCCCTCACTATCTTCTTAACTGCACAAAATATAGGCTCAGCCATGGCAGATGTTGTGGTTGATGCGATGATTGCTGAAGCAGTACGATCTGAGAGGTATGTCGATTTCTTTGATTTTTCTATCTTTTGTATCCTTTTAATTCAACTCAAATACCAGGCAAAGTGAATATTCACAGTGCCATGGGCCCATGCCACATGTCATGCCTATAGGACATGAAATACTTAAATTGACTCTAGGATGGATTTTTCCTCAGAGGAATCAGAGTTCCTCTGTCTGTATTCTAGCCAAACAGAGGATCTTGGCTATCTCATCCATAGGGACATGTGTTATTCATGCACAAAAAGATGGAGCTGATTGTTATTTGATTATCAATATGTACTATGTCATTCATATGCGCTTCAAATATTGCTTTCTGTAAACTGCAAGTGCACATTAGCAAACCATTCTTTATTTCAGCACTGGGTCTCTGAGTAATATCTTTTGTAGAACTGGAAGCGACTTACAAGGAATTTCATTGTTGTCTTTGAACAGAGCTTCTTTTGCTGGTGATCTCCAATCACTATCTTGGTCAGCCATGGCTTTGGGAGGAATATGTGGAAGTTTGTTAGGAGGATATGCTTTAACCAGCTTACAGATAGATACAATTTTTTGTCTTTTCTGTGTTCTTCCAACCTTACAGCTATTATCATGTGGATTGGTTGAGGAGGATTCTTTAGGTGGCAAAATTTTGGCAGTGGATTCTAATTTTCCGAACTCTGACCGCGAGAGTGACAATGGTAGCATATCAGGTACTGAAGTATCTTCAGTTAGGTTCGGCATCTCAAGGAGAAAGAGGGGTCGCAAGAACAAAAATGCAAGAAAAATCTATAGAGCTAAGTCTAAAACCCCGGGAAAGGAAGGAGAGGTAAATGAAGGGCTCTTGCATGTTAGATGGTTCCACTCTGTCAAAATAGCTTTCTATAGTCTGTGTCGAGCATTTAGGCAACCAATTATTCTGAGGTAAATGTGTAGTTCATAATTTAGTATTAAAACTCTACCAAGTCTTCTTTGTTTTTTTTAATCTCTTCCTGATGTTTAGCATTTTGTGTTCGAATTTCCTTTGATAAGGTCAGACCTATGGCATGGTTTTTCTTGGCTCATGTGACCGTTCCCAACCTCTCGACGGTTATGTTCTATTACCAGACAGAGTTCTTGCACCTGGATCCATCCTTTCTAGGGACTACTCGTGTTGTTGGGTGGTTGAGTCTTATGATTGGAACCTTCATTTACAATCGCTATTTCATACGTATGAAGTTGAGAAAAATTCTCATGTAAGCAGTTAATCTTAGAAGCCTTTCATTTTATTTTATTTTATTTTTTTATATGTTTTTTGTTTCATATTTCATTTATAAGATAACTCCTTAATTTCTTATTCTATAATTGGACCGCAATAAAAGTCTCAACTCCCAAACATTGTAATTTACTCATATTTCACATTCTTTTGTTTTTATATTAAAGTTTTCTGTGAAATGCAGGTGGGCACATCTTGGTTTGGCCATGTTAGGTCTCCTGGATATTGTTTTAGTTTCACGAGTGCATGTCAGCTTCGAAGTATCTGATAAGGTCATGGTGCTATTTGGATCAGCTCTTGCTGATGCAGTCAATCAACTAAAGTATGTGAATTGTTATTCATTCTTGATATGTTTTTTTGTTGTGCATTATTTCTATGAAATTATAAGCTGACGAAGTCAAACATTCTAAAATTTTTGGCTCAATCATTATGAGGTTTTGCAGTACCAGTTTGAGATTTCTAGGACTTTTGAGGCAAATTAGTTTCATGTATATTCTTGCTTTACCCTGCAGCTGCATCAGAAACTTAAATTTAAATGTGCATAAAATAACTTATCATTATGTATCTTAAAGTCGCGATGTAAAAAAAAGATCCATGAATATAAGAATATAATCCTAGCCTTTATATAAGACCAGTGTTCTAAAAATCGGCCTAGGCGACGCCTAGGTGCTAGAAGGTGGAAAACTGCCCAGATTAATGGCTGGGCAGGCAGTCTGGGCGGTTATGGGCAGTCTGGGCGGGCTCTAGGCGGTCTGGGCGATTTTTATTTATTTTTATTTTTTAATAAGGCTGATTGTGTTCTTATTTTATTTTTCTTTCCTCTTTTTTAAAAATAAACTATTTAATTGTTTTTATTCAGTATATGTCTAAATGTAGCAATTGATGATTACTTAATGGAATTCTCAAAGGATCTGCCGGTATCAATTTTACTAATGTAGATTTTATCAAACATGACTGAGGTTATTCATGCAATTTGAAGAAAAATAAAAGAGTAGGTTTGGATATTTGTCCACAAATTCAATTTTATATAAAATACCCATCATGACCAACTTCAGTCATTTGAGTTTTAATAAATTTTGTTCATGATTGTTAATTTTTCATGTTTTTAAATTTTGCATATGTATATTGGCATTAAATTGGATGTAATTGATAAGGTATTATCTAGGATGCACGGACTCGGATACGCGTATCGTATCGGACACGGATACGACACGACGACTCGACAATTTTCAAAAAACTAGGACTTGGCGACTCGGCGACACGTCAAACCTTATTTTTATTTTTATATTTTAATGTCATAACTCATAAAGAATAATTAATAAATGTCTCATCCTCCTTACACCTTTTTTCTCCTAGGATAAATGTTCCACAACCAACTATTCTATCTAGTCCCAGTCCCAGTGTCCAAAACCAACTTGGATTTCCTGGAGGACACCATGAAAAGTCCAAGGTCTCATACCCATCCAAACCCTTCCACAAGAAAATGAAATCCCTCCCAAATTTAAGGCCACAACCATAGTTTCAAAAGGACAGACATAGCCCCAGATTTCAAAAGGCCTAATAGTTAGGTCGTCTTTTGTCAGATAGCAAAACTAGTTTCTAACACCTTAGCATAGCCCAGACCTAGCTCCAGATATAGCCCAGACACGTCTCTTTACTTTTCCAATTGAAACCCAGACATAGCCCCAGATAAGTAGTAGAAAAAGATCCTTCCTAACACCTTAGCATAAAAGTGGCCTCATTAGACTATGGAACTCTCACTGATGACCACAATCAGGCTTTTAAAAAAGTTCAAATTGGGGAAAGATACCAGGGAAGAATATTGGGATTGAAAACATCATCTTCTTACTGGAAAATGCTTCAAATGGGTTGTGCCTTACAATTTTAAGAAAGTATGCTTGTCGATCGAACGATCTCTGGCTTAGTCGATCTCTCTCTCCCTGCTCGATCTCTCTGGCTCGGTTTCTCTGGCTCAGTCGATCTCTCTCTCCCTGCTTGATCTCTCTGACTCAGGAGGTATCCCTGCTCGATCTGACCTAAGAAGTAAGAAGATAAAGATCGGTTCCTCGTCCTTCTTTCTTTTCTTCCTCGGTTCCTCCTCTCTGCAAATGGTTTGGTTTGTGGGTTGAGAAAGATGAAATCGGGGAGAGGAATTAGGGACCGTCCGATTTTATCAAGTTCTGAAAAAAAAATTATTAGCAACCGAATCCTGATCGTATCCGGACTGGGTCCAGGCCGTATCCTGACCAAGTCACGTCGACCGATACGTTGACCGCGTGTCGGATACGTGTCGGCCGCGAATCGCACGCGTATTACTAAGATTCAGAGGGTTTTTCCGAGAGTCCGTGCTTCCTAGGGTATTATGCTTAACTTTTGTAAATTATTAAAGTTATAATACAAAATCTAAGACCGCCTAGGCCCCTGGGCGCTAGGCACCTGCTCGCCTAGCGATTTTTAGAACACTGTATAGGATTTGTGTAACATATACAAGTTATTGCCAATCAATATCCATCCATTTATTTGCCACTTGTTCCCAAAAGAAAACCTATAGTGTCCTTAGGCACCCCATGCCTAGAGACTTAGACTCAAGGCTACTATATGCAAAGATTGTGATTTCGTTTTGAGTTAATTTCGGTCTCCTTATTTTAAGAAATATTTCGAAAAATATTTCGGCGTGTAAAGAAAAAACCGTAACTGATGCAGTTGATTTTTGCTTCCTGCTTGACCTTGACCTGCTGATCTGCACAAGAAACGCACGTGAGCCACGAACCACCGTTGTGGTAGTCGATGACACTTTGATGTTAAAGTCATACAGAAATCTGAAAAAGGCTTAAAACTATAAACAGAGAATTTGTAGTGTACCTTTGTTCACCAACCTTTTGTCTTATTTATAGTGTTGGAGTCCTGATTCGGCTAGGCCATCGGTGGCATAGTTTAGAGAAAGAGATCTTGTGAAGGAAAGCTTTCCCTGTTAGACCTGTGCTCCTAGATACGCGGGAGATAGTTTCCAATCGGAGTGTTGTCCATAGGTGAAAGTTTTCTTCGTACGATATATACTCTGGTATTTGCTTCCTAGTTGGAAACCAAGACTGTTGGCTTGCTCGTCCGAAACTGATCCCCGATATATATATATATATTTTTGGAAAGCGAGCGGGAGTTATTTAGGATCCCCAAACCTGAAAAAATAAGTTGAAGTTACATTCGTAAATAGACTTTTTCTGATTTATCTTCATGTACAATATCTTTCAAATTTTGCGCAAACGAACTCGGTGTAACTTCCAAATATTCCGAGCTTGGGTGTAGGCTAGCAAGTCTATCCGCGACTCTATTTGCTTCTCTGTACTCGTGCACTATAGTAAATTCTTTCAACTCTACCAGCATTCTCCTGATCTTATTGATAACGTGTCGTAGGTTCCTCGCAGTCTGCCTAGCATTGCTCAGGTAATCACGCACTAATGTAGAATCAGTGCTAATCACTAGCTTTCGAATACATCTAGAGCTGGCTAGTTGTGACCCCGCCCCAACTCCTTGTAGTTCATGCTTGATTATTGTCTGGCCTGCAATCGAACCAGCACAAGCAGCCACAATGTCTCCTTGGTCATCCCTAATTACATCGCCATAACCCCTTGTGTGGTCCCGTAATGAACCATCAGAGTTGAGTTTGTACCAACCAATAGGCGGTTTCATCCAAGAGCACACAATTGGGGACCGAGTCTTGAACCGTGGTTCAAGTTGCCATGTCCCGAAGAGCTGTCTGTTGGCTGCATTGTCTTCAATGACTAGGTCATCAGCAGTAAACTTGAGCCTTATGTCACTGTAAATGCGCTTGACTAGATCAATACTTAAGCATTGTTGTTGCTGGTATAGTCTAGTGTTTGCTTGCGCTTGACTGAATGCCACTATCTACTACATCCCCGAGATACTTGCCTTAATAGGTCTTACGAGTATTGGAGATGGTTGTGAGACGTGTGGGCTTAGCAGAGCAAGGTAATTTGGATCCAGCTGGCGAACTACACTTCGCGGATTTGATGCCGTTTGGACCAAATCAGTGCTAAACTGATGCTTGAGCCTGTTATTCCTAGAGATCATTATGACACTGTACGGTGGAAAAGAAAATACGTTTCGATGTATCATCAGCTGCCCCCCCCCCCCCCCCCCGAGTTAGTGGGCCATCGAATCGGTCTACTAAGTCACTTCTCGAAAAGATATACCGCTCATGATGATTGAGTCTGAACCGTTATTTGAGTGGCGCGCTTCATTAATTAAGCGTGCGTTGGTTTAGTGGAAAAAGGCAAAAAATCAATCTCTATTTAGATCTCCCTTTCTGCAAAGATTGACTCTTTCATTTATTCATTTTTAGAGAATCCGCTTTGTTTAGCTTTTGATTGAAGGCTTCTTCTCTTTTCCCATGGCTCGTCAAAATCAACTTGACGATGGACTTCTTGCTAAGGGCCTCCAATTCTTTGAAGATAGGTCGGCTTCCGAATCGAGCCTAGCTGAGCTTCGAAAGACATATGGGGTCCCTGAAGACCTGCAAGTCTACACATTGAGTGCTGATTAGACGCCAATATTTTCCTCAGATGGATTTGACTGTTTGCATTGGAGCATGCTTTAGACGGGTATCCGTTTTACTGTGATTGATGAGATATGGAGTTTTATGGAATTATTTGGTATCTCGCCTACCCAATTGATACCGAATGGGTAGAAGATTGTTCTCCTTATATTGATTAGGGCAAAGGACGCTGGTGTCTGAGTGACTCCAAGGGTGATTTAGTTATTAACTTCTCATCGACTAAACAATCATGCCGTGTGTGAGATGAAGTCGCCGGCGTGCTTCGGGAAACTGTCGGATGACTTCAAGTTCTAGCAGAAACACTTCTTCTTAGCTCCCTCAGACCCAAAATATTTCGAGTTCAATGGTCGCCCGCTTGAGCGGGAGTTCAAGCTATTTCGTAAGTATAATTTCATCATTCGCTGTGTTGATTGTATGTTGATCTTTATGTGTGTTTGTAGGGAGATACGCTTCCTTCTCTCCTTTATGGTTTTCTTGAGCTAGCTCACAATAGAGGATCGGCTGCTGGTGACAAGGGGAAGGCAGTGGATGATGGTCTGGGTGCGGTGAAGACTGCAAAGGGCGGAGCTGGTGTAATTCCGCATCCGGACACGCGAATGAGTTTGTTTGCTTCAGATGTATTAAAAATGAGCAATCGGGCTTGGTACTAGGAGGTTGATGTCAATTATGCTTCGAGGAAGCATATCAACAGACGTTATAGCTGGCTGAGTGGCTGGTGAACCACGCTACATAGCCAGAGGATGATGCGCTGGGGGAGCGCATGGATAAGGGGTTGAAACATCTTATGCTAAGGATGTCACATTTGAGCCAAGTGGTCGCCGCGGGGACGGAAATTGAGGCGGCTCGTGAGAGGGTGTACACCATGGAGCGTGTCTTCCCAAATATGCAGAAGTCATATTCTGATGCACTCTTCGAGATTAAATCACTGAGAAAGCAGCTTGAAGAGAGGAGGCTGGAACAATCCGTTGATGCTGTGACCTAGAGGGTTCGTTTGGAAGCCCTTAAGTCCAATTTGGCAGAGGCTGTGTCCGCAAGGGACAAATCCAGAGCAGAGCTGAACATGGTCCGCCATGATTTAGAAGTTGCAGCTAAGGTGCACTCCGAGTTGCAGTCTCTTATTGAGGAGAATACCAGAAAAAAATCTAAGTGGGTTGTCCAGAGACAGCAGTTAGAGGTCGACGTGGAATTCAACGCTCGGGTAGCAAGAAAAGTTGGGGACCAGCTCCACCTGGAGCAGCATGAGCTTAGCGCAGTTAAAGATAGCTTGAATACTGAGTGGTCTCAGACTGATGCCTTGACAGGCAAGCTGAAGCGTGAACTTGCTGAAGTAAAGGTGCGCGATGAAGGGCTTCTCAAGGCCCAAGTCACCTTTGAATTCCGCAGGATCGTGCATGAGAAGTTAGAACTGTTGGTGCTGATGAAAGAAAAGCATCCGGACTGGGACCTTTTTCATTACAGGAAGGTGTCCTTTGCAGACTTCGGAGAGATCTCTGAACTGTCTGAAGAAGAGGACGATCCGGATTATGGCGCTCAAGCTGAGGTATGCACAGACGCAACTCCTGCATCTTCTCTTGTTAAGCTTAGTTCCCTTGTGCTTATACCTTCTCTTGATGTTCGTACATCTGTACCTTTTGTTTAAACTGTTAATGAAAACATGTTTCTTTCGAGTACGCTTTGTACCCGTGCTCTGTTCGGTCTCCTTATTGCATGCTTTCCATTTTGCCTTGTTTTATTTTGACGTAGGTTCTGTTGGGTTAGCAGGGAGCCAAGTGGTCTATCCGCTGTTGAGAGTTCAACCGTTTATGTCGTGAGTAATTCTGACATGTACTTCCATGAGGTTTCAGGGCTGCTGTCGTGTAATTATGCCAAATAGTGAACATTCTGCTGATGGTTTGGCAATGAGTTATTTTACCCAGGTTGCAGCTCATCCTTGAGGTAAGCCGTTAGAGGCTCAAGTTATATATTAGACCGTCGGTTGCGGTCGTTGGCATGAGTTAACTATTGTAGTCGAGCACATACATTGTCATCGGTAGTTAAGCAAGAACGCTTGGCCCGACTTAGGTTTCGTAAGTTCGGGCTAGTTTCCCGTGTAGCATTCGTCCGTGCTTAGCGGATTAGTTTTCGGGTCGGCTCAAGTGGCCATTGCTGACAATGGGATGTCAGTCTATGCAGGCGTGAAGACGCTGACTGAGCTGTGATCAAATTCGGTGACCATTGTCTCGTGGAAGAGCAGTGGTTCCGTGGTGAGCCGTCGACATCACTCAGAACTAACTAGGCTCCCACCTTTCAAATCATTTACACTCGCACAGAGCGAGCTACAAACATGAGACAAACAAGTTCGACGACCATGGTATATAGAAGAGCAATGGTCCCATGGCAAGCCGTCGACATCAGTCGGAATTGACTAGGCTCCCACCTTCAAAACCATCTGCACCTGCGCGGATTGAGCTACAAATTTGGGATGAACAAGTTCGGCGACCATGGTCTATAGAAAAGCAGTGGTCCCATTGCAAGCCGTTGACATCAGTCGGAATTGACTAGGCTCCCACCTTTCAAACCATCTACACGTGCGCAGCAAACTACAGGTTTGGGAGTTGAAAATTCGGTGACCATGGTCTATAGAAGAGCAATGGTCCCGTGACAAGCCGTCGACATCAGTCGGAACTGAATAGGCTCCCATCTTCCAAACCATCTACACTCGCACGAAGCGAGCTATAGGTTTGGGAGTTGGAAATACGGCGACCATGGTCTGTAGAAGAGCAGTGGTCCTGTGGCAATCCAACAACATCAGTCGGAACTGACTAGGCTCCCACCTTCCAAACCATCTACACCCGCGCGGAGCGAGCTACAAGTTTGGGAATTGACCAGAAGTTGTCACTGACTAGGCTTACCTGATCAGGTTCGACAATCATTATGGAGGGGGCGATGATCCCGGGCGAGTCATCATCATCAGACGTGAAAGCGCTGACTAGACTCCCACTTCCTAAGTCATCATTATTCGCCCGGAGCGAATTAGGTGTCGAAGTGAACCAGAAGTCGTCGTCATCAGTCGAAACTGACTAAGCTTACCTGGTTAGGTTGGGGTTCTGCTCATTACGGATGTGCGAGCCTACTTTTGAAATCAGACTGTATTGTGCGGATTGGTTTTCACTAATTTCAATGAAAGTTATATAAAAAGTGTACCTTAAATTAACTAGTGATATGTAGGTGTGCTTCGTGTGTCAAGAGTGACTTGGGCCTCTACTGCTTGCGTCGGTGCACGTGGTAGAGTGTCGCTCCAATAGAAGAAAACACTAGGTTCTATCGCAGGGTCATGGTGCCATGTGTATGACGTAGATTGCGAGACGGTATAGTATCGGTTACTCTCCCCCAATTAATGGGGTTGTGTGCAACGTCATTAATTGATTGAACGTGAACCTGTGCGGTTTTCATGGGAACCGTCGCCTCATCGTTTCTCATATGGTATTCAATGCTAGTATTTAATGCCGACGAGCCTATTTGGTGAGCCACTTCGTTTATATAATAGTGTTTCTTCACCGTTGTAGGCATTATCTTCTATAAAGTGCACTCTTCAATGCTAATATGCTTTGGATTTTCCAAAGGATTATAGAGTGTATCTGTCTTCGAGTCTATGAATGTTTTGACATTTGTAGCGATGAGTCTGGAGAAGACTTGCTATTATGTGTGGTCACCCGTTCTGGGTAAGCACTCGATTGGTTCATTGATACTTTGTAATTTCTTTTCGTATTGCAAAGAAAAAGTACGAACTTCCCCACAAGGGACGAGTCTGTCGTTTATGTGCTGGTGCACCGTCGGCACTTCGAACCGCATAATTTTCGAGATGACACCAGCAACCAACTTTAGAGCAAGTGTTTTCTCTCTCCTCAACTATGTAGTTAAAACAGATAACAGACCCATAACGGTCCAAGAGCGTTATAGGTTATAACGGGATATATCGGGATATAACGGAATAAATTTTAAATATATTTTTAATACCCCACAAAGTATTAATGTATTATAAAGTCAAAAAAAAAATCATGTTCATAACATTAAATTCAAAAAATAAAAAAACATTAATAAAAAATATCTTCCCTTCGTATGAGAGTGAGATTGACTCTTCGTCTTCTTCCCTTCTTCTTCTCTCATTCTTTGTAAAATGCAAAGGTCCGGTTTTCTGTCAATTGGCTTCGACAAACTCTGGTTTTCCTTTTTTCCTGTGAGTCTAGGATTCTGGTTCGATCGAGAATGAAATGGGTGATTTTTTTTTGAACAAAACATTAAAATGGCGTTATTAAAAAAAGTTATTTTAGTAACAACCATATAATGTCGTTATATCGGAGTTGTGATACCATAATGTGAATATCACAACGTAACGGCTCACCCCCGTTAAGCGTTATATCGGAGTTATTCGGCGTTATAACGTTGTTTTAACTGCACAGTTCCTCAGCTAGCCTTGACGCATTGCGATGTGCTGGAACTCGGAGTTGCGAGGTGGAGTGAAGTTGGACATGGCCTGTCGGGGTGGGTCATTGACTCCTAGACGCCCTTCTCATCCCTCAACGAGAGGGTGCATTCGATCCGTTTCAAGCTGATTGGGCGGATCGAGCGTGTGAGTTGGTTGTAGCTTCGGCTGGCGTGTCGCGGCCTCGCAATAGAGACTAAAATAACAAGAGCGTCGTTGTGCGGTGCACGGACGCCTTCGAGGTCCTTATCAGTGAAAGTCAAGGTCGGGATTGGGCTCTATATTCGTGAGTAATACACGTGTCGGTCCTCGCTGGTGGGCTGTGTCCGCATCTCAAAGAGTGTTCGCTTTTGGGACTTGGTTGACTGATCTCCCTCTGGTCTGATCATATTTCTTCCAAGGTGATATACCTCTTGGCGCTTTTCAAGAGTTATGCCATATCCAAAGGGGTTCCAAGGTGAGAATGTTGTAAAACTTTCCATATCTTAGACTCGCAGTAAACTTTCCATATCTTAAACTTTCCATATCAATGAGCGTCAACTTATCATTGAAGTGCGTGACGTATTCCCTTAGTGTTTCATTTGACTTCTGCCTCACGGAGAATATATAGTGCAAGGCCTTCCTGATTCGCTGATTGCCAACAAAGCATGTTAGTAATGCTTTGGCCAGTGTCTTGAATGAATCGATTGACTTTGGCGGAAGGCTATGGAACCATATCAGCGTTGACTTCTTCAGGGTGGTAGGGAATGTTCTGCACATCACCGATTCGAAACATTCTTTGAGCGCCATCACGTGCTGATAATGACGTAAGTGATCAAACGAGTCGCGGGTTCCGTCGTAGAACTCGAGCTTCGAAAGGCTGAATTTCTTTGGCAGAGCTTTGTTCATGATGTGGTCCATGAATGGGGGAACAGAAAGGTTGTATAGCACATCCGGGTCGTGAGCCCCTCGGCGGAGGGGGTTCTGCGTGGTGGTTCTGTCTGCCCTGAAAGTTGGATCTCCGTTGGCCGCGTCGCCACCTCTAGTCCAGTGATAACTGGCGGGGGCTTGATTTTCCTGTGTCTGCTCTTTGTTGTCGTCTGGAGATTGAGGTCTATGTTGCTCCTGATTTCCATCAGCGGATGGAGGGTTCTGCTGAGTGAGGATCTTCACTGATTTAGCGATCTGCTGTATTTGGAATGATAGCAGATCCATCCTGGGATTCGTCACTGCTGCTGCTGGCACGGGGGTGCGAGCGTACTCTCCCTGTGTCATTATTACCACTGGAAGTGGTGGTATTGCGCTAGCTGAGCGTTTGACGTGTCCCCTTGGTCTCCATTGTTACGGGATTTAGTAGTCACCATCTTTTTGAACTCTGAAGAGAGATGATGTCAATGCTTTGTTAGGAACTCTGTCTTCCCCACGGACGGTGCCAAACTGATGCAGTCGATTTTTGCTCCCTGTTTGACCTTGACCTGCCGACCTGCACAAGGAACACACGTGAGCCACAGACTACCATTTTGGTGGTCGATGACACTCTGATGCTAATGTCAGACAGGGATCTGACGAAGGCTTAAAGCTGTAAGCAAGGAATTTGTAGCGTACCTTTGTTAACCAACCTCCTGTCTTATTTATAGTGCTGGAGTCCTGGTTCGACTAGGCTATTGATGGCGGTTGAGGGAAATAGCTAATTAGAAGTTGTCTTGTGAATGAAAGCTTTTCTTGTTAGACCTGTGTTCCTAGATATGCGAGAGATAGTTTCCAATCGGAGTGTCGTCCATAGGTGAAAGTTTTCACGTATGACGTATACTTTGGTATTTGCTTCCTAGTTGGAAACCAAGTACTACTGGCTTGTCCGTTTGAAGCTGATCCTCGAGATACTTGTCTTAATAGGTTTTACGGGTATTGGAGATGGCTGTGAGACGTGTGGGCTTAGCAGGACATAGTAATTTGGGTCCGGCTGGCGGACTACACTATGCGGGCTTGATGTCATTTGGGTCAGATCATTGCTAGACTGATGCTTGGGCCTGTTATTCCTAAAGATCGTCATGACACGTGTACAATGTAGAAGAGAGGACGTTTCGATATATCGTAATAATTTCGACGATACATGAAATATATATAATGCATTATGAGGGTATATGAAATATGTGAAAAAATGCAAGTAAATAAATCTATTAAACATATTAAATGAAACCTAAATACCAAAAAATGAAACAAACATGAAATCAATATATAATTAGAAAATCGGGGGGGTTGTTTCAAAAATCAATAAATAATTAGGAGAAATGATAATTAGAAAAAAAAAACTTGAAATTTACTAAAAACAATCTCCAAAATTTGTCGAAAAAATGAAAATTTGGTCACTGAGTTTATGTTTTTGGCAAAAAATCGAAATTTTATGGAAATCTCCAAAAAAATTTGTAAATTTTTCTAAAAACTCGAAAAAATATACATTTATATTTTGCCTTTTTTCTTTTTGTAATTCAAAAAATTCAAAAAAAATGAAAATTTCAGTGAGATTTCATGAAAACTCATTCCATGACTATATTGTATACAAAAAGTTAAAAAATACCGATCACTTCAAACAAAAAAGTTAAAACCTATCTATGCATTATCGAGTATCAACTGTGAAATCTCAAATTGTAAGAACTATGCCCGTCTATAAGTGAAGAAGATGTTTAGTTACGATTTATAATTATACTCCGCTTTATGAGATTTCACGTAAATTTGAAAGCTCTATCAAGTTTTTTCACCAAAAAAAAAGGAAAAACAGTATCAAGGAATCTGTCTTTAATCCTCAAAGAAAACCAGTTTACTGGTTTCACTTTTGTTTTCAACACATCTATAACATTTTTCTCAGCACACTTGCCTAAGTCACATTGGTAATTTTCTATCGAATGTACTTGGTAAACCATTTTCTGAAGTTAAATTCTTCAGTTTTGTCAACTATCTCTTGGAATGAAAACTAAACTTTGTATATTTTCATATTGCAGGTTTATGCCTTTCCTTATCCTTTCAGGACAGTTATGCCCTCCAGGGATCGAAGGAACTCTATTTGCCCTTTTCATGTCCATAAACAACTTTGGCTCAACAGTGGGGTCATTTGTAGGTGCTGGTGTGGCTTCATTGCTGAACATATCATCAGGTTCTTTTGATAACCTTCTAATTGGTGTCACACTTCAAGTCATCTGCACCTTCATTCCGATCGGGTTCCTGTTTTTGATACCAAAGGAAGCCACAGGGATATCAACTTGACTTCTGATAGATTTTGTAGAAGGCTAGATACAAATACCTTTTTAACGGAGCATGGAACATCTCATAAACAGCTTATAGAGATCACATTGACATTGGAGTTTCACAATTCTATTCACTTACAGAATTAGGTAAGATCCATTACATAGAATATATGCCGATTTTCTTTCCCCTCATTTTGGTCGAGTTTTCATTTTTTTGTCCTTTTAAATTCAGCTTTTGTATTACCATTATTAAAAATATATATTGTCAGACAATTTGTATAAACATTGGTGCATATTCGTAGACAGAGAAGCTAAATACTGTATTTATATCTCTTACTGAGGAGTTTGATTTCTATTTTCTGGCATATTACTTGGAGAACTCACAGAGTTCTAACTTCATATGTAGCATAAATCTGATCTTACAGGTGACTGTATTTATATCTCGGTTACACAGTTCAAAACATATTATTTTTAATATATATTGAAGGTTGTCTTCGGGCCATGCATTTTCTAGACTTTAGCAGAGACTTTATGGCGAAATTGTTTTAAGACAGAGAAGTCTTTGACGTCTAAACACTAAACCTTTATTACGAGTCGATCTTATGTATGGAGTTGGAGAACTACACCATAGTTCTGTCATGGATCTTGTACCCTGGTCTACTCCATGTATGCTTAAAAGTCCGCAGACCATGGATTCTTGACCTTCCTTGGAAAGTGTGTAATGCTGCTATGAATTTGGGCTCTCCAAAATCAGGCCAAAGATTTGCAAAAACTCATATAACAATCTCAACAGAGTTGCGAAAATTTATCTTCAAAGAGATAAAGAATAAGTCTCTGCAAGACAAGGATTTGAAAACCACCAAGCAGATATGCTCAAGCAGAGGTGATTATGTTCTCCGTGACTACCAACCTGATGTTAGCGATATACTTGGGTGGAGCTTTCAGGTTGAATATGATGAGGTCCTTCTCTTGTGGCACATTGCTACAGATATACTTTATCACAAAGAAGATGAATATCAAGGTGAAAATCGAAAGTTTTAAATTTTATCATACTGTATTGCATCTGCTAGTCATCCAGCCGATGATAATCTCTGCAGTGGCAAGTATTGCACATATTAGATTCCAAGACACTCGTGCAGAGGCAGAGATATTCTTTAGTGATATGGAACATTCGGAAGATGGGGAACCTGAACCCAATGAACAAAACTCAAAGCCAAAATTTTCATATTCGTGGTTCGTGCAGGACATATATATCCGGTGGGTCACGTGCATTGATGAGCTCTCGCTTCCAAACTGGTAGAACCGATGGGTTGGTTGCACCACGGGCTATCTCATTTACGGCATTCAGAAACTGAAGCAACCAAATTGCATCACACATTGTGTGGTTTGTACAGCAGGCAAAAAAAATGAAGCCTCCACATAACAATTGAGTTACCTATGGTTAAAAAATAAATCAGATCATATAAATGATACATGTTAGGCAATCCCTGATAACGAATCCATTGAAAACTTAAACTAGTCAACTTGCATATATATGATTTGAGCTAACCATATTAAATGCAACAACGTTTCAAAAATTTTGTTCTCGAAAAACTTTCTTGCATCCCCATGGTTGCTACAAACTGTCGTTAATTTTCAGTGTCACATGGTTGGCTTAACCGTAAATTTACGTTTGACCTAAACATCAAATCATGAGAATTGACTATAATTTTTATAAAACTTGCTCTTGAAAAAATTCTTGCAGCCACATGGTTGATTCAAACTATTTAATTCTCATTTTTTGAGCAAACTATTTGAACCGGTAACAACTTTTCAAAAATTTATTCTTAGTTTTGGTAAATTGGGAAGAGAGAGAAATTCAAAGAAATTTTTTTCCTTGTGAGGAACCGATTTGGTGAGATTGGGGATAATAAATGAGCGGTGAGGGGAAGAGGGAGTGGGGTTTGAATGGAGAAAACGAATGAAGCAAGGAAAAGATGAGAAAGAGATTTGAAATTTTAAGAGAATATGAAGGGTTTAATGGAGGGAATGAAAATAGTGGGAAGAAGAAGGATACAAAGAGTGAAAAAGATATTTGAGTTGAGCCTGTCGAACTGGTGAGGAAACCAGCGAGGGAGGGAGGGGCAACCCTCCATCTCCATCGGGATGCGTGCAAGGGATGGAAAGCATGCATCCCGAGGGGGATGGACGGTTGCCCCTCCCTCCCTCGCTGGTTTCCTCGACAGTTAGAATTTCTGATTTGAGTTAGAGAGAGTGGAGATGGTTTAATGGAGGAAATGAAATAAGAGAGAAAAAATAGAATTGGGGAAGGAGGGTCATGTAAGGGTATACAATAACTCAAGTTAGCTAATGTCATAATCCAAACAAGTGGAGTATTTCTCAAATGACTTATATTTTAAAAAACACATGTCAGGGGAATGTCATAATACAAAGGCAACGACTACTCCACATAGCTAAAGTACTATCTCACACCATGTATTTTTTTTCCTACTAACCTACACCATCCAAAAAATTGTTTTTGAAAAAAATAGTAACATAAAAATATGATAACTTTCAACCAATTTAAATCCTCAATTGAGACCGATTATCAAGTTCACTAAAACACAAAAATTGTAATACTCTTAATTAACTAATAAATACAACTTGAACCCCTTGAAAAAATGTTTTGAAATGAACAAGTTATTGTCATTTTACTAAAGTCACGCAAATCTGTCTCGCAATGAAAACGGGATAGTGTTATGACTTTCGACCAACTTATATGCTAGATCGAGATCGATTTTCAAGCTCATCAAGCATTAAAATTGTAATACTATGAGTTATCTAATAAACATAATTTGAATCACTTGAAAATGTTTTAAAATGATAAAGTCATGGTCATTTTACTGAAGTCGCGCAAATTTGTCTCGCAATGAAAATGGGGTAGTGTCCCTGAGTTTCGGCCAACTTATGTGCTCGATCAAGACCGATTATCAAGCTGATCAAATACAAAAATTGTAGTACTCTGAGTTATCTAATAAACACAATTTGAATTACTTGAAAATGTTTTGAAATGAGAAAGTTATGAACATTTTACTAAAGTCGCGAAAATCTGTCTAAAAATTTCCTGTTCGCCCAGAACAATGCGAGTTTTTGCAAAAAACCTGGCTTTTTTCTAGACGAGATTTTTAATAAAGCTCGCTTGGACCTAGGCAAAGTTTTTGCAAAACCTTGCATTATTCTGGGTGAACAGGAAATTTTTCAGCAAATTCTTTTTTACTGCTCGCCCAGATCAGTACGTTGTCTCATGCGAACAAATAGTTTTTTTTTTTTTTTTTGTGATTTCTGAAAATTTTTCTGAAGTTTACTTTGTTTTTAAATTTTTTTTTGCATTGTCGCATTTATGATTCTTTTGGAAAGCTTGTTAACAAATTGAACAATCAATTGTTAAGAGAACAAACAACTTTTACCATAGAAGAAGTTAACAAAACGTTAACAAATTTGCTAAAGTTATCAAATTTGTTGAAGTTGACAAAATGTTTACTTCTTAAAATTTTTTGGAAGAAATGAATAATTTGAAAGTTTGTTTCAAAATCATTGGAGTCGAAATCTAAGATGAAGTGAAGAATGGATTCGAAGGGAAAATGCAAAACGGGAGAGAAAAATGTTATTTGCGTTTTGCGTTTTGCAAGAGGGAAGATTTGAATGGGGGAGACCACTGCGTTTTGATTTTGAAATGGAGGAGGAGAAAAATGTTGTTTGCTTGTTTTTATAGGTAGTGTGGGAAAACAGTGGTGGTGTGGAAAATAAAATAGGTGATGTGGGAGAGTGTAATTAGTGGTGGGCACGGGACGGGATGGGGCGAGATAGACTCATCCCTGTCCCATCCCGTTCATATGGGATCGAGACGGGACGGGATCAACGTGCTGCCTGTGACTGCTGCAAAGATTATCATTGACAAGGGTCCGGCAATCCAACCATTTACTTGGGAAGTTGGCTATATAAATAAGATGATTGAGGCAATGCAACAACAGTTCTACCCTAAAGTCCAAATTGATTAAGTACTGAGATTGTTTACACCACAGCACATAACATAAGCTCCCTGTTTCAAAAGGAACTTCAACCCATCCATGTCATTTCAGCATAAAAAAAACTGAGGCATCTCTTTATTTTTCAATGACCAAGTCTCTACACCATTTTGAATCAGGACTTAGGACTGTGTTTTGCTTGTATCAAACTTATAAACCCATGGAAAAGTCAGAAGGCAATCACTTTATCTATATAAGGTTAAGAAAATATTTAATAACAGGTAGCGGCAGTTTTCAAAAATAAAGAGAACAAAATGCAATAGTGATAGGATAAAACTCGAGAATAACGGAAATTGACTCACTCCAACTAATACATAAAAATATTAATAATAAATATTGAAAAATTAGTTCGGGACGAGACGGAATTGGCGGGATTGAAAATTTTCATCCCATCCCATCTCATTCTAGATCGGGATGGAATTATTCAATCCCATTAAGACCCGAAAAAATCGGGAAGGGACGGGATCAGGATCGCGGGATGGGATGCCCACCCCTAAGTGTAATGGGGTGAGACAATACTTTTGGTGGTGTGGAGTAATCGTTGCCTAATACAAATGGGGTCTGTTTTTACGGCCCCCATTATCAAAGAATATCTAAGGAATTAGAGAGACTCCTAGTCCAATCCTCATTTTAAAAGTTGGTGTATTTGGTTACATGAATCCCAATTCCATGGAATCTATGGGGTTCACTTGTGTTCAATCCAAATTTGATCAAAATGAGGCAAACTACTTATAGTGGATTTTACATTTTGCTCGTAGAAATTGAACTCCCATGAAAATTCAAACTCCTTGCTCCCTCGAAAGAATTAAATTCATGGGAATTCGATCAACTCCCAACATTTGATTATAATTTAGAATTCATGATAGTCCATCACATTTTAATCAAAAAATCTCTTAAAACCAATGGTTATTCGATTAATTCAAGTGCCCTCCTCCCTCCCTCCAAATGGATTTCATAGAATTGAATTTTATAAAACCCTTTTTATAAATATGGGTATAGAAATGGGATCTTGCCAAGTGTAAATGCATCACATCCAAGACTTTAGCCTTTGTCCTAAAAAATACATTAAAGCTCGAAGAAGGAACAGAAAGTACAAATGATGAATTATTTGTCTTCCCATCAAAGGAAAAAACAATTAGCTTACTACCGATGTTAGTGAATTATGCTATCAATAGGCCTTATAGTTGTGTTTTCCCATTTTGAGAGATTGTATTTGCATCTTCTTATTTTAAATTAATAAATTAATATAAAAATTAAAGGATCCGTCTTCTTGGGTTTCTAAAGTTCAAAATGAAGTAGAGTAGGCTCTGGGTTTGGCCTCTCCGCCTTTTGTGCTCTGTTGTTGCTTCAGTGACATGTTCGAGTTTTACTAAAATGTCTTCATGTTGGTGTTCTTTGAAATTTAAAGGAAGATGCCTAGCTAGTCTTACATTCCAGATTGCAGATTCCACGGCATTGAATATCTTAAAATGGCGCACAAGTAATGGGTCAAATGTTATAAGAGGTTATCATTGTTGAAATCACTGAATTAATACTGTGAATCTGTTAACGTTGAATGTGTTCTAATGATAGGGTGAAGTATTAGTTTGCATTTTGAGTATTATTCAAGTTCTTACAAAAATGATACTGGGTATATATAATCATGGTCCAAGTGATGACTCCAGTAAACAATACACAGATGACTGACAACAATGGCACCTTAATGCCTTTGATATACTCAGCAGAATGAGGGCTACTATAGTACTCTTGCCTTATACTTTACGATATCTCCTTGAACAAGATATCAAGCTCAGTCACAAACTTCTCCATAGCAAGTTTAATTTAGGCAACCCAATTGGGACTACAACCCCATCCTCACCTTTCTTGTTCTTAGATGTCGTGTAGCAACACGCAATAGGGGCATCCCCTATACCTCCTTTTGTTGATCCACCATAAACTGCTTTCCCCCACCCAAAATCAATGTCCCCAAACGCTATCCGTCTCACGTATTTCTTCGTCATCTTTTCTTTCCCTTTCATGATCAGTTCCAATGCATAACTCAATGGATTTTAAGACTAACTTTGCAGCATTAGATACTACTGCTGGATATGAAATGGCATTGCCATAGAAACCAGCTGGTAAAGGTGGGTTAAACAATGTACGAGCATTTACTATGATAGCTAAGTAGACGTTTTCCTTGGGATCAACATCAAGTGCAATTGTGCGGCATCTCCAGATGCAAGCAGTGATTATATCGAAGATGAAGGTCTTACTGATGTGGGGTGGTATGTGTGATTTCTTAGTGCTGCTATCTCTTTTGCTCCAAAGAAGAATGATTGGTGAACCATGTCATTTCGGGGCATAAGTAATGGGTCAGTGGTGTTTTCCAGCTTCTTGTATTCATGGTGAGTACAGGTCACACGCGGTGGGTCATGTGCATTGAGTAGTTCTCGCTTCCATACTGGTAGAACTGATGGGTTGGGCGCTCCCCGGGCTATCTCACTTACGGTTGTCAAGTATTGAGAAATCCCAGTTGCGTCACACATTGCATGGTTTGTACGACAGGCAAAGATGAATCCTCCACATAGCATAGTAAACGTGTTACCTATATTCAGAAATATGTTCATTAGATGTTGTAAGATGGTTGATGCAATGAGTTTGCTTGCACATATTCTCTTATATAATTATGTTCATATATGTCTCCATGCCTAAGGAGTCGTTCATTTTCTTTGCAAGCAAATGTGCCTTAAATTTTGAGTTTGATTGGAGATATATTACATATTAATTATATAACACTTTTAAAAAACTGTATTACTTATGCCTGCATTACTAGGATAAAACTGTATATTGGGAACAAGAAATCCTAGACCTTCCTGATCATCAATATCAGAAAGGACCTTGAATTCATAGGGTGTGGGCTTAGCAGGACGGATTAGTTCAGGCTCATGCCTTGTAACCTGGAAGACTAATTGATTTGGTGGTGCCATAGAGATGTTTGCTAACAAAGAGGTTTGAGAGAGATTCTTGGAGTAGCTTGGGAACTTAAAGAGAAGAATGATGCCTGTTTATAGAGAGAAGGTCAGTGAATATATTTATTTGTCTGATCCACTTGTTTAGTTAATGTGACTGGTATAAACTATCACTGAAAGACTAATCTAAAACAAACAAGGCATCGAGTTAAGTATAAATAAAAATGTATTAATTCTGTGTATATATAACATATAAGATTATTATCATTTTGAGCAGAAAGCAAAGTCCCCAAAATCCGTTGCGTGTGTGTAATAGAGTTGGCTTTATCAAGTCAATAAGCCTAGATTTACAGGGTAATCAGAGGAGAGAAGACATTCGATATTTGGGTTTAGAAAATTGAAGTTCTAAAGACAGTTGAATTTAACAAGAGATCTATCAGATTCTCTTGCTACAGGACACGAGGGAAAACGGAAAAGTAAAATTATACATCAAAGATGAATACATAACAAGGACATCCCAATTTTTTAATTTTGTGATGTAGCCAATGACTTCATTTTTTTTTTTTAAATTTTTTTTTTGATGAAGCATAATGCATATATATAGATATTAAAAACGGTTACATAGTTGTCTTCCAGCGCTAGAAGCCAAGGTGTGTGATTCCTGGTTAAGTTCCCTGGGTATAAAATTATAGTACCAACTAAAAAGAACTAAGAGCAAAGACTGAATACTATACACAATGGGTCGCACATCCACCTAGAGTCTGATTGTCTATTTCCTTTCGTAGATTGCAAAAGCGATTGGAGAGTTCTAGAGTCTCCCAGAAGCAACTCGATTGGCTAGTGGCGTGCCTGAATAAGCAAAAGAGCAGCTTCAGCAGCAAAACATTCGGCCATAATACTATCTGTAACTCGGCCTGGAATCATGTCCGCCAGTCTAGCATGTACCCTTCCAACAACATCAACCGCAATGACACCAAAAGCACCCTGCTGAGAGGATGCAAAAAAACAGACATCATAAGTAACCAAGACCATATCAGGGGATAGGGTGGTGGGTAGGGGTCTGGATAAGGAGTTGAGTCTATGACTCCTGATAGCACTAAGTTGTTGGTGAATAGTTTGAAGTCTTAGAACTTGTTCTACTGTTGGGGGTTCAAGAGGTGGGTCCCTAGTAGAAAGGTGGCTAGAAGTGTGTGATAGGGGGGGGGGGGGGGGGGGGGGGCATGACATGATGAAGGGATGTGGCGGGTTGGATATCTTGGAGAAACCGTGGGAAGGAGAATTTCAGTTTTTGAAAAACAATACGGTTGTAGGTTAGCCAGATAGAGTGAACAACAGCTGTAAATTGAGAGAGCATTTCATCCTTGACCAAAGGATGCGCCCCCGCTGTTTCCCAGAGGAATTTAAGGAAATCATTGGTAGTTTGCCAAGGGAGATTGGTGTCGGCCCAATTGATAGGGAGGGGGAAATAAGCTAGAGTCTGTGGATAATTGGGTAGAAAAAAAAAACTGATGTTCAATATCCTCTATATGATTTTGATAGAAAGCGCAACAATTATCCACTGGAACATGAATACGGCTCAATTTGGACATAGTTGACAATAAGTTGCGGAAAACTTTCCAAAGTAAGAGAATAGCCGTAGCCGAAGCCTTAATTCTCCATAATTTTCTTGAGATTCTGGAATTGAGTTGTTGGGTTGAGGGTCTAGACGTGGAGGTTTTAAGTTCGAAAGAACAAAGGCTTTGGTAGCACTTTTGGCTGAGAACAGACCTCGTTTGACAAAGTTCCAAATAGGGATGTCTGGTAAGGTGAAAGGGCGAATGACAATGTCAAACATGTTTTTGACCACCGTTTGAGAAAAAAGGGATGAGAGGAGTTCATTGTTCCAGTGAGATCTGAGGTCCGTGCCCAAAATCCAAAGATCCTTGATAGAAGATATATTATTAGAGTTACCAGGTAATGGCGAGCAGTCGGCCAAAAGGAAATCTGGTTTAACCCAGCAATCCTTCCATAAATCAATCTCATTGCAAAAGCGGACCTGCCAAATGAGGTACTTTCTCATTTTATTGAGTGTGGTAATATTGCCTCTCCAAGCAAAGGATGCAATGTTCGATGCTTTAGAGAGTTGAAAAAGGCTTTTGTTACGGAAGTAAATTGCCTTGAGTTGCACATTGCAAGGATTAGTTGTGCAATTGCATACCAAATGTTTTTGGCTTTTAAGGCTTGATTCGGGCCTGTGGGATGTTGAGGCCTCTCAAATGCCGCGGGAGGGCAATTATGTCCCATGTACATAGGTGTTTGGATTTGCCTTCCTCCGTAGCATTCCACCAAATATTTCGGGCCAGGGTGTCGACTTGGGTAGTGGACGAGGATGGCAAAAGGAATATTTGCATATTGTACACTGGGATGGAGTGTATAACCACTTTAATCATAACTGTTCTCCCTGCTTGGGATGGAACCTTAGCTTTCCAGGAGGATAACTTGTGATTAATTTTATCAACCAGGATTTGAAAGTCAGAGGCTTTTTTTTTTTAGAAAAGCAGGGGGAACCCAGATACTTGTCCTTCAGATTATAAAACTTAGACCCAAGTATTCTATTGATCATTTTGGCGTGCTTGGGGCGAACATTGGAGCTATAGAACACTGAGGACTTGTCATAATTGACAGCTTGGCCGGAGGATTCGCAATAATCAGCCAAAAGGTCTTCATCTCAAGTCATATTATGATATCATGCAAGCTATATTACAATTATTATTCACACCGAGTGATTGGTTGATGGTTATCAATGTAATTATGTATTTATACACTATGATTGGTTGCGTTTGCTCAAAAAAGGGAAAAATAAAGAAAGGAAACTACTTCTATGGAAGATTTACGTATAAGAAAAAAATGGAGGGGAGAGACCGTAGATGTTACAAATGAACCATCAAAGCAAAAAAAAAAATAATAATAATAAAAAAAAAATTGAAGCTTTGAGAATGTCATATATAGTGCATAGAATCATGACGGTATGCCATCTGTGTTCTTTTAAACATTTTGATCATTGTTAGAACTTAGAACATAGAACTTTACAACAAGACATGAGTCTATCTTGGGGGTGGGCACAATTCGGATATGTTCCAAATTTTGAAGAACCTAATTCAAACCATTTAAATTTTAACGAATCCAGTCTAGTCCGGATTTCCTCATTTTGATCATTGGAACTGAACCTAACACGAACCGTTTAGAACGGTTCGATTCCAAATGGTTCCTATGGGGTATAAATAACTGTTTTCATATGATATTGTCATTGCGGTGATTTAGTGCAAATTCATGAAGTGCAACAAGGCGTGATGCTTGGAAAATGACTGAGAGATAAAACGGAGTTGGGGAAGAAATTTTAATGGGAGAAGTAGTTTCTCTCGATTTTGGGCTAGAAAAACAATGGTGCTTGGATCATTTGTATAGGTGGTAGTATGTAAGAGAAATTGTAAGATGATTTTTTAAGGAGCTACTATTTGCACTCACAATTTCCTTTTTACAGACCCACGTATAAAATGTGAAAACTTCTTTTTGTTTATTTTATAGGAAGAGAGAATGAGAGTTTCATAGTATAATTTTCTCTCTCAAAACCCTATTTCATGCTCTGACTAGCGGTTTCTCTCTCAAAGCCCTTATTTTTCACCGATTGTTATTCATCTTTATCTAAAAGGTTCCTTCAACTGCGCTCTCTCTCTTTGAATTGTTCATCCGATTGCTTATTCTCATTCTTTAAAGATTTTCTTCGATTTTTCTCCCTATCGGAATAATTCCTTAGATTGCATAACCAATCCTCTTTGTCACATTGAGCCAACAAGGGTCAATTAACTCATTTTCGGAGATAATCTACTTATTTAATATTTTATCTTCAAAATTTAAGCTTAATATATTAACCTGAAAATCACATTCAATTAGTTGAAACTCGCCTAAGTTAAACTCAGTGATAATATGATCCATACGACATGTGTATAGACGTAGATAAGAACACATATAGCAAGGAAATGGTTAATTTGCATTTGAGTCCTAAATTTTGTACCAATTTTGAGTTTGGGTTCCAAGTTTGGTCAGGTCCCAAGACCATTTTGATCATTAATTCTCCATCCAGTAATAAAATTTATACTTTAGGTCCCACAGACTATACTGATTTTGTGTTTAGGCGGTCATATATTTATAATGAAAAACTTACTGTCAACGTGTACTTGGGACTCAGAATTAAAGCTGGATAAGCTTGAGATCCAAACTCAAAACCAGTACAAATTTTAGGGTTTAGTTGCATATTAACCCTGTTCTTCAATTTTTTGGACTTGGAACAAGTTCGAAGTGTGAATGGCTCCATAAACATGTACGCATAAAAATTTATGCGAGCAAATAATGAAATCTACGCGAAAATTTCAATGAGAAAATTTATGTGAATAGTAGCACATGCTGTGAAAATCTAGCTGCGGATGCTCATTGTTCCGAAGACTGAAGGGTGCTCATACAAAAATTTGGAGACGAATGGTGCGTAAAACTCGACGTCAGACTCAACCCGAAGAATCGAATCTGGTTCGTGTAAAACCTGTGAAAGTTTTGGCATATTTTCAATTTTCAGCTTTTTTCTGTTGATGTTACATTCATTTACGGTCTTTTCAATACACGTTTGAGGTTGGAATATAATGAATGATTTAGGAAGTCTGCAGAGTGTTCGAAGAAATGTCTCTATGGTTATCATTAAACAATTACTAATTTCTGATTTTTCTGCTTATTAGTTGTTTGTGCACAGGGAAGTTATAGATTATCTGATTTCACATTTCTTTGTGATTATATTCTTATTTTTCTTCACAGTCGAATGTACCAAGGATTAGGATACTATTATGACACCGTCTTTAAATACTATGCATATACACATGTTTCACCCACTTAGAAAATTCAAAATAAGTTGATTTTTTGTAAGGATGATTTTATACCCATGCACCAATATTTTGTAAGAGGCTTGAATGGGGTCGCTGCACAATGGAGGTTACACATCGCAGCATCACAACCTTTCAAGATGCCCAAGTTCGGGTTTTTTTTTTTTTTTTGTTAGACTGACTATACATGAATGAATTTGACATGGGAAAAACTCTTTCATCTTCTTCTTAATTCTGGGTTATTGACAATGATGAGAGCATTGGGTAATACACTTAATATTGGTAATGAAATTAAAAAGAGAAAAAGAAAAAAATACATAGAGAAAAACAAAGGATATATTGACTGTACTTTAGTTCAGTGATGGTATTATTCTGAACTGATCTTCCAAACCAAATTGAATTTGTAGTAGCCAAACCAAACTAAGCAGCTCGCCACCACTACTTACTCGTTATGCATGGGTAGTAGCTCATGAAGAGTTGTCTGGTGAGAAGTATATATTGCATTGGATGATGTAGGGAGGTGGTATTAATAATAATCTGTGCCGATACATGCATTCTAAATTATTTGATGGTTAAAAAAATTAACTTCCTGTTTGTACCATTGTATGTTGTACGATTTCAAGCCTTAGTTGTTCTTTTAATCATTTTCCATTTCTCCTTAAAAATTAATATTCTGTTTCATTTTTCAGCTGACGAGTTCTTCAAAATTGAGGCAAGTGTTTTTCTTCTTCAACTTGATGCCAAAGACAACCCGATAAATCAGGTAAATATACATTGCTCCCAATTTTGGCATAATAGTTAACTTCAGCTTTTGTTCTTTGATTTCAAGGAGTTTTTATTTTCTTTACTTCATTTATTGATCTGTTTATGTTTTGTATCAATGTGTGGAGTATAGAAATAAATCTGAAAGCTTTTGAACTTGATATAATTATTGAGAAGTAATAAAGAGCACAAGCTTTCATAAAAGAGGTTGGGTTATATATATATAGTGTTCGAAAAAAGTTCTCTGTAAGGGTGATCGATCTCTAGACTACCGTAAAGCTCTATTTTGGTATGGTAATCATGAAACTATCACCATCAGATTTTTCTGTTCATCATTTCTCTCTTATACAGAAGAAAGTTTTAGATTGATTAATTTCTGTTTAGTTTTGCTAGGTTCAACTTTAGAATTTATTGATTAGGTTCACCTTTGTACTGTTTGTTCTCATAGGACTACCCCTTTGATGCTTTTGTAATTTATGTCGTCCAATTTTTCTTGAAAAATAACTTTTTTGTGTTTTATTTTTTCTTTATCTGTTGACCGTTGTAGGATTGTACAAAAAGACCCTCCTAAAACATAAATAGGGAAGCTATGTTGCTCGTAGTTCTGCCAAGGCTCTATTTTATCGTCAAGTGCCTCGCCCCATATTGTAAGACCATACATTAGTCAAGGTGAGGGCTACCACACTAAAATCCCTATCCTTTAAAACAGGCTCTGCCGCAGCAATGCCTCGCCAAGGCTTTAGTGGTGGACCTTCGCACTACATGCATTGCTGCACCCTGACAAGATAGTACGAAAGCCTGTTTGCAGCCTAATGTGCCACAATTCATTCAAATCATGAATACACAATTTCATCTTTTTTTTTTTTTTTTTTTTTTTTTTGGAATGAGGCGGGATGGAAGATACACTCAGACCACCACCTTTCAATGTTGGTAAGAAATTAAGGGATTGGTTAGACAACTCCTTATTGACTAAATTTGATATGGGCGAATTCCTTCGTGGTCTTGTTAATTCTATGCAGAATTACCATAGGGAAGGCCATCTACATTCCAGTGCATCAATTGCATACTGGAATGAGACTGTATCCACATTTGCTTCATGTAAAGGCTTTAACATGAAGATGCTTCATTCACCCATTGCAGCTCAGGAAACCTCAATCAGAGCCCTTCCTATACACTAGATTAGGAAGTTTTCATTCAATCATCGTCAATATAAGGAAGTCATGGTCATTATACGCACTTATAGTGCATCAGTTGACTACAAGTCTCCCTTTATCTCTCTCTGCTATTTTACCGTAAATCTCAGATTCATCCTAGGAAAAAAAATCTATATCCGGAGTTACAGATGAAAAGTTATTGACAGCACTAGACAGGACACTGAGTATTAGTGATGCAAATAAAAACAAAGAAATAAGAAAAATACATTGATATACACAAAGAATTACACCCATTGTAGAGTAGCCATTCTACTTTTGCATAATCAATTTTGCTCTGGTATGCCCCGCCACTATGCTGAACTGTTCTCCCAAACCAAAATGAATCATTAGCAACCAAAGCAAAGTCACCAGCTCTCCACCAGTACTCACTTGTTGCGCGTGTGTAGTAGCTCTACAATGACTTGCAGCGTAACACAACAATTCCACCCACACTTTGCTCATTATTTCCCACTTATCAACCTTCAAATCCTTCAACTGTTTTAGATCTTTGGCTAGAATAACCCCATCAAACAATACCGACTTGCTCTTATCTCCCTTGACATCTGAAGGCTTAACTGAGGTGTTCACTTCTAGTAGTCTCGTGCAGGCCTCTTTCAATTCGTTCGCCTTTGCTTTCAATTTGAACCAATCGAAAAATTTCGGCACTGATTCTGCATCAGCTTCCCCAACTTCCAAAGGTTCCATTTCACTAAAGAAGACCTCTGCCTCTGCACAAGTGTCTTGGTATCTAATCTGTGCAATACTTGCTACTGCTGAGACTACTGTTGGCTGGATGACTAGCAGATATAACACATAGTCTGATAAAATTTTACACAACTCTCGACTATCATTTGGATCTTCAGATTCTTGGTGGTAAAGTATATCAGTAGCAATGTGCCACAAGAGAAGGCTCTCATCGTATTCAACCTTAAAGCTCCAGCCAATTATATCACTTAGGCCAGGTTGGTCGAGAAGAACATACTCACCTCTACTTGAGCATATCTTTTTGGTGGTGTCCAAATCCTTGGCTTGCCCAGACTTCCTCTTCAGCTCTTTGAAGATAAATTCTTTCAACTTTGGTGAGAGAGGTATACGAGATTTGTACTGGCTCTCATCGAGTATGTCCTTTAATCTCAAACAGTCCACAGTACTCTCCAACCATTTTCGACGCTTGCAAAGGCAAAAATTTATAAGACTAAGCTGTGATACAGATGTAGACCACCTGGATTTGCTGAAGAAGAAATTTTTGGTGAGGATTTTGGAGACAAAGAACTTGGAAAGCGTAGAGTTAGTCTTGGAACTCTTGAGCAAGGCAATTGTCCAATCAGAGAATATGAGGTTGACGAGAGCAACAGCCTCCAGGCTCATTCCGCCTATGAGCAGAGCATAAGTGACAGTGATGTCAATATCATGCATCTCGTCCTTCTTAATAAAGAGGAAGAGAATGAGTGCTGCAAAGATCGAAGCAAAAGCAGTTGTTCGAAGAACATACCCTTTCAGAGAATGCAGAATAGAAGCTTTGGTGTAGAGCACATCATAAATGAAACTTAGCTCAATCTCGATCACTCTATAGGCTTTTTCTGTTTCGCAAATGTTGATAAAGAAATTTCTGCTATCATCCCTTTGATGGAAACTAAAGATAAGGTCCACTATGATTCCTTTGAATAAGTCGAAGAATTCGTATGCTTTCTCCACCATGACAATGTCGTCTGGATCATTGTTGTCGTTTGGTTCTTCTTCAATTGGAATATTTCTTTGTCGATCTGCCTCAGGGTCTTTCATCTTTGCGATCTTGGCAGGGAGTAAGGACTCGTTCATCCACGCATACTCCTCCATGAGCTTTGCATAGTTTGGACCAGGGTCAGGTTTGGTAACCAAAGAATCCCTGAAGCTTTTTAAGCTTGCAAGATAGAGAGAACCACTCCTTTCTGCATACTTGATCACCCCGACAAATAACATGAGACATGTTGGGACCCAAAGCTCATTAGGGAGAGATTGAAGGAAGATGTAACCAACAGCTACAATCTGTATGGCTAAACCAATCAAATGCCGTATCCACAGCTCATTATCCTCAAGAGCGAATGCAGTGATGTTGTCTGGGCCACCAAGGTGTAAGAGAAGGAATGGGGCCCAGAATGTGAGAAGATATTTGTTCTTGGCTTTAGAGGATGGCACTGAGGGAGGCTCACAGTCGTCCCCTTGGTTTTCGGAGATGAGTCCCAAAGCGAAAATAGCCACCCAGTCAGCCAGTAGGTATGCAGACCAGATCAAGATGGTTACCCATTTTTGCGGCATTCTTTTCCTCAATGGTGCCAGGAAGATCAAAAAGGCCTGAGTTACAAGACTCAAGAGAACAAAAGTCCTGACATCCCAAGCTTTCCACAGTTTCTGAAACCATCCTGGGATTGGATCGACTGCCATTATGAAAATTTCCTTGAGTGATGGATGGGTTTAGGATAATTCATGGAGGGTCTTCTTATGTAACAAACCAAACAAGTAAGATGTTGACTTATATATTACAATATAAAGTCTTTGTTAAATATTTTCTAATTTTTATTATTTATTCATTTGCTGGCTTCCCACTTGTTTTTTGTGATTAGGTAAATTTCACACCTTCTCCTTGGTTCTCTCGATCTGTTTTCCTTATAGTAAAAATTTTGCGCCTTTTTGTCCTTCAGCAACATTTTTTTTAATTTTAAATATCTAATTTTATCTTGGCTCATCAAACTGGAAAAAGTTTTAATGAGATAATCAATGCATACCTGTGGATATCTCTGATTGATCTTTCCTATTATGCATTTTGGTCGAAAGTTTACTCATATCAGGTGCTTCCTAGTCGTGTAGTTTCAAGAATTATATGCAACGTCTCGATTATGAGAGCAGCATCTAAGGTAGTTCTGTGGTTCTGATCAAGGCAGAAGGTCGTTATAAATTGCTAGGAGGGTATTATCGTCCCTATAGGATCAAGATCTCATCTCATGTGATTCCAACCCTTACTTTACTGAAGAATTCAGTACTAGCTGTAATTCTAGATGCAACATGGTTGTTGAAGTCTTCTATAATCCAACATGCAGCATGGTTGTTGAAGTATTTTAATCCGGAATCAGATTTGAAGTCATATTAAGTAAATAATGGTTTTAGTTGACTGGTGACTTTACCAAGCCGGCCAGGTCACAGATTATATTTTACCCAAGTTGAAGACAATAATGGCCGCCTAACAGGTTAAATAAGTAGACTTTGTTTTAGTTTATCTATAAGTCGTCGATCAACCAATTTTAAAATGTCATAAGTGGCATCTCTGCGTTACAGAGAACACCAATCCATTAAAGGCTAGGATGTACAATTCTTCAGTGAACACCTCTAGACAACTTTCATAGAGGTTCATCATGAGTGCTACTGATCCTTCTGGATCAGAAAATGGAGGAAAGAATGAGTCCAAAGAAAGGACTACATGGGAGAATCTCAACATTGAGAAGAACATTCTAGATGATCCAGCCATGGCAAATCTTCAGACCAGTTATGACATACTGGAACCTGAGCTAAAACGTTGCTTGCTATATTTCTCCATCTTCCCTGAAAACTCTATCATAAAAGTCAGGTCTCTGATTTACTGGTGGATTGGGGAAGACATAGTGATCGGCAAAGACGGAAAGACTGCAGAAGAGACGGGTAAAATGTACTGTAAGCAGCTGATGGATATGGGTGTGATTAAGCCTGAAAGCAAAGGTAGCATACCTACGCTGGATAGTTGTACCATTCATCCATGGATTCAGCGTATGGTGCGTACTGTTGCTACAAGCGCTGGTTTCCCTGATTTGGATGATCATACGGGGAGGTTGGCGGCTCAGCTGACCTCCTCCTGGCGTGGTTTCTTAGTGGGGAATGGCAAAGTACTAAGTGGTATGCCTGAAAATGTGGAAACATTGTTTAATGTCGATGCTAAAACTCTTCGACTTGAGCCCGAATGGTTGACAAGGCTGAAGAAGATTGAAGTTCTTCAGCTTGGGAAATGGAACTCCTCAGAGGAACTATTCATTGATGTGAACAAAACAGACTTCTTGACGGGTTTGAAGGTTCAGAAGCACTTGAAGTATCTCAGTCTTCAAGGGATTTCTAGAATTTACGAGCTTCCAGAGTCCTTATGTAACCTCACTAGTGTAAGAATTCTAGATCTTCGAGGTTGTTCTGACTTGAAGAAATTGCCTTCTGGGATTACATCCATGAAGAAGCTCACTCACTTGGATGTTTCAAAATGTTACTACCTTGAGTATATGCCAAAGGGTTTCCAATCTCTGACGGAACTTGAAGTACTCAAAGGGTTTCTGATCAATGATACTAAAAGGAAAGGCTCATCGAGGCTCAGTGAGTTGGCTGAATTAAAGAAGCTACGCAAACTGAGCATACGTGTAGCTAACAAGTCTACACTTGAAGAAACAGAACTGGGTAAGCTGAATCAATTGGGAACACTCCGTATCTTAAAAATAAGATGGGGAAAGCCAAAACCCATCGGTTCCGGAGAGCAACCAGCAATAGCATCTCTCCCAGTTCAGTCAGTTGTTCCTCAGGAACTAGAAAAGTTGGAACTCGATGGCTTCCCTGGGTCAGAAGTACCAGGCTGGTTGATACCTAGTGTACTAAATAAGTTGAAGAGGTTGTATATATTGGGAGGGGAACTTGCAAGTTTAGGCACTAAGAAGAATCCTGGATGGAAGGTTGAGGTTTTACGTTTGAAGGGCTTGAAGAACTTGTCAATAGAATGGTTGGAATTGCTGGAAGCATTTCCAAATGCAGCTTACATTGAGAAGCTGCTGTGCGCGAATGTGAAGTCTTTTCCAGTGGAGGGTGTGTGGCAAAAAATGACTTGCTGAAGGATCTAAACCTTAATTACAAGTTAACGATATGCACTGTGGTGGGGAGGGGACGCCATACAATTAAGCGCCACCACATGTTAACTAGTATGGGTGCATTTAGTATTTAATGTTTTATGTGGTCATTCATGTATTTCAAATAAGGTCATGGTTGTTTTATAAGAATTGTTTAGTGAGAAAGCTCTTATTTTATCAATGAAAAAGTTAGGGATTTTACCCCCCAATTTGAGTGATTAATAATCTGATCTTAAATTGTTTATTGCTTCTGCAAAAAATTTGTATCACAAATGTGATCAAGAATGTAGAAAGGAGGATTATAGTAATGGTCATCTTAGTGTTGTCTGCCAAGTGTTTGGCTACGATTGGATGATTGTTTGATGTCTCATCAATGATAAACAAAGTCTTTCGGAGGTGACAGTTCCATGACGACAAATTGAGAAGGGTCGTTCTTAAGATTTCCCTTTTACTACGAGGATCAAGCAACTACAAATTCATTTTGGAACAAACCTATAGGGTTGAAAATATGAGGCTCAGCACACTCAGTTTTTTTTTTTTTTTTTTTGAAAGGTGAGCGTGCCGCTGGTGTGTATAGAACTCAAGACGTGAAAGTTAAACTATCACAACCTTAACCAACTAACTAGGCTACCCTTGGCAACACACTCAGTTTTCTATCATTAAGAGCAACCTCTACAACATTAATGAAGAAAAATTAGATGCAATTATTACTATTTTCTATGTGAAGCAACTTGACCAAGCTGATTAACCCGAAGTCAAGATTGGGTTGGCCTCGAGCTGAACCCATAACTGTAAAGGTCTTATATGTGATCAGTGATCACCAGTAAGCACAACTTAAGTAATCTGTTTATTTTGGACTAATTTGGCGTTGATAGTTGAGGGTTTTAGAATTGGGATGGGGACTCAGTCAGGGACGGAGCCACTAGGGTGTCCCCACTGACTCTTTTTTTTTTTTTTTTTTAATGTTATGGTCGCCCTTGCAATGCCGACTAGTCCGTCCCACCCCACCTCTTCCTCTATCTATTCTCCCTCCTCGCTCCGCCCGTTTCCCCTCTTTTGCTCCCTCATTACTGTGACACCAGCAACCGCCACGCCTCCTACTATCTTCCTCTCCTTTCCTTTTTGCTTGTTTTAGTTCTTTTTCCCACCATCACCATGAACAACTCCAACCTTTCTTTTATATTTTGAGAAAGAAGAATGTTTTGAAAATTTGAGGTTTAGTTTTGTCTTTTATTCATAGGATTTTTCTAGAGATACATGAAAATTTTGATCCATTAATTTTTTTTCAATATACATATTTGTATCTCGAGGTTCTTCTATGGGTTATTGTTTGAAAGGCATGAGCCTTTTGAAAATCAATGCACGTTGACTGCTAGTCCTGGGAGAGATTGCAATAGTGATTAATAATGGGGTAACCTCTATTATCTATTTATGATAGGTGAAAAATCGCAAATAATCCTTTTTTTTTGTCCATATCTAATTTTACATTTGAAATTATTTTTTGCTACTTAACTTTGAGTAGGTCTAGGGAACCATGTTTGGTGGCCATTTTTGGGTTAGTTTTGTTTTTTTTACATTTTTTATCATTCTCTTTAAAACACAAACACCATTCATAAAATGAGTAAAAATATTAAAAAAACCCCAAAATGATCCAAAAGTGGCCACCAAATATGGCTCCCTAGAATTGTTGCTTAACTTTATATACTAATTTAATTTTATTCCATATATTTATCTTTTGTGCTTCTACAAAGTAGCTTGTTGGACTCACTGTCTTCCCTATAGGTTAAACTGAGTTTTGTTTAGTAATTGGTGTTTTGAATAGTTATTTATGTATTGTTCGAATTAATTAATTTTTGTTAAAGTAATTAATTATTATATTATCATTAATTAACTATACTCATCACTTCGCCCCCATTCAACAAAAATTCTGGCTCCGTCACTGGACTCAGTCTAGCTACCTATCACCAGGGGCAAAGCCAGGATGTTAACAAGGGGAGGCAAAGTGGAGAGGACAAGAAAAATAGCAAAATTCTAGGGAGGCCATTAATTAAAATTGAGTAATGTTTACCACTATTTGACTACTGTTTACCACTGGTCAACTATAGTTCATAATGGAAAAATCTAATTTTGAAAATTTTATGGGGGCAACTGCCCCTCATGTCATGTATGTAGCTCTGCCCCTGCCTATCACCATGCAGTAGGAAAGACAATGCAGTAAGAAAGACAGTAATGTGTAGGGGTGGGCAAATGGGTTCAGGAACTGCGGATCCAAACCGAACCGGACCGTTTAACACCAAACAGTTCGGATTTGATTTTTAAAATAGTGAAACGGTTCAGTTCCGGTTCCTAAATTTTTTTTTCAAACGGTTCGGTTCCGATCCGATTACATATATCCCTTAATTTCTAACCCTAAATTCTCTTCTCTCATTTCTCCACAACCACAAGCTCTTCTCTCATTTCTCCACAACCACAAGCAGGCAGCAACGAGCAGAGAGCAGTCACAACTCACAACACAAGCTTCGCCCAAGCCTCGGTCTTTCTCAATTCTCCACAAGCCTCGCCGCTTCGGTCTCTCTCATTCTCCACAAGCAGATCTCATTCTCGGTCTCTCTCATTCTCATTCTCCACAAGCAGATGCAGAGCAAAAGCTAAATCTTTGGAAAACCCTAGTTTCTAAAAAACATGGTAAATTTTCCTTCCACTGATTTCCTCTCTCAATCTTCAATCGAACCTCTCCCTTGTCAATTTCTTATCTTTCATGCAATCGCGCCTCCTTCTCTCATTGCGCTGCTTCGTTACGGTTCTGTTTTTGTGACGCAATCGATTTGCTTTTACTTTGATTGTATCGCTGTTCACGGCTCCAAGTCTCGTTTCTGTAGACATAAATTTCTACGAAAAACTTGAGTTTGTGTTCTGATGATTACAACTTGTTCTTTACTTTGTAGTTTCGATCTTGATGGGTTTTAGACTTTTTTCGGATCGGACAGAGCCACAGATTTTGCGATTATTTTTTCACATGCGATTAACTTGGAACACTGTCAAAGCAAGATTTCTGTTTTTTAAGTTTATTGATTCATGATAAGCTACATTAAAATATCCTTGGAAAAAAAAATCAATCTATAACAGAATGTTGGGGTTTTAACATATTTGCAATTTAGACTATGATCAAGCTATTGATCGAGTCCATTCAAAATTTAAAAAATGAATTTTGGATCCATGTATGGCAACACATTGCACATGTCCGTGGCGGTGTGGCCTATTAATATTTTTGGAGATATATAATACAGGAATCGTTTGAAACCGAACCGTTGTAAACGATTCGAGTTAGGTTCGGTTTCAATGTTCAAATTAGAGGAGCCGATCCGAATCGGAACCGTTAAAATTTTAAACGATTCGAGTTAGGTTCTTCAAGATTTGGAACCGAACCGAACCGTGCCCACCCCTAGTAATGTGTAGAACAGGGGAGGGATCTATAGCACATATTATCATGTGTGATTTACAAGGCTAAAATATTTTTATCGTAAAGATTGCGAAAACCATCCAAACTACAGTTAAATAGAAATGAATTAATTTCTGTTTGATTTCATGTTAAAAAGGGTTATTAAAAAAGGGGTAAAGAAATCTCGAAAATACATTCTAGTGTGGCGTATTGCAAGTTTTTGGTGTAATCCTCAATAAAAGGATGCCACCACATCAAAATGTGAAAGTGAGTAAAAACTAGTGGTCAAATTAAAGATTTTCTACAATAATTTAAAGTGCATTGTTAAATTGCAATTTAAAATTCCCTATGGGAAACTAATTTCTTTTGAAGGTGTAAAAAATGGTCTTGTATTGAATATGATTATACATCGAAATGGTCTCTTTTCTGCACTGTACGTGTGTTATGATGATCTCGAAAAATAGTGAGCCTAAGCGTCAGCCCAACATTGATCCGGCCCGAGCAATTTCAAGCCCACACAATGCAGCCCATCAGACGAGTCTGAAATCATTACAGCCTACTAAGTCCACGCGTCTCACAACTATCCTTAATACCCATAAGCCATGCTAAGGCAAGTATTTCGAGGATCAACTTCGGACAGGCAAGACAGTAGCATTTTGCTTCCAACTAGGAAGCAAATACTAGAGTATATGTTACATATGAAGACTTCTATCTATGGACTACTCTCGGAACGAGAACTATCTCCAAGCGTATCTAGGAGCACAAGGCTAACATGGAAACTCCCCTTCACAAAACAACTCCTAATTAGAGAATGATCTCCACGAATATCTTCTTCCCTAAACTACGCCATCGATGACTTAGTCGAACCAGGACTCCATTACTATAAATAAGACATGAGGTTGCTAATCTAAGATACGCTACAATTTCCTGTTTATAGCATTACGTCTTCCTCAAATCCTTGTCTGACTTTAGCATCGGATTGTCATCGGCCACCACAACAGTGGTCCGTGGCTCACGTGTGTTTCTTGTGCAGGTCACTAGGTTTGCAAGTCAATGTCAAAGCAGGTTTCAAAAATCGACTGCATCAGAATAATTACACCAGCCAGTGTTTAAGTATTTTCTATTGAAAATTTCCCAACACATATGAACTCACATAAAAAAAAAATTTAAATAAAAAGTTTGATGTCCACGTGATTGGTCTGATATCTTCTAGGACAATTCTATCTTTCTTAGTATGCGCTTCAACCCACACATCTACGCGTGTGATTGGTTTTATATAATTTGGCCATTATTTTTCTACAAATTCAAATGATATTAGCCTCTTATTATGAAGATCTAAAGAGAAACTATGGCAGTGTAGCAATAAAAAAATATCATTTTGTACTCTACCCTAGCATAACCAAAATGCCCAATGTTGTAAATACCATGAATCTTTGATCTATTTTTCTTGTTTTGCTTCCTTTTCTCCTTAGATGTAATGGTAGACTAATTATTAAAAATGTCTTTCCAATGTTCTATTCTAATATCAGGAGGTTCATTAGTTTCTCGTTCCTTGTTGTGAGAAAAATATCATAAATATTTTTACGTAATGTTAATTTGAATCACCTCACCTAAACAAGTCTGTCATTCCATGCTCACATTTTTTTTTTTTCTGTAATAAGGTGTTAGATAGGGGTGGGCACGGTCCGGGATTGGGCTTGTCCCGGTCCCGGTTTCAGTCCAATGAAATGGGATCGAAATGGTTCGGGATACAAAATTTTCTTAAGCACACCCGATTGGTCCCGAACCGGTTTGAACCGGGACAGTCCGGGTCGGGACAATTCGGAAAACAACCCAAAGCCCACTATAGATTTAAGCCCAAATGTCTCATATTGAAACCCCCATACCGCTTATTACTTCTAACCGTTAGCCCACTGATAGAATAGATCCGCCATTCAGATGCATAGGAGACATGGATTGTGGCAAACATGGATCAATTAAAAAACATTATCCCACCTGCAAACATGAAATAATGCCATCCAATCATGGGTATAGAAATTATAAATAAAGCCCAGGTTAAAGTCAACTGGTAAGCCCATCCCCACACTACATTGACATTGTCTAGAGTTTTGAATTAGGGCTGGGCAAGTACGGGTAACCGGCCCAAAAGCTAAAAATCAAAAATTGGCCCGAAAAATTTGGGCCCGTGTTTATGAGAACCGAAATCGGACCGAGTTGATCGGATAACCGAGGTCCCGGTTAATCGATTTACGAGCTGATTTCGGGCCGGTCTCGGTTTTAAGAGAAAAAAATACTTCTACAGTATAAAAAAAAAAAAAAAATTTCATTCATCATATACAAAAATTATATCAAAAAATTACAAAAAAAACAATACAACAAATTACAAAAAATAAAATAAAAATCTTGATCTTCGACTTCGACCCAGTTACAGACGATCAAATCTGATCAAGATCTTGTTTCACCTGTCCAACGATCGTGATCTTGTTCTGATCCGATCCGAGATCAAAGATCAGGTTAAGATCAGATCAAAGATCTGATCAGATCCGAGATCAAAGATCTGATCAAGATCATATCCGAGATCAGATGGGGAAGGGAGGGGAGAGGGAGGCGGCCGATCTCGTTCGGTCGATGCTTCGCTGTGAGAGGGAGAGGAGAGGGAGGCGGCGTTCGTTCGGTCGATGCTTCGCTATGAGAGGGAGAGGAGAGGGAGGTGGCGGTCGATGCTTCACTGTGAGAGGGAGAGGAGATGGAGGCGGCTTCGCTGTGAGAGGGAGAGGAGAGGAGAGGGAGGCGGATTCGCTGTGAGAGGGGGAGGAGAGGTAGGCGGCAGTCGATGGGTCAAAATCCTCAATGTTATTTAACTTTAACCTATTTAAAGTAAAACTATTTTAAGTTAATTATTTAAACTGGGTCGGGTCGGTTACCCGACGGGCTTCAGAAATAGAAACCGAGGCCCGGACCAGAAACTTCGGGGCGGGTCGGGCTTTTACAACCAAAATTTTTTTAATAAATAAAAACTGATCCGAACCGACCCGATTGGTCCGGTTGTCGATTTGGTCCGAATTTTCGGTCCTAAATGCCCACCCCTATTTTGAACAAACAACAACACCACTTTCTTCACAATTATTGTTCCTTTTAATCCATCTTCTTCCACCAAATTTCTACATATATATAAAACACGAAGAAATATTTTTTGCAACTTCCCTCCTAATTCGGGCACCGCTCTTTCAATACTAAATCATCTTTGTTTCTACTTTTATCTCAACAATAATCTTTTAGATGTCCACCAATTGTAGCTTAGTTGGTCGGATATCCACTTTTTTTGTGAGAGGTCGCGGGCTCGAGACTCACCAGTTAAGATTTTGTGAGTTTTCGCTCGATTATTATGAGCACATTTGCTCCGTCGTTGATAAGCCTTCGGGTTCTCCGTTGTTGATAAGCCTTCGGGTATTGAATGCAGCTGCTTAGATGGAGGTGACGGGGATGGGGATATGGCAACAATATTGTAGCCTTCGAACTTGGTTTGATTTACCCTATAGGATCAATCATGTAGCATTCGGAAATGAATTAATAAATAAATATAAATGATCAACGACCCAATAAAAAAAATTCTTTTAAATCACTTCGCATGCCTTGTTATAGCCACTGTTGTTGGTAATAACTTGCATCATTGCATTTCTCATTCATGTAGTTAACACTTCTCTCACCTAATTCAACCTCGTCAACAACACACTCCATTACAATCTTGCACTGATCGAAACCCAAGTAGAAACAGAGTCCACCACCCCCGGATTGAATTTCAAGCTTTGTACAAGGACAAACACTTTGATGCTACAACAATGGCAACTTTTTCTCAAGGCTCTAAGAAGACTTTTTCAACTGGAGGAGGATGAAGAGGAAACACAGGACGAGTGGGGAAGTTGATGCCATTGATCTCGCTCTACTGCCTTTTACTTTGTGTGTTGGTTTATGAGATATTCTCTGTAAATGTGTGAGATTTGGTTTATGAGATGGGCTTGAGCTTAAAATTGATAAAAATTAATTGGGCTTGGGCTTACTGTAGTAACTGGGATGGATTGGAACAGTCCGGGACCAGGATAAAAATTGTATAAATCGGTTGGTCCCGATTTAAATCAGTTTGGAACCATACCATCCCATCCCATCCCGCAATTCCGATCCCGTCCCGATTTTTTCGGGTCTTAATGAGATTGAATAATTTCATTCCGATCCCGTCCCGTCCCGCTCTAGAATGGGATGAAAATTTTCAATCCCGCTAATCTCGTCCCGTCCCAAGCTATTTTTTTTAATATTTATTATTAATATTTTTATTTATTTATTTATTTTTGTTCATATAAACTTACAGATGACTGGCAGAAACTCATGGTGTTTGCAGTGATAACAGAAATGTTACTTCAAGAAATAAATATTCATTAAGCAATAGAAAAATAGCAGACTGTTGCTAGGATTCCCAATAAAAGTAGCTCCAATTATTTAAATTCTAAATATTGATAATACCCAGGTGAAGATGAAAAATGACTATTAACTGAGTAATACATATTCAGAAGGGAACATTCAAGGGCGGAGCCAAGAATTTGAGATGCCCCAGACTGTAAAAATAAATTTTTTTAATTACAATATATGTATTGATGGTAAACCATTATAAATATGTTAGAGCATCACCAATAGGTCTATATTTTTTTCCTAACAAAAGATGAAATGTCATTTTGTCAAGGAAACATGAATTTTGTTTCCCACAGTAATAAAATTGTAAAATCAGTTGGGAGACCATCACAGCGACACAATACTCTTAGTGGGTCTCATTTATCATGTCATTTTCTAAAAGTCAAGCCCACTCGACTTCATTGTTAGGGGATTTAGTGGCTACCCTTATATTTGCATGCCACATCTATATCTAATTATAAGAAAATTATTTTTCACGTTCTTATATGATGATAATCTTCGCGGCAGTCACCTGAAGCACGTTGATCCCGTCCAGAATCCATTTGGGATGGGACGAGATTGGGATGAGATTTTTCTCATCCCATCCCGTCCTGATCCCGTATGAACGGGATGGGTATATCTCGTCCCATCCCGTCTCGTGCCCACCCCTACTGTAAAGATCATTTTCATTTTTTTTTTACCCAAAAATAATAATTTTCCTACTCAATGGCGAGAGATTCTTTTCAAAAAAGTATTTTAATGAATTTGTTAAGTAAACTAATAATTGTAGTCAATTTTCATTAAAAAAATTAAAAATACCCATTAAATAAGGAGAGAAATCTCTCTTTGTTTTACCCAGAAGACAAAAGTTAATCTTTTCCCTCGTAAACCGTGAGAGAATCCTTTCGAATAAGTATTTTAATGGATTTGGTTGGTAAAATTTCATTAAAAAAATGAAACACACTCATTAAACAAGGAGAGGAATCTCTTTTTTTGATGCTGTAAATATTCCTTCCCTTTTGTTTTACTCAAAAATAATATTTTTCCTCCGCATGGAAACAAATCATTGAGAATTAGTTTATTATTGATTGTTGGGGATCGAGGGGGACTCATATGCACGATTTCAGTGCACATTTATTCCATCCGTTGGATCCAGATAAAAATGATCTAACGGCTCTCATTCTCTCTGTCTCCACTCACTTGTTACAAATTAAACCCACAATTCACTTATTACAAATTAAATTACATATTTCACTTTTTTTTTAATCAAAATCTACACTATTCAACACACATTTCGAGAAAAATCAGATGGTTCAAAATTAATTACATATGATTCTAGTGTAATGTCTCATGAAGTCAATACCCTAAACGTCAAAATTCTCCACAATGAGAATATTAATAAGATGCATTATATTCCTACAAGAAATGGAACTCATTCGTCGGCATCTATCACACGTACAACAAAATCCATAGGTGTTACAAAAAATAGTTGGCAAATAAAAGCCACATGGAATAGAGACAATTATGAATTCATTTATCTATTTGTCTGAGTTTTTGTCCTAAAGTAAACTAAGAATAGAGACCAATTTTTTGTATCATGGAAAACTAACAACCATCAATGTTACACTAAAATTGGTTGAATATTGTTTTAAGAACATCACATTCAGCAAGCCTTAGATTACATCTCATCCCTTATAACACTGTTACAGATTATCATAAACATTCGTGCCTCCTTCAAGGAAGAAAAAAACAAATGAGCTTGAACATTAATTTTTGTGATTTTAGTTGGGGTTAGTTCATGAGAAAATTAGCCTTATATTAAACTAACTTTACCGAGGTAAAATACTAGCTAGCCTATGGATCTGAAAAGTATATTATGATTTTATTTTTATCTATTGTTATTTTTATTTTATTTTACAGTATGTTCATTTGAAAATTGTCAAAATCATTCACATCGGTTTACGGGTTTTCAGTATTAGAAACCGAAAATTACCGAACCGATATATCATATATAGTCTTGTAGCAAAATTCAAAAAAAAGATGAACTACTACTATGGGTAGGAGAAGTCTTTGATTGGTAATTAGTGGTTGGACATTAATTAGGGTATGGACGTGCTCTATGTGTGCAGATATTCAATATTTTTTTATTTTATTACAACATTGTAAAAATTATTAGTGAATTTTTAAACAAAAAATTATTTATAATTTAAAAATTATTTATAATTTAAAAATTATTTATAATTTTAAGAACCTATGTATAGTTTATGAATAATTAAAGAACTTCAAATAAATTATGGTGCTAGGGCTTAAGTATAATTAATTAATGTTTAAGAGAGACTGATTTTGATTGTAAGAATATGAAATATGGATGACAAAATTAGAAATTAAAAAGTTAGTTGTAAAAGCATTTTTATAATTTATAGATAATTTGAGGACCTTTAAATAAATTATGTTAGGGGTTTAGGTATAATTTATCATTATTTAAGAGGAGTATAAATTATGAAATGTGAAAGGAAATATGGAAAGTACAAATGTTAGATGTGGAGCCTATTTATAATTTAGAAATACTTGGAGGGCTTCAAATATTTATGTTAATGGCTTAGATATAATTAATGAGTATTTGAAAGGGTTGTGATATAATTATATAATGTTTGGAATGAACTGAGTTTAAATATCAATAAAATTAAATTATGAAGACAAAATAGAGAAAAAAATCAGGTTGAATACATTTTACTGTTCCTCCACTGTTCATGTGGAAGAACTTTCGTTATAGATAAGGAAAAAAAACCCATTAAATAAGGAGAGAAAGCTTACTTTGATGCTGTAAAGATCCTTATCAATTTATTTTTACCCAAAAATAATATTTTTCCTCATAAATTCTTTTAAATAAATAAATAAAAAATCAACGACCCAATAAAAAAAATTCTTTTAAATCACTTCGCATGCCTTGTTATAGCCACTGTTGTTGGATAATAACTTGCATCATTGCATTTCTCATTCATGTAGTTAACACTTCTCTCACCTAATTCAACCTCGTCAATAACACACTCCATTACAATCTTGCACTGATCGAAACCCAAGTAGAAACAGAGTCCACCACCCCCGGATTGAATTTCAAGCTTTGTACAAGGACAAACACTTTGATGCTACAACAATGGCAACTTTTTCTCAAGGCTCTAAGAAGACTTTTTCAACTGGAGGAGGATGAATAGGAAACACAGGAGGAGTGGGGAAGTTGATGCCATTGATCTCGCTCTATTGCCTTTTACTTTGTGTGTTGGTTTATGAGATATTCTCTGTAAATGTGTGAGATTTGGTTTATGAGATGGGCTTGGGCTTAAAATTGATAAAAATTAATTGGGCTTGGGCTTACTATAGTAACTGGGATGGATCGGAATAGTCCGGGACCAGGATAAAAACTGTATAAATCGGTTGGTCCCGATTTAAATCAGTTCGAAACCATACCGGACCGGGTCGGATGGGTTGGGACCGGGATTCTTGCCCACCCCTAGTGGTAGATCTTATTCATTCGGTAGAGTATCTGATGCAAGAGGGTTTCTAGAGTCCTAATTTGATTTTCTAGGGTTTCTAATTTGGATTTCTAGGGTTCCTAATTTAGGTTTATAGGGTTTCTAATTTGCTCTTTCAATTTAATTAGGAGTTTTTTTAGTTTCCTTTTAGGATTAAGCTTTACGTTTTCTTTTAGGAATAGTCTGTTTGTTGTTTTAGTATTTGATTCTGATTTTTTTTTAGGAATAGGCAGTTTCTTTTTAGGATTAGACTGTTACTTTTTCTTGTAGGAATAAATTGTTTGTTATTTTAGTATTTGATTCTAATTTTTTTCTTTTAGAAATATGTTGCTTATTATTCAAGTTTTTTTAGCACTCTAAATATAGCTCTTTCTCAATATTGTAAGAGACATTTGATTTGAGTAATTTAATTGAACATTAGAGTTATTTATCTGTATTTTGGGCTATTCTCTTGTATTCTTCTCTGTCAATTATATGTTGTTATTAGCCTACAGAATAATTACTATTCTGCCCGGCATCAGTATCTAAATATCAGTTTCAGTATATATGTTGCATAATAAAATAAATAAACTTATAATAGGCAGAAAATCTTAGATGAAAAATGTGCAGGTTGTGTTGCACGACTCTCGGAGAAGTATGGCCTAAGTAGAAATGTCATTTACAAATCTCTCTCTTGTCTTGGTTATCATGAGTATCACCCACCCTGTCTTTAACCACGAGCGGCTCGTGTGAACCTCATTGCATTATAGCCTACCGAGCCTCACCTTTTCAACACAAAGTTAAATTTAGAGTACTCAAAAAATAAAGCTAAATTTAGAATAATAAACAAAATGAGTGCCATTTGTGTCTCTTTTTAATTGAAAAATGATAAGTCGAGCTGATACAGGGAGGATGAAAATGATCACACCAAACGATACAGGCTGGTTTTTAATAACTCTGAAGAAATGTTGATCTCATACATATACGCATACAAACCTAAAAATAAAAAATATTAAAATGGAAGCAAACTGGATGAGGCCAAGCGACAGGTTGTCTTGGATATCATAAAAAATGAGCACTTGAGTCTAGAGGTCAAGAGTCAAATAAGGCTCCTATTAAAGTTTGTTTATTTTAGTCCAGATTTAGAAATAATACAAGCTATAGGTTTCATTCCCCTATAAATAGAGCGCATGAGCTCTGTATATTCAAAGAACAATCAAACAAAGATGAACACAATGCCTTCTTCTACTTCACTTGGAATTTCCTCAGTCATTTTCTTCTTGCTCTTCTTCGCATCTGTTGCTCAAGCTGTAGTTCCCCCTTCAAAGACATTCAAATACATCAATCAAGGTGAATTTGGTGATGTCCTTACTGAGTATGGTGGAACCTACCGTTTCGTGGGTCTTAATTCTATAAAACCTTTCGCTCTTTATTACTATAACATCACCCCTGGTGCCTACACACTAGGGATACGTTTAGCTTCAGCCAATTCTGAATCTCTCATGCGTTGGGTTTGGGAGGCTAACCGTGGCAACCCTGTAGGTGAAAATGCCACTTTGACATTTGGTGCTGATGGAAATTTGGTCCTTGCTGATGCTAATGGCCGAATCGCCTGGCAAACTGGTACAGCCAATAAGGGTGTAGTTGACATTGAGCTTTTGCCCAAGGGGAATTTGGTCCTTAAGGACAGCCGTGGTGGGTTTGTGTGGCAGAGCTTCGACCATCCAACTGACACCATGTTAGTGGGTGCGTCACTTCGCCTTACTGGACCTACCAAGCTTGTTAGCCGGAAGTCTGAAATCGATGGATCACCAGGGCCATACAGCTTGGTTATTGAATCAAACCGTTTGGTGCTGTATTACAAGAGTAAAAACTCCCCAAAGCCACTACAATATTACACAACTGGTGAGTTCATTTCAGGACGACCTGGAACTGTTAAGCGTGTAGTATTCAGTGCTTCCCGCTCAACGGATGAAATCGTTCAGTATGATTTAACCTTTGAACTTTATGAGGACAACACTGGTGGTAGCAGTGCTGGGTCATTAATCTTGGCTCCACCCAAATTCAATGCCACTTACTCAATGCTTCGATTGGGAATAGATGGCAATCTAAGGGTTTACACTCACATCCCCAATGCCGAATCTGGTAAATGGGAGATTTCATACATTCTATTCAACAGAGATGATGATAGGTTCTTCAGTGCTATCAGAGTGAGTGAGTGCAGCCTACCTTCCAAGTGTGGATCATTGGGTGTTTGTGAGGATGATATGTGTGTTGCTTGTCCTTTGCCAAAAGGTTTGATGGGATGGAGCAAGACTTGTGCACCTCCAACACTCCCCCCATGCAATGGTGGAAACAATGTGAAATACTACAAAGTTGTGGGTGTCGAGCACTTTATGAACTCATACACAGAGGGAGAAGGGCTGATGACGGTGTCTCAGTGCAGGGACTTGTGTAACAAAGACTGTGGATGCCTGGGTTTCTTCTACAGGGAAGAGTCATCCAAGTGCTTGTTGGCTCCTGAGCTAGACACTCTGACTAAAGTCTGTAACCAAACTCATGTGGCTTACATCAAGATGTCTAAGAAGAATGTGTCATCTTTCCCTTTTCTTTGAGAAAGTTGTGTTTGTCTAGATTTTGAAAATCATCATCCATATGTATGAGTAGAGTCTGCTCTTTCTAGCTTTTTCAATCCAATAAAAATGTAAAAGCAGTAGCTTTTCTTTTAAAGTTAAAACAGTTTGCAAATACATAGTGTTTTTTTCCTTTATTTAGTTTTAATTGTTAGAAGTTACTTATATGAGAATAAAATTGTTTGAACCCGTCTAAATGGCGAGGAAACCAGCGAGGGAGGGGGTGCAACCCTCCATCCCCCTCGGGATGCGTGTCTTCCATCCCCCTTCGTACATCCCGAGGGAGATGGAGGGTTGCACCCCCTCCCTCGCTGGTTTCCCCGCCATTTAGAATTTTTGAAATTGCTTAATGTTACCATGTATGCAAGCCTTGGGATCTTCAGGCTTAATAATATATGGCCACTTGAATCTGCTTAAGATCATATTGTTTTTTTTTTTTTTAATCAAATTGGGATGTTGACCCATTTTATTCATTTAAAAATCCACGCCCGAAGGCTACATGACTGACCCTATAGGGTTAACTAAAAAGCCGAAACAAACTCTCACAAAAGATATGATTCACCAATAAAAACCTAGACAATAAGCAAACTCAGTCTTTGTACCTTTTGTTTTCTTTCCTAGTTCTATTGGATTTTCGGGGACAAATGCTGATATCTTTGGTGTGGCGCCTCTTATTCATCTTTCTGTTTGACATAGCCCCTAAATCCAAATCACTGTTTGCTGCCTGTGGACCAAGCTCAGATTCTGAGTTGACTTCATCACTATCCTCATTAGTACTTTCGAGTGTATTGATATTCAATTTCTGCAGTCGAAGTAGCCTATTTTATTTGAGCAAAGATATAGCCTGATTCAAGTTGTCTCTGACTCTTTCATAATCCGGGGAAGTTATAGCGTATTTGTCAAACTGTCTCTTTAACCTGAGCAAAGACTGAAACTCATCATCTGAGGGTTCCTGCACTTGCTGACCCTGCATAGCATCCCCTAGCTCTGTGCTAGTAGCACCGAGGTGCCCCCCCAGATGAGTAACTGAAACCAATTGTGCCGACTGAATTCCAACATCACCGGGTTCAATATGATGTTCTCCATTTGGCCTAGAACTACTAGATGCGAGCACTGGAAAGGACCCGACATTTTCTGCTCTGAGTGGTGCCTGCACTGATCGTGGCGAACTGAGGACACACCCTGTTTCTATCGCAACGGCCCCTGTATTGGGCGAAATGCACTCTGTTTTAGAATTAGAGTGGCCAAGCTCTTCACTCCCTGGATTGTCAACGTGCTGCATCCCTTGAGCCTCTCGCTGTGGTGACATGATCAGATTTGTTCGCTGAAGACCTGGAGCAGCCTGCCCAATCGAAGCAGCTCCAGTCGAAGCACTGGCTGCTCCTCGCGACGATTCTGCGAGAGAATCAAGTGCTGCCTGGGGTAACACGTCCCCTGTTTTGGGACAGTGGTCTGGCTGGGGCGAAGAAGCTTCCCCTGTTTTGATGCAGGGCCCAAGCTGGGATGGACCGAACTCTGGCTGGGGCAAGATGACCTCCCCTGCTATGATGCAGGGCACAGGTTGGGACGAGACTAGATCTGGTTGGGGCAAAACAGGGTGCCGCAGCTGCTCCTTCGTTGCACATTCAATTCCTGAATCAGCTTGCCCAACTTGAGCCTCATCGTTTGAAATGTTTTTGTTCGTGTTGTCTAAGCAACTACTCTTCGCCCATGAATTGACATCATCCTTTTGTTGTAACGGCTGTTCTGGATTTCCAATAACCTTAGCAATCTCCGAAAATGTATACCTCGCCTCCAGAAGGCATTCCCCCGTAGATTCTTGCCTAGCCACGGCACGGTCATGAGCCATGTTCTTACCCGCCAGTTGCTTATCCGCCAAAGCGTCCTCAGCGTCTTCGATATTTTCTGCAAGGGTCTCAAACTTGTTTGACATCTCCACCTTTACCGGTTCTTTGTTCAATAACTTCGGCGTACTTATTCCCTCCTTGATCTCCTCTCCTTTATCATTTTTAGCACCACTCGTGCCCACATCAGATTTTGCACCTTTGTTTTTATTAGCTACTGGAACATACTGTTGCTTAATAACCTTGGTCTCCACCTTATGGTTCTCATGTTTCGCTTCTTTTCCACCGTGGGATGTTTTCACATGTCCCTTGAGACCTAGCTTTTTTCTGCAAAATTCTTCATGATGTCCTAGCAAAGAACAATAGTCACAGTATTTGAAACCCGGGTATTCAATTTTCTGCCAGAAACCCCTATTATTAGACCTATCAATCCAAATCCTATTTGGTAACTTTTCTGCCAACTTCATCTCCACGCAAACACGAGCAGAACCCGGACGTGATAAACAACGAGTATGGTCATCCATACGTAAGAAACCACCAAAAGAATTCACAATAGCTTTTAAAAGAGGAGGATGAAATAAATGCAAAGGCAGGTTAGGCAACTCTACCCACAGAGGAACCGAGACTGGATCTGCTTTCAAACTGAAACCATCATGCCAGCGAAAGGCTTTGAAACGCACTCCTCGGATCAAGAATGAGTCCCTTGACAAGACTTTCTTTGCTTCCACTTCAGACTGAAGCCGGACGAGAACGTGCCGTTGATCAAGAAGACCTAGAGAAAAGTCACCTAATATCCCCCAGGTTCGATAAATAGAATCTCGTATATCGACCAATGTTGGCCGGTAGCTAGAGAACTTTAAAACTATCATGTGTTGTTCCATGAAAGCCTCTCCACGGGATTCATCAGAAGCCGTAAGCCCAATGGCTGGCTCTCCTTCTTTTCGGAATCTTGTTCCCTCCACATGTGACTCCTTAACATCATCCACAAGAATTTTTCCAATTATTTGAGCAAAAGAAAGCTTTGGAGCCTCGTCCGGAGGTTCCTGAACCCCCAAAGGGAGAAAGGTAGTGTTGACGGCTAAAGAAGCCGTCATGTTGCAAAGCAAATTGAACTCGCCAGTCCTTTAGAAGACCAAGAAGGCACTCACCATAATCAGCCAAGCAATGCTCAACCAAGCAATAACAGGCCAAGCAAGCACTGATAGGCCAAGCAAGCACCATAATCAGCAAGCAAGCACCAGACCAGCACAACAATGCAACAGGCCAAGCAAGCACGCACCAGGAAGCACAGACCAAGCAAGCAAGCAGGACTCAAAGCAACAAGCCGTCCAGGCAGAGTGAAGTGCGTCCAGCCAAGCAATGAAACAGTCCGTCTAGGCAGAGTGGATCGCCCAGTCAGAGACCCCAGGCGACCAAGAAGAGACTCCCAAACAGGACAACAGCCTAGCTCCGGCGGCACAAAGACGACGCCCTAGACGATCCTTGCCTCCATGCAACATAGCCGCCGCATAAATCAAAGGTTTAGATCTGCTCCAGACTTCTTGGGACCGCTAGGATTGGGAGATTCAAAGTCGATAAAATTTTTCAATAGTGCCCCTCAAATCGTCCAGAGCAAGTCGCTGTGGTCCACTCTTTGCTTATTCTTAAGATCATATCGTTGTTGGATACTTATTTACACGTTAAGTGATAGTCTTTCTATTTTATTTTATTTTATGATTATCTTCAGGAACTTTTATCGAGTCATGTTCTTATTGGACAATCACGCAAGGAGCAAAAAGTCCAAAGAGCAAAAATATTCTGGCTCCTAATCATCAATGTTTACAATCAACCAAATTCATCATTGGACTTGAATATGCGTAAAGCAGAAGGTACATCGAGACTTTACCCTTCTAAACTATTGCTCTATGATATATAGATTGTCAATGCATGGGAGGTAGTACAGTACAGAGAGGATAGGAAACAAGAATGATTATATATTTTAAAACTGGTTGGCCTGTTAATTAAGTCCAATGTCACTTTGAAGGAACAAACAAGTAGATAGATACATCTTCGCGTTCAGACTTGGATAGTCATCCTTATGTTGCAGCTTCCACAGTTCCATTAGCAGTCTCAAACATACTAGAAAATTTTTGTCAAAAATTTCTTTTGGAGGGATTTTGAAGATAAGGTGAATAGAAGATGGCTAATGTAATATAGGCTCAAAGTCTTGTGGAATATAGTAACTGCAAATTCTTTATGGACAGATTTATGGCAGATCTAGCATGCCATTGTGGTGTCTACCTAAACGAGTTGTATGTGCTTTGTGGTTAGTTATTTAACCTTTTAACATGTCTTTATCGGTGTAGTTGATAAAAGTTTAACATTTTTATAGCCAAAGGTGTACCACCTGAGTTGGTAGAGATGTGGTGGATGGAACCACACATCACGGGTTCGAACCCAACCGGCGGCATGGGGTGGGGAGGGGTTTCCTTTGAGAAACCGATGCATATCTAGTAGTCTATTATGCATGTTGTATGGATCAAGTATGACCCATTTACACGAGAGAAAAAAAAAACACTGAATTAAACTTGTTATAAACATTCATTCCTTAACACATCTCAACGATTTTGCTTCACCACAAGGATCGAAACCAAAAAACCCTACTCTTTATAAAACCATTTTCTTTGCACCCCAATATTCAAGAAATCTCTATCTATGCATAAGGAAATACCAGTCAAAAGAGCACTAGCTTTATCAAGAGTATTGGAGCCCTTCCCAAATTAAGATTGAAATAATCTTTTGTATTGTTTCTAAGTAGGGTATTCCCTATGCAGTTGGCACTACTGTACGATGTTAAATATTTTCATCGCGGCTTATCTTTCGCATTGCCTTTCATGGCGCTTTTACTGTGATGAAAAATCTTTTTGTATGCCTCTAGGGATTTTAGTTCAATATGCTATTAGCACCTGGTACGTGGGCTTAAACTAAACCATATTTAAAAAAAGGATTAAAAAACTTACATATCTCATCAACGTGTAATTAAAAAATTTATGTAAATGAAACAAAGTGAAAAAATGAACATTTTTTGCTACTTGAGACCGATGGCACGACCATTCAACTTGTCATATTTTATGAGAAATTTAACAGTCGCAATTGTTTCTTAACATTTAATGAAATACAACCACAAACTCTACCTAACCAGATGACAATAATGTGTTTGAAACACGTTACTTATAGATTTGAAATAAGAAAGATTTGTAGAGATTATTAGGTTAGAGACATGAGAAAAAGAAAATAAATAGTCATGCAAATAGAATTGTGTAGTAAATATATGTGAATTGTTCCACAGAGGGAATTAAGGAATAGAATTCAAATAGATAAGAATAATTAAGGAAGAAATTTAACATGAGCCCATTTATTCAAGGGTTTTTTTGAGTTTGATACTCATCAATTTATATCTATTAGAATTTGACCATCATTTTGAAAACTATTTGAGTCTAACCCTCATTTTCTGACAGAACCGGTAAGTCTACGTCATTGACTGGTAAAAGAAACTTTTGGACCCTTTTTCCTTAATATGCCCTTTTAAAATTATGGGATGGGATGAGGATCAAACAAATGATCAAGATGATGCGTACCTCGACCCTCCTCTCCCTTCAACGCCCTGACACATCTTCAGTTAAAGTGGTCGCAAGATTGTCGTCATTGGCGATGGAAGTAAAGAGACGGTGGGAGTTCACGGTGGGTTAAGGTGGTTTGTTGTATTGATGGGTTATCACGTTCGAATGTGGTGGTGGATGGAGAGGTGGAATAGCAAAAATAAAAGTCTTTCTTTCTCCTTCTTTCTTTGTTACAAATTGAAACAGGTAGTTATGGGTTCCTTATGGTGGAGTTCAATGGTGGTGGAGATCGGCAGTTGTGATGACATTTCTAATAGTGGGTGCTGAAGGATGTGTGGTGGACAACAATAAAACAGGGAGGGAGGCGATGTTGAGTGGTGGTGTGAGGGGTTTAGATGGAGTTTGTGTGGGTTGGGAAAGAAGAAGCAAATAGAAATTGGTGGGTTGTGCTGCAGAGAGATGAGGATTCTATGGACTACCCTAAGGAGCTCATCTGCAGGAATGGGCCTGGTGGAATCCGCACCAAGTTTGTGATAAGTGTTGTGGATTTGAGGTGATTTGGTGCTGCAGAATCGCCTTTTCCACATTCCATCTTGACCATTATGTTGAGAAAGTTGTTGTTGTTGGGTTAGGAGTTGAGGAAGGAGGAGCTTTGATTTGGGAAATGTAAATAGAGGTTTAACAAGTGATGTAGATGACAGAAAGTAGCAGCCATTTGGAGAGGAGAGGATAAGAGTTGCTTGCTTTTTTCAACTAATTGTTAATGTTTAGAGCTCATTTACTAACATGCGAGCAAAAGTTTGATGCTTTCTCGACCACCCGACACTGCCATGACTCAACCCCCTTCCTTCTTCCTTCAACACTTACCATGGTTCACTTCCTGTTTTAAAATGTTTTGCAGTTCGGTGAATTTTCTTGTAGTGAGAGGAGAGTTTAGAGAGGAGTGTGGGAGAAAGGGTTTGTGAGGAAAAAGAAAAAAATTCGATTTTGGGGTTTTTGAAACACACCTCGCACCAAGGTAAGGGTAAAAGAGTCAAAAAATATTTTTGACCAGTCAATGACGACGACTTAACAGTTCCCGTCAGAAAACGAGGGTTAGACTCTAATAGTTTTCAAAACGAGGGTCAAACTCTAATACATTTATGAGTGTCAAAGTAAAAAAAAAAAAAAAAAAACTCTTTATTATAATTAGAAGTTACCATAAAAATAAAAGTATCTAATAAATATATATTGTCATTCTAGACATTTGTCGCTAATCATACCCCAAGGTTGCGGCACACATATCATTACTACTAAACATATTTTTTTAATATCTATTATGACATTTATCTTTTTAATATCCATTGTGGCATTATCCCAACCACAAATATTTGGTGTTTCTATAACAGTAGCTTAAACTATCACAATTTTTTTGTGAAATTTTGACAGTTTACCTTGTAAGTTTAAATGTGTAATTCATCAAATAAATAAATATGCAGAATGAACCACTATAGCACTACTGTACATGCTAAATGTTTGAGTAGGATGAATAAATAAATCTATCTTTCAAAACATGACGGTATTTGGGGTGAGAGATAAAAGATGGCTCAAAATCATTTTAGGATAACCCATCCAATGGCCCATAGAAAACAACCAAACAGTTTCAAACTCACAATCTCAAAATTCAATTACTCAACCATCTCTCAAACTCTCACAAACTCAACCATTTCAAACTCTCACAACCCTATCTCAAATCAAAACTCTCTCTCACGGATCTCTCAATAGGTTAGTTTCTCTCAATTCTCTCAAACATATTTTCTCGAGCATTCTCCCAATTATCTCTTTGATTTTTCAGTTTTGGATAAGTTGAAATCCCTCTCACGATTTCAGGTATATTGAAATCTCTGTCTTAATAGTTGAAATCAATTTCGATTGGGTTAATAGTATTCAATAAATGATTGTTCTTTATTTACTCGGTTCTTCGAAATACAGAGCAATCTTCATTTACATTTCAGGATTGCTATATCAAGTGAGAAAACCTGTCAATTTTTGTTGTCACAGAGATGCAGAGACTTTGAAGAATTTTTGTTGGTGTTTAAGATGTATAAAATTTTAACCTCAAGTAATCTCCAATGAGGAGATCAATTTTAAATGTCATGGAGAACACAGTGTGTGATGTGTGATCATATAGAAGCAGCAAATAATGTTCATTTTTTCACTTTGTTTTATTTGTATAGATCTTTTTAAATACACATTGAAGGGATAGGTAAGTTTTTAAATCATTTTTTTATAATTATGGTTTAGTTTAAACCCACATACTAGGTTCTAATAGCATATTGAGTTAAAATCCCCAGAGGCATACTGGAAGATTTTTCAACACAATAAAAGCCCTGAAAGGCACTGCGAAAGAAAAACCGCGATGAATATATTTAACATTGTACGATAGTGCTAATGACACGGGGAATAGCCTAGTATATATACTTACATATGCCTAATCACCATCATCAACATTTAAATAAAAATAAATAAATAAATATCAAAATGTTAGGTATGGGAATCGAACCCATGCACTCTTATTGGGGATTGACTGAAGGTAAGAAATAAAGACTAACTTTAAGTCAAAACCATTAGATCTTCATGTTTGGATAAATCTCAACCATTTTTTATCTCCCAAACAGTAAAACACCCTTCTGATTTGTAAAATGGACTAGAGTATTCCTCATGCCGTTGGCACTCTACGTATTTTTTTTTGCTAAATATCATGTGTTTAACACCCTTGCCACCATCCCCAATTTCGCATTTAATCATTTTTGAAGTGCAAACATATTCTCAGGTAAAAATATATAATATAAACTTCAGGGTTAGACCCAGTCAAAATTTGATTTAGTTGGAGAAAAAATTTCAAACGCCGAGAGTGAGTTCTCCCCTAAACCTTGAATTTTCCAAAACATGAAGTTCATGATTTCTGTGTAAATATGCATTAACATGCGTGTCTCATCTCTTCTTATTCTTTTTTCATGGGATGATCGACCTGTCTTATTTATTTGAAAAATACTATGGGATGCTAATATGGGATAAATAATATGGGATGCTAATCTTAAGGTATTCCCCGTGCCGTTAGCACTCCACATACTTTTTTTTTTCTGCTAAATATCATGTACATAACACTCCGCCACCATAAAATTTCGCCCTCAATCAGTTTTGAAGTGTAAGCCTATTCTAAGGTAAAAATATATAATATAAACTTCAGGGTCAGACTCGGTTAAAATTTTATTCAGTTGGGAAAAAATTTCAAACGCCGAGAGTGAGTTCTCCCTTAACCCTTAAATTCGCCAAAATATGAAGTTCAAGATTTTTGTTTAAATGTGCATTAAGATGTTTATCTCATTTCTTCTTCTTTTTTCATGGGATGATCGACCCGCTCATTTATTTGAAAAATACTAACGGCATGAAATACTTTATACATTATTTAGCAATAAAATATAGATTTTTAAAATAATAGTGTTTGTATTGATCATTAGTTTCACTGAACATATCTTCAAAATGCATTCTAAAGATACAAAGTTTACCAAAATTCGACAACCAAGTAAATAGTTATGACAATTTTAATTTTGAGAAAAAACACACAAAATTATCTTCCCTCCACATGTACATTCCACTCATGTTTTACATTATTTTTCATTTTCTTTGCCCTTATAGTTGTTTTATATTCACAAACATGTCATTATAAGAAATGAATCTTAACATTCCACATATTTTCCAACTTTCAATCATAACCATCTTTTATCTCCAATTCTTTAAAATACCATTCTGATTTGTAAGATAGATAAACCCTCTCCAGCAACCAAGCCCTCTCTAGATGCAGGCATCTACATTTAAAGTTAACTTACCCACATTAGGTTTTTATTTATTTATTTATTCATTTAACATTCAATAGAGAATAGGGACCCACTTTAGCCTATGAACCCAAGGTTTGAATAATAGTATCATCCTTTTGTTGTTTGTGAGATATTTCATTTTTTGAGATCTCAAAATTTAAAGTACCAAAATCAAAAGTACATTATTTCAACGATTTTTGGTATTTTCCTGTAAATCCCAAAAAGTTATGAAGAAAATTATATTTTTTGGTCGAAATATTTTCATCATTTTTTGTAGATTTCAATACTTTCATGTAAAATCCAAAAATAAATCATGAGTAGAACTACATTTACAGGTATATTTGATTACTTAGGCTTCATTTAATATATTTAATGTGTTTATTAGGTTAATTACTTGTATCTTACTTTTCCGCATGTTCATATAGTTTGACATATTCTCGAAATTCTTATGTTTTTTCTACATACAACGAAACATTTCCCGAAATATTTCTTAAAATCAGAAACTGAATTACTTCGAAAGTCAAAAGATTGTGTTTTCCCAAAACTTCGTCGAAATTTTCGTTTTTTTGAAACTACGAAAAGAAATGGGCAAAAGGAAAAATTACATTTTATTCAAATATTTTTGAGATTTTTTTCGTAAATTTTGTTTTTCGCAAAAATACAAAAACCAAAACAACCAAAAATTACATTTTTACAAGGGATATTTTATCAAAACTTTTATGGGTTTTCGTAAATTTCGGAGTTTTTCCTAATTATCATTTCTTCTAATTATTTATTAATTTTTTAAACTAGCCCTGATTATCTAATTATGATATTTTCTACTTATATATTGTTTTTTTAAAACCACTCCCTGATTTTCTAATTATATATTGATTTCATGTTTGTTTCATTTCTTGGTATTTATGTTTCATTTAATGTGTTTAATAGATTTATTTATTTGCATCATATTTTTTTCACATATTTCATATACTCTCGAAACTTATTATATATACTTCAGGTATCCTCGAAATTTTTACATATTTTCTTTACACACCGAAATATTTCTTAATATCAAGAGAGCGAAATTAACTCAAAAAGCGAAATCACAATCCTTGCTCAGGACCTCTGCGGTAGTGATAATTGGTTCTGGGGTAATGATAATTTTTCATAAATGAGAAAAATGATTTCCCTGCCTGAGACTTCTAGAGAACTTGAAAAAACCCTAAAACAATCCTTGAAAAAACACTAATTAATAAGACTTCATCACGCATGATTTAATTGAAACTATCGACTGATCGGAAGTAATCAAACTTCTTAATCAGTGCCTAGGTAAACTCACATTCTAATTTAATCGAAACCATGACCAATATTATCCGCTTCACTGGGCACGCCATATATTTGGTCCATGTTTGAGGTATTGTTAAAAAATAAAAAGTAAAATAATAATAATAATAATGAACAACTAGGAAGCATTGATACACCAAAAAAAATTCAACATACTCATGTTAAAATGCCCGAATATAGTTAAGGGGTGTATCTCATGGTCAGTGGCTAGTATATGGCCCCAATATTACAAACATGTTTGTTTTCCCTCTTTTTCTTCGCAAATTGCAAGACTAGGATGGGATACAAACATTTTTTGTGGGATGTGTATGTTTAAGATGCATGTATTTATGACCTATGATTGTTTGTTTGAATGAAATGATAATGTTTATGCATTTATGTCTAGATTTACCAATATGATTCATTGTATCCCTATATTGGTTCCGTACTCGTACCAGCGTCCGTGTCCATATACATGCAACCTAGATGATCAGTAATATCCACTCTAAGCTAGATACTCACCAGAATGACATTATCTCCTTTATATCACTACTGCATGCTACCATATAATAAAAAATACAACAAAAACTTCTACAGATTCAATCACTAGGACCAAGCTTATATTTTAACAAACCTCATCATCACATCATTTGAACTTAATCATAATCTCTCAGTCTCTGAACTTCTCATCATCAAAGAAAAGATTGGGATCAAATTCTGTTGCTTCATATGCAAAACAATATTCAGGAACTGAAAATTTTGATGAAGAAGTGGGACTGGAATTCGAGTTTGTAAAATTTGATGCACTTCCAAAGCTATTGTTCTTGGGGGACGGTGAGAGGTAATTGGTTTCAGATGTTGTTGGAGACATGAACTGTCTTGAACAGTTGTCCATGGTATTCTTGTCTGGGTGAAATGAAGAGACATTTTTATTCTTTAACATAGTCTCCATTGATAATGTAGAAGGGAATGAGAAAGGAGAAATTTGGTAGGTATTGAAATTGCTGGTAACGTCCTCGGAGTCAGCTGCAAAATTGATAAATATTTCTTCTGAATGCCTTGGCTTCTTACTTCCTTGTCTTTGTTCTTGGTTGATGGGCAATTCTGATGTTGGACTGATACGGTGCGCTTGAATGCAAGTGTGTTTACCACAATAGGTGATGTCGAATATTAGTGGATTTTTGTTTGATCGTTGGACTTGCTTTGTAGCCATACATCCATGAGCATTGCGATGGGTACAGCGGTAATAGCCTCTGCAAATTTATTGACCCAGCATTAGAAAAAAGGTAATAAGCACAAGTTTGATCTACGAACTTAATTATCAAGTTTGTCATAGTTTTCATGGCTACTGGGGATGATGAAATTCTCACCTAAGATACTTTGCTCCAAGGATGTCTTTCTGTCCGTACTTCCTCCAACCATATCCGTCATCTTCAGGCTCTTCCAGCCCCATCTCCGGGCTTCCTCGAACTTGTTCTGTCCACTGAGGAAGTATTTTCCTATGTAAAGGAAAGTGACACAAAATAGATCAGTAGGATTCTACAGAAGAACTTCAGCAAAATATCATACAGTAACAATACTGAAATTAATTATCTAAGAGTAAATTATATCTCTTTCTACAGATATCTTTGTACTCTGATACGTGACTTTGAGGACTGCCGCTAACCAACCTGAGGGACTCTTTTACTATATCTTGAAGTTTAGTCTCTGCCTCAGCCTGATTGCAATTAAACATCGCAATAGCTTTGTTGAATGAAGACTGTAACTGTCTGATTAGTACTTCTCCATTGGGACAAGAGGGCCTTAGGTGGAACCTTAATTGATTGACTAACTCCTTACCTTGGTTCAACTCATTGATCAAAAGATCTCCATCCGGATTTCTTGAATTCATAATTTTTTTCTTGAAACGAAAGATTACTTCAGTTATGACTGGATTAAAAGACCGAAGGTTGGGAGGGGTTTTCGAATAGACAGAGCTAAAGTGTTCTATATAAAGACTAGTTTCTGGTCAATTGGAAGCAGCAGAGAGATGAAAGGAAGAATGGATATGTACTTGTGATACCTAGGCTGGCCTTATAAGAAAAGTCCTGTGAAGGTCATGTAAGGTAGATGGAGATTGTTCACACCAAGACAAGTAGAATCTTCAGGTTCAAACCTGGTTGCAGCAAAACAAAGGGTCAATTAGTGTATTATTGGTTGTTGGAGGATTTAATTAATGCTTAAACAAATCAATAGGTGACCCTTAGTTAAATTCTACTCATTAAATTATATGGATGAAGCATGTGCTCTATTTCTTATAAAAAAAAATGTCCAAAATTTGCTCACCATGTTCACCTATTGATTAAGATTCGTTTACTAAACAAATTGCTGCTCATTTTCCTGCATAATGAGTTCCTCCAAATCTCCAACTAATTACGCAATATAAGAAGTTGACGATGTGTATACGTGGGTAAATATAATATTATCTCATTTTTTTCCACTTGGTTATCTCTCTTAATCAATGGTGTTTATGTTTAGAGTAATCTAAAATGATTATTAATATTTTGCTCGTTCAGAGATGAGAGACTTGGATCTACCTAGAGCCAATTTGTTTGAGATCCAGTTTCTGAATTTATTACTAATGAATAGTAACATTAAATATAGTAAGAAGATGATGGGCTATGACTACTCACGCTGTCGAGTACCACAGATAGTCTGAGCATGTAATTAATTTGTTTTTTTCAACATGCTTCACATGTCTTAGTTCTTTAATCGACCTAACATGTAGTAATTTAGATTCTTATTCTAATCGTATTATTTATAGATTTTAAATACATGTATAAGGAACACACCTTACCAAGCGGGATTGTTATATCTTTTTTAGTATTTATTTTCTTGATTATGTTCATTTTTCTGACTGGAGCATATAGTAAATGACGTGAAAATAAATTTTTTTTTCTGTGTAGGGGATTGGTCGATGTCTAAATAATCACTCAAATAAATAATGGATGGATGGATAGAACTCTGACTTGGATTTTCAATATTATCTATCAGAAGCTGTACATGTTCGGTGTTTTATGGCCTAAATAGAAAAATGCTCTTAACTAGCTATTCAGATGTAAAGGGTATATATCCTGATCAATTGCAGTAATGGAATTCATTTGCAACTGGTTGGAACACTTTTTGTTCTTTTGAAAAAATAAGTATACACACAAGTTAAGGGACCGCAAATATTTTTGATGCAGAATGAGCTAATATCCTGGAAGGACGATCTGATAAACTTCGAATTCAGGATTGGTTGATGGTGCTTCAATTTTGGTAGTTGAAATGTTGTCAATTTAGCATTTTGCCCAAAAGGGTCATTCTGGTTGGACCATCTAATGTCACTTTCTTGCTTTGCTATAGAGTTTTATTGCGCATTGATGCGCGGGTGTTCTCTGAATTCATTAGCCAGCTAGCTGTCCAATGATACAGATTCGTAGCCTTCATTAGACATGGTTCATCTAAGCACCAACAGTCTCTGTTGTCTAATCAATTTCATGATTTGTTTTTATTATTTATTTGTTTAAATTCTTAATTAAAAGCCATAGCTTTACTCTGTAATAGCTAGCAGAACTTGCCAAAGGCTTCTCTACAAGAGCATTCTAAGTTGTTCCATATAAAAGATTTAAAATGCCATTGAATGATCCCTGACATCAAGTTATGAAAATTCATTAGCAACTCTTAACAGTTATGAAATGTGGTCGTGATCAAGTATAGGGTGTGGAGAAGGTGCAATTCAGGTTCTAGATGCAAGATCAAATGCAGACAACATTTTTCCATGATATAGAGGCAAGATCAATCTGCTACTGTAGGAAGATCTTGCAACTCCAGTCTCCAGCACATTGCTTTAGGGAACCAATACAAGATTGAAACGATATGATTTTAAGGATCCAGGCCAAAAATTAATATTTATTTTTAATCAACTTTCTCTGTTATAACACTACACCACAAATGCTTATTCATAGCGTTTCAAAAACGCTATTATATGATATCATAGTGTTTTAGTAAACGTTGTGTCTGCCGGAGCTATAATAGAAAAGCGCTAATGAATCTATCGAAGGAAATAGGGAAGTGTCTTTTCTAATCCTGCAGTAGATATTTATGTTTTAGTGTTGTGCAGCAAGTTTTTACAAGGCTGGTAATACTACCATGCACCTTTGGTGTGATTGTGTAAACACATACAAGGCATGAATTACAGAGAATGCAGTAAGATTATAAAATATGTTGAAGAACATGATATTTACTTCAAAACGCAGACATAAGCAAATTCCTATTACCAACCTGCTTCTCCTTCTTAATCCATTCCTCCCATCAGATTCTTTTTCATCTTCTGCTTGCGCGCTAGAAGCCCTAGGCAACAGGTTCTTGGAAATACGATTGGATGCATCATCAGCGTCCCTTAAAGCATTGACCTCACCGTCTTACAGTAGTTTGAGGTAAAAGGACATGAACCCAAATAATTGCAGAAAGAAACTGAATGCCAGAAAAACACAAATGACAGTCAAAACAGAAAGTCCCAACAACGTCAAAGAGAAGTTGGCATAAAATGAACAAGTTACCATCTTAGACTTCTCCTGTTCAAGCTCTTTCTTCTTCTGAATCTCACTATTAATTCGATCTGATTCAGCCTGATTAACAAACCGCACAGGTATATTGCAGTTATAATCATCCAACATAAAACAGTAAGAGTTACAAGAAGTTAAACCTTCTTCTTTCGAATTTCCTTTTCTTTTGAACAGGTGATGTATCACCACAAGTGGATCGTTGACAAGATTCAAGGCTTCTACTATTATTTCTATCTTCCTGTTTCACTCTGCCGAAAAAATTCATCTGGTTATAATTTCTGCTTAGTGAAAAGAAACATTTCACAAATTAGCATATGGCACGTGAGATACTGTGGTTTTTTTTTTTTTACCATTTTCCTTCAGGCACGAACTAAAATTAGGGGCTCAACTGACCACGCAGTAGATTAAGTTCTTGCTTAGCAAAAGCATTGCTGACAGTAACATGGTCAGACAAGTATTTCATAGAAAGAGTCCGATGTTAACTAATCCCCAAAAAGGATCTGGACAAATGTTCTAAGGCACCCGTTAATTATACGTGTAGCTGTCCCATCACAAAACCTTTTAGCAAGATGACCCGCTTTGACAAATAGCAAAGTAAACAAATTAGATAATCAAGTATTTGAAGATGGCAGAAGGAGAGAAATCCAGAAGGTGGGGGTGGTGTTAAGAATTGGAAGGGAAAGAGAAACTGATCTCATTAATGATAATCTGGTGACGAGTGCCAAGTACTGTTATTCCTACCATTGCCAAGCGGAGCAACTTTCAACACCGTAAGGTGAAAGGAGCTCATACTTATATACCAGAAACTAGCTCTACACTTATGAAAACTGTAACCATTAATTGCCTCAAACAAAAAAAGCAGAAAAGTAAGTATTACACTAGTTTGTATTCAAATGTTATACAAAAAATAAGATAGGAAACAAGAATAATCTAGGATTTTGACAAGATTAAGGCCAAGTCCTCCCTTTTTCATTCATCCTCCAGCAATATAAATACTGTAGTCAAAATACAATAGGAAATCACCATACAATAGGAGACCTACCAAACAAAGGAAACAAATCCCCAGCCATAGGAAAGTCTCCTAACCCCATACAACTCTAACAAATATGCGAAAATAGAATGGAATATATTTTCCTAACAATAGGATATATTTTCCTAACAATGGAATATATTTTCCTAACAATAGGATATATTTTCCTAATAGATTTAGAAACACGTATCCTATCTTAAAAATTAAGAGCTTGTGCAATTAGTTGCTCCATGACTTGACCAACAACCTCAGTTTATATGGCACCTTCTCATACAGTAAGCTCATACATCTCAACAGTATAAATGACAATCTCAACAGTCCTCTCACACGATCTAAATGCAAGTCCTGAGATGACTCCGAAGCTGATAAAGAGGTAGTAAGAAAATAAATCCATACTACAAAAGATGCGCCTTGTTATAGAGTTGGGTGGTAAAATAAGATAGAAGTTATTGAACAACAATTCTTGCGTCAATCCATACACGATGGTTGTGTTTTAGTTCTTGAGACAACCATGTTCTATCTTAGCCAAAGGATGGTTAGCATCCAGGTGGTGGAACAAAGCAAGCTCTACCTCAGGGACAGGGTTGTCTTTCTCAGTCTGAACTCTCATGAAGTTGGACTTGGAAATTTTCGTAGCAACATTTTGCTTTCACTTTCAGTGTTCAAAAGAAGGGTGCCATAATTCTTGATCAAAAATATTTACTAGAACAGATAAATAACAATTATTTTCATCAAATAGTCTCCGAACACATACCTTCCAATTTGGTGGAGCTATTTTGTCGATGACAATATCATGGTCATCCCAAGCATCCACAACAGCAACCAACATTTTCTTTGTCAAACTGATAGAAGAAAAAAATAGTAGGTATTCAAACTCTGAAAGACCCTTAAATCAATTTAGGTGTAATCATATAGCAGAACTTGAGATATTAAGAGCGATTGGGAGATACCGCAATATGAGTTTGCTGTATACCAAATTCGGAGGAGCTAAGAGAACTTCTGCTTCTGTAACCAACAAAAAAACCATAATGGACTTATAACTCAGAATTCTAATGAATGGTGAAACGATAAGGGACCATGAAATATTGAGCAAGTATTGGCGGCATACACATTAGTATTGTAAGAGGTGCAACTTGGATGGGTTGCCAATGGTAGCCTGGTTGGATGGTTAAGGCAGTGGTGGTTTAACCCCCACGTCTTGGGTTCTATACCCACAAGGAATACTTGGGTGAACAGGTTCCTAAGGCCCCAAAGAAAGTCCAACTGGAATTTCATTTGGTTTTCTAAACCCATGGCTGCTTGCTTTCAACTTGTATAAGACCATGGGCCAAAATGTTCAGGGTGACGGTGACCTGCCAAAGTTGCACTGCCAGTACTGTACTTTTTTAATTCAGATCTAAACTAAAGATTATGAGTCTAAAAATTCAGATCTAAACTAAAGACTATAAGTCTTATTCAATGTGTTGTTGGGAATCATACCAGGCTTCGTCAACAACAATCTTCTTTGGGAGCGGAGAAATCAATCCATTCGGGGACGTTGATGTGTTGGTAGAAGTCTTAGAATCTCAAAATCTTACGTAGACCAAAATTTTGGGGAAAGTAAGACCACCCCACTAGCTCCTCCACTGATATATTGAGTTCCAAAGTCTATTTTCAAACAAACAACCAAAGAATCAAAACTCCAATAACACAAGTATCTAAAACTATCTCAACTCTCTTGGACCTAAGAATCTTGTAGGTCACAACATTCAAAGTAACAGATCTATTATCTGTGGAATTGAACAACACAGAAGCAAGAAAACTCAAACTGCTAATGCCTAAATAGTTCAAACTAGGAATATGACTGCAAACATTTTGGCATGTAAAAACTACCATAATTAACTTTACAGGTGTTTACCTTGTCATTAGGAATCCTCATCGTACATTGTTCAACTCCATGTGGCAGTGATATTCTTAGTTATTTGGATATTCTTGCTCCTGATTGATGCTGGAGGTATTTCTCTCCAATGGCACAGACATGGTATCCATGCAAGCATACCCAATTGTAAGTACTTGAACAACAGGGACTAATCAGTGGCAAAATAACCAAATGCATTTAAAAGGTAAAAAATTTCAATAGGAAAAGTTGACCTGTGATTCGAACTGCTGATTTTTCAGTCTCCAATCTTCAGATGGTGTTCTGATTTCCTTTTGCAATTTGTCTCTCTCATCATCCTTTGAAGTTAATCGCTTAATAAAACACGCTAAACATTTTGGAGAAATCTCCTCATATTATTCCAACCAATCTCCTCATATTTATCTCTCAAAACTCCCTAAAAGCCTATTTAGATGAATACAACTCCCTAAAATGCAAATTCAATTGACATCTAAAGCAGTGAAACAATATTCTACAACATTACAGCATTACGCAACAGCATCATTACAACATTACGCAACAACATTACATGTGCAACATTAACAACAACGGTAACAACATTACACAGTAACATTACAGCATTAACATTCCTATAACATACATACATATCCATGAATACAAGTCGATCTACAAAATTAGTAATAGTTGTTCAAGCATATATTCAGGAATTCAAGACCAAGAGAGATATTCATTCAAGCATGCAAATATATATTACAAGTCTTGATCAATGCTTACCGAAGCTCTAAATCATAACAACTTTGTCTGCTGGCCATGCTACTGTATTACCAATGGCATTTTCAATAAATTTCAGCTCAGATGTAGGCCTCCAAAGAGATGCAATAGGAACTTTTGGACTATCTTCCCAAACTCTAATACCATTAGGACCCAAGGGAATGTGATGAACAACCTGATTTGGATCACTTGAAGACCAACGTCCTTCAGTAACTACTTGTCCCGAACCACTAACATTCAACAACTTGCAGTTTTTCTTTGAGCCGTTGCTCACACTCTAACAACAAGTCAAACAAGAAAATATACATTAAACTGAGGAATCACTTTACTAATAGATTCATGAAGATATATATAGTTACTTTCATTATGCATTAGTGTATTCCAATCACATTTAACTTACCAAATGATATGATGCATTTTCGACTTCCTGATTTTCAAGTACTTTTTTCAAAACAACTTTATTAGCGGGCCATGCTATCGTAGAACCAACGACATCTTCAATGCATGTCATATTAGATGTAGGCCTCCATAAAAATGCTTCATGATTTTTTGAAATATCTACCCAAACAGTCATGGCATTACGTCCAAGAGGGATATCATTGATCAACGCTTTTGGATCACTCGAATGCCAACGTCCTTCCGCCACTATTTCATCTTTTCCACTCCTATCAAACAATGTGCACTTGTTCGTTGAATTGTTGTACTTGCTCTATCAAGAAAGAATGCATAAAAAACAGGAATCATATACACAAGAATACAACTATTTAAGTTACACAAATACATGATATAAATACCAAAGCAATCAATAATTATCTTACCAAAGGTGTGTCAATATTATCTTGTTGAACAGAATCTTGATCAAGTTGCAAAATAACTCTCTCGGCAGGCCATGCTATCGATTTACCTTGAACTTGTTCTATACAAGTCATACTAGATGTAGGCCTCCATAGGAAAACAACTGGTTTAGTTGGGATATCAACACAGACTTTGATTGCATTAGGACCCATAGGAATTTTATTGACAAGAGCATTAGGATCCCTTGATATCAAATGTCCTTCAACAACGATTTCCTTTGTTCCACTCCAATCAAACAACTGGCATTTCTCTACTGACTTGGTGTTAACACTCTGCAATTAATCAATACAAACATTACAATTGAAGCGAGTATAAATTGAAGAGTAATGTCACAATATTGCAACTAATTGTCGTACCACTGCAGATGTTTTGTCCTCTTCTCCACTTTGCTCAATCTAACAACACAGCAAATGGTTAATAAAAAAAATTCAATGACTAAGCTAGAATTTTACTTGATCACAACATATATCAAACTTGCCTTGTTTTTCAATTAATGTGTTCACCAATTTCTCCAAATGTTGGATCTTGTCGTGCATGATAGTTTGTTGCTCTTGTATCTTGGCCACATGTTTGTCCTTAGTTTGAAGGAATGTCAATTTGCTTATGGTCATTCCTCTTCCCATTCCTCTTAGTCGTCCAGGTTTTTCATTTCCTAAGACTTTGGAAAGAGCATCTTCGGTCACATTTGTTGTCGAGTTAGATGGTGAATCACTTTAAGCTTCGATTAGCTTCTCCTATATAATTCAACACATATAATAGCTTAGTGTATGGTGCTGAAACCATACAAAATTACACACAATTCTACATTACAAATAACATTTCACTCACAATAGTTTCGGAAACTCTTGTATTTACTGGTTTACCGTCTTTTCTGGTGCGCGACTTAATCCATACTTTAACCCTAGAAACAGACGATGGCTCGGTACTATTATTTTTCTATGAGAAAAATAAATTGATATCAGGTTCTGAAAAATTAGTAATTGGACCTACAAAATTATTTTTACAACATAATAATGCATATGAATATGAAAGATGTATCACCATATCTTCTGCTAATCGAGCCAATCCTTTGCGGCTGCATGTGTGTGGGATTTGCTTACGCCTGATTGCTTTATACTTATCACTTACAGCCTAAAATTGTATTACTTTAGCATGATTTTAACTGAATTATAATGTTTCACCATATATTATAATATTACAACTAGTTTTAAAACATACCTTAAATGTTGGACTAGTTTTTGTCTTGACGAACTTTATCAACTCTGCTCTACTTTGAATGTTTTTAGGCTGAAGCTCAAGTCTTTCTTCCTCATTAGTTGCTTCTTGTATTTGGCTGACTAACCGTGATTTTGAGGCCCTCCATATACATCCCATCAATTTAAATACGATAGCCTTTTGCCATTCTGTATCCAAGTCGAATCTTGCCTACTGGTAATTTTACTGTAAGAGTTCTATCACAACTTCTGTAAACTGAAATGTACATGTCATAGAATTGTAAGATTTAATATACCTGAATTGATCTCCACAAGATTACTTTTATGTCATTACCAAGCTTCCTCCAATCGCATAACGTTACAGGTACGTGCTCTCGTACAAGTGGGCCTAAAAAAGAAGACAAATTAATTGACCCCTCTCCACATGGTTCACCTTTATCAGTGGATTCAACATGAACTCGACTTGTAGGCTCTACAGCAATATCTCTCATTTTGGTTGGACCCCTAGCTTTCTTAACTCCTAACGAGTCTGCAACAGACTCTTGTGCTGCTGGTACATCTATTTTGACCACTTCTTTGGTCGTCGATGATTGTATATGTTGGAGATTAGGTTCACGACTCTCATATTGTTGGATCAAAGTCTTTTGACATGCTTCTGGACATTCTGATACATTCTTATCCGTTCCTTCAGAGACCTTGGATGTTTTTGTCGGTATCAAAGCACGTTTCCTTTTGTGAGATATGTCGTTCTTCTTGGATTCAACAACCATGGTTGTTCACCTGTTTAAGAAAAAAAAAAGTTGATCATTTCAATATATGTAATGCATTATTAACCTTAATCATATAATGAAAATATAAAAAGAGACAACATATGAAATATATGTAACTAATATATAAAAACAAAGACACTTTTGATAAAGCAGCCAAAACACAAGCTATATAAAGATGGAGGTTAAGAACATATATTACACAAATATGCCCTCACAATTCTCCCTCACATATCTAACTTCACCACTAGACTCCTCAATGTCCATATCAACTTCTAGTGGTATTGAAGCTTCTGCACTTTCGTCATCGGCCTCTAACTCATGGAAACCTCTTGGTTGTGCCTTCATTACAACATACCAATTAGAGGAATAAAATACTTGTTTTGCTTGAGATGCTAAAATATATGGATCTCTTGCAAATGATACTTGACTTTGATGGAGGTTCACGAGGGTAAATCCATCTTCAACTTTAACACCATTACCTTTGTTTGCCCAATGACACCTAAAGAACGGAACATAGAATACATGATAGTCTAGTAATATTATATTCGTCAATATTCCATAGTAAGTAACCCAATCAAGCACTTGTGCAGTATCTTTTGCGCTTGGCCTACACATGTTGGTTGCCTCATAAATAATCCCACTGGTTTGGGTTTCCCGGTCGACATCTTTTGTGTGAAAACGCTGCCCATTGATAATATACCCAGAAAAGGACAATGCACTATTCCGTGGACCATATGCAATCCATTTCAATGTGTCCGAGTCAGCTTTTGAATCAATAGGAATCTGTTAAAGTGCACAAATTAAATGAAGAGATACAAAGTAAGTAGTTATTAAATTAAACACAAACTAAGGTAATAAAAACCTGGAAGATTTAATCGAACCTTATTTTTTATCCATTCTGCAAATTTTTCAGTATGTTTATTCCAAAGTAAGGTTGCATCGCGTGTAAGACGTTTGTTTGATTCTTGTAAAACCTCCAAGTGCATCCTAGTAGGAGAGAAAACTGAATAAGTAAAATGGTTATGGTGTAACGATAGAGATCTAACATCTGTGAATTTCATTTTACTTACTCTAAATATGGATCCACCACCGTTGTATTCATCAACACAACTTGATGTGCAAGTTTTTTTTCTCTATCACTTAGTGTGATCGGTGTGGCTCTAGAAATTGGACGGCCTTCCAGAATAACTTCATTCGCAAAATCATTATTGCGAACTTCTTTTTCCTCCACTTGTATTGTTTTTTTCAAAAATTCGCTACAAAAACTTATGCACTCTTCTGCAATATATGATTCAGTGATACACCCCTTTGACCGTGCAGGGTTCCTAACGTAATCTTTTAGTGTTTTTATATATCTGTACATAAATAACTTATAAGTTATTCAACATATTATGCTTCAAACAAAACTATTCAGACTAAAAAAAAAAAGGAATGATTCCTTACCTCTCAAAGGGATACATCCAACGAAAATGAACATGTCCACATAATCTAGCTTCTCTTCCTAGATGAACCGTTAAGTGTACCATAATATCAAAAAAAGAAGGTGGAAAAAACCTTTCAAGCATGCACACAGTTTCAATGACGTCTTCCTCCAATATTTCTAATTTCTCTTTATCTATAACACGCTGACACAACTTATTGAAGAATGCACATAACCGAAGTACTGCATTTCTATAACCTTCTGGAAGTAATCCTCATAAAGCAACCGGCAACAACTGTTGCATTAGAACATGATAATCATGGGACTTCAGGCCAATGACCTTGCATTCCTCACAAGATACACACCTCCCAATGTTTGAACAATAGCCATCAGCTCCCTTGAAGTCATATAATCTCTTGCAAAATTTCTTCTTTTCAGACCTTGAAAATGTCCATGGAGCAGGTGGAATGTATGTTCTGCTTCCATGAGGTTGTGGATGCAGGTCCTTCCGTATTTGCATATCATGTAAGTCCTTATGAGCATTAACCCCATCTTTTGACTTTCCACAGTGCACCATTGTGCCTATAATGCTTTCACAAACATTTTTTTCGACATGCATTATGTCTAAATTATGACGTAATGGAAATTACTACAAAAACATGAATGTAACCATAATTACTTATTTTTTAGACCATTACTGAATATAAAAAAAACAAAGCGATTAAAGACATAAAAACTAACCTCCCAATATGGTAAATCGAAAAAGATTGACCTTTTCTTCCACCTTGATAGCTCATCATGATCATCATCATCGTCATTGCCATCAACATCGTCATCACCATTATCATCAACATCATTAGCATTATCATTTCTTTTTCTTTTTTTTGTTATGACATTTTCCAAAATCATTTGAAAAATTCTTAAAATCCATAGAAATGTTCTGACCAGACAAGATTCTAGGCTTCCTTCTATGTTTCACATTGTTATCAAACCAAACCTTCTTTCCTCAATATTCATGTGTAGGTGACAGAAATTTCCTATGACCCATGTATGCAAATTTCTTACTGTGCGTTAACCATCTGTAATGCGTATTTTTGCCACAATGAGGACATGCCTTTTTACCTTTTGTACAGCATCCAGCGAGGTTTCCATATGCTGGAAAATCACTTATGGTCCATAGCAAAATTGCTTTGAGATTAAAAATATTTCCACCAAATGCATCATAGGCCTCCACTCCATTGTGCCACAAATGTTGCAAGTCTTCTATTATTTGCTTTTATTATTCCCATGTTACGGAATCAACAGAGTGACGCATTTTTCCATCTTTGCTTTTATTATTGAAATGCCACTTTAAATCTGCAGCCATTTTATCAGACCTAAACATCCTTTTGAATCTTGAAATTATAGGAAAGTACCTCAAAACTTTAACTGGAATACCTTTTTTAATCTGTTTGGTCCTCTTATTTTTCTTCCATCTTGAAGCACCACATTTAAGACAATTGTCCAAGTCCTTGTACTATTTTCTAAATAGACAACAATCATTTTCACAAGCATGAATCTTTTCATAACCAATCTCAAATGACTTGAGAAACTTTTTAACCGAGTAAAACGACTTCAAAAGCATTGTCCTGTGGAAGCATGTTTGCCAATGTCTCAAGAAGCTCACTAAAAATTTTATTAGACCATCCACTTTGAGTTTTAAGTCGATATAAAGCTACAATGGCTGATAGCTTGTTATAATTTGAACAGTTCGGGTACAAAGGGGTTTCTGCATCTTTTAGTTTTACTATAAAATCATCAGCATCTATGTATTTAGTAAGCTCAATGTAGTCTTCATTAACGAACTGAGTAAGCTTCATATATTCTTCATCAAAAAAGTGGGCAACTCTATATAAGTTATATGTCTCGTCGTTCCACATTTTTTCAGGAAAAGTGTCATCAATAATTATTTGCTCCCCATGCTCGTACCAATCTTTACTTTGTTTGTACTTCGCATCCATTCCCCTTGTAACCAAATGTTCAACAACAGTACTGCTACACTGATGTTGTACATTGCGACAATCTATACAAGAGCATAAGATCATTTTAGGATTTCCCAAGTTGTTTGTAACCATTTTCACAAAATTCCATGCTCTTTTCTCGTACTCAGGATCAACTCTATGACAAGAAAGACAAGAAAAATCCATTACTCTAAGACCTCTGACATTTCTAATTCTATAATAAATATCTAACTACGCACAACTAATTTTGTACTTGTGAAGACCCACCCAACCTTTATCCAGCATCATATATTCTTGTAGTACTCAGCCCAACAAATTCTAAAATTCAAACAAATAACTACTTAAATCTTCATGGGGTAATTGAAAGTTTTATATATATATATATATATAAGCAGTACTTGAAGACATGTCCAATTTCATACTAAATAGATATTCATATCCGTTCTGAAAGCATTACAAACTGGCAACATAAATGTTAAACACAAAGACAAAAATTAAATTCAGACAATGCTACAGCATAAATGTGATGAAGGGGTACAAATTAGACAAATTTTGGTCTTTTCATAACACTAAGTGAAAAAAATGTTATTTTCATATACTATTAATGAGCAATTGTTGTGTAGTAGTCAATGCCATCTTTTCAAAGAAATCGTAATTATAATACGTTCAGAATATATGTTAGATACTTTTGAATGATACCCGCTACGACATCATTTCCTTGCATACATGATAGTGACCTAAAAACTATAACTACATCAACCAAGAAAATGAATCAAAACACCATCTTTCAAAGAATAAAAAAAACACAATTTACATAACTTTTGAATAGTATTCACTCTGCAATATCATTTCCATGCATATAGAATTGACCTAAAAATAAAACTCGTATTTCTTTAGTTAAAAAATATAATAAAATAAAAACAAAACAAAACGAAGAGAAAAAGATAGAGTATATTGAATGAGTGCATATTGTTGCAAAGGTGCACTTTTCTTCATTAGGTGAGGTAGTAGTAAAGGGGTAGATTATTTTGTTGTTGTCGGTAACTTTCAGTATTGATCATAATTTCAGTGCTCCTAACTGTTGGTTCTTGAGTTACATAAACATCCTAAATGGGATGCTGCGTACATGGATCAATTTATGTTTATAATTAACCCTGAAAAACACTTCCAAAAAGCCCAATTACCTTTGAAGAAGACAATGACACACACGATCTCCTCCTCTACCTCTTCTCTTCTCTAACTACAATGTAAAAAAAGAAGCAAACAATTGTTGTACAACAAAGAAGTCTTCTCTGTTTCCACTTTTAGGGGGTGGGAAAAGGAAGAAAGCCTAGCAAAACCCACTGTAAAAAGTAAACATAAAAGTCATCCATCATGACTCAAACATAAGTGAATTTTGGCAGAAAAATATGTAAGACACTCTGCATCACACCAGTCAGGAACATTACTACTAGTCTATCAACCTCATAACTTGTTTTCAGTAATCTTAAATAGTCTATCAATATGTGTAAACCTTTGAATAGTGAGATTCTCATTCATCACAAAAGCAAAAATGAGTACAAAAATAAGCTATATAGGATTGAACATGGAATTAATTACTTGTTATGAAGAGGATTAGGACCAGTGTGAACTTTCCTTTTATCTTCTTCAAACAAAATTCCGCTATCATCTTCTTCCAATCTAGACGGATGGATTGAAGCAACAGTACTAGTCTTCCAATAATTAGAGTCTATCCCAACTTTCGTAGGTGGTGACCATGGGATATCAATCGCATTACATGAACTCCATGAGTTTATGAAGAAGATAATCGACACAAGCCATAAGCAAGAAACCAAAGTCTTACCTCTACTTGTATCTCCTTTAATCTCGCTCATTGCACTGATACTGAATTGAAAAAAAAAAATATGAAGCCAAAGCTATTGAAGATGATTAAAAGAGTGTTGGAGTTTTAACTCTGATTTATTTTCTTAAACACTTCTTTGAATCATTTCAACTTGATAATACTTGATTACAAAAGAGAGATATATATAGTGGTTTTGGAACATCCCACTTAACCATGAATACATTTCCAAGAAGTAAATTTATAACATAGGAAACATCAAAGGATTCCTAAGAACTAGAGCTTCATAATTCCAGGAGATGAGAGTTCCAATGCTTCATTAGTTCTATAGTTAACAGCACATTAAACTTTAACACTCCCCCTTAATGTGTTGTTCCCGAACTCCCAATGCCGTTCTCAATTGCTGAAATCTGTCTCTTGGAAGAGCTTTTGTGAAAATGTCTGCAAGCTGATCTTGTGATCTGCAAAACTCAAGCTTCACTTCTCCTTCTTCAATTGCTTCTCTAATGAAATGATGCTTTATGGCAATGTGTTTAGTTCGGCTATGAAACACAGGGTTCTTTGCCATGGCGATAGCCGATCGGCTGTCACAACAAAGTATAACACCTTCTTCTTGTTTTTCTCCAAAATCTTCCAGAATTCTTTTCAACCAAATTGCTTGTTGTGTTGCCAAACCTGCTGCAACATATTCAGCTTCGGCAGAGGATTGAGCCACAGTTTGTTGCTTCTTTGAACACCAAGAAAACACACCCGATCCAAGAGAAAAAACATAACCAGAAGTGCTTTTCATATCATCTACACTTCCTGCCCAATCACTATCACTGTAACCTATTAACTTCAACTCTGAATTTTTCTCAAAATTGATTCCATAATCCAATGTGCCTTTGACATATCTAAGCACCCTTTTTGCTGCTCCAAGATGCAAATGACTGGGTCATGAATCTTGAAAGTAAACTTGCTGAAAACATTAACTCCGGTCTTGTAGCCGTAAGATAAAACAAACTCCCAATCAAACTTCTATATATGCTTGCATCAATCATTCTTCCACCATCTTCTTTTCTGAATTTTTCATTCACAACTAATGGAGTATCAACAGGCTTGCAATCCAGCATCCCGAACTTCTTCAAAACATTTTCTGCATACTTCTTTTGACAAATGAAAACTCCATTCATCTTGATACACTTCTATACCAAGAAAATGATGTAGCATTCCCAAATCACTCATCTCATATTTTTTCATCATCTCCATCTTGAATTCTTCAAGCATCCTTTTATTATTCCCAGTATAAATCAGATCATCAACATAAAGTGCAACAAGAAGAATGTCAGCCTCACCTTGATGCTTCACATACAAAGTAGGCTCACTCTTGCTTCTTTCAAAGCCTTGCGCAATGAAATAGCCATCAATCTCACTGTACCATGCTCTAGGAGCCTGTTTCAGCCCATAAAGAGCTTTTTTCAACCTATACACCTTATCCTCTTGGCCTTTAATCACAAAGCCTTCAGGTTGCTGCACATAAACTTCTTCTTTTAATTCTCCATTCAGAAATGCGGACTTCACATCAAGCTGGTACAAGTTCCATCCTTTTTGAGCTGCCAAAGTAATGATTGCTCTCACGGTATCTAGGCGAGCAACAGGGGCAAAAGTCTCATTGAAATCAATCCCAGGTTGTTGTGCATAACCTTTCACGACCAGTCTTGCTTTGTTTCTTTGGATTGAGCCATCCGGATTATGTTTCACTTTGTAGACCCATTTCACACCAATAACTTCTTTGTCATTTGGCTTCTTTACGAGCTGCCACGTCTTGTTCTTCTCAATTGCATCAATTTCTTCTTGCATAGCATTTCTCCAACAATCTTCTTGGATTGCTTCTTCAAAATTTTCTGGTTCCACTTCACAAAAGTTACATCTAGCAAAAACATCATCCAAACTCCTCATTTTTCTTGGAGTTGAGCTAGGAGATGTAGAACTAGAACTTGATGTAGATGAAGAACTTAGTGATGAAGAATTTGGTGAAGGAGGGGCTATTTGATTTTCTTCATCCATTGATTTTTGCTGCATTATAGGAACTGAAATTGATCTATCGTCAACTTTGTCTTCTAGCCAATTCCAAGAGGTCTTTTCATCAAATACAACATCACGGCTTATGACAACCTTCTTTGTCTTTAAATTGTATAATCTATAGCCCTTTGACATCGAGCTATAGCCAATGAAAATGCATCTTTCACTGGTTTCATCAAGCTTTGTTCTCTTCTCCTTAGGAATATGAGCATAGCAAACACACCCAAAAACTTTTAGATGGTTCACTGATGGTTTTCTTCCACTCCAGGCTTCAAAAGGGGTCATATCCCACACAGCTTTTGTTGGACTTCTATTCAACAAATATACAGCCGTATTCACAGCTTCAGGCCAGAATACTTTTGGTACACCCATAGCAAATAACATAGACTTAGCCATCTCCATCACGGTCTGATTCTTCCTTTCGGATATGCCATTTTGTTGTGGTGTATACCCAACAGTTAACTGCCTCTCCATGCCTTCTTCTTCACAGAATTTATTGAACTCATTTGAGGTGTACTCCTTTCCCCGATCACTTCTCAACACTTTAATGAATCTGCCACTTTGCTTTTCAACAACGGCTTTAAATTTCTTGAAAACTCCAAACACATCAGATTTCTGTCTCATGAAATAAACCCACGTCATGCGAGTATAATCATCAATGAACAAGATGAAATATTTGTTTTTAGCATGAGACAAGGTTCTCATTGGACCACACACATCGGTATGCACTAGCTCCAGCACTTCTTTGGCTCTCCATGCACCTTGTTTTGGAAATGGTTGGCGATGATGTTTGCCAAGAACACATCCTTCACAGACAGCAGGTTTCTCCTCAATTGTTGGTAGACCAAACACCATATTCTTCTGAGCTAGCACCTTGAGACTATTGAAGTTCAAGTGCCCAAGCCTCTTGTGCCATAACCATGAGTCATTCACTTCTCTTGCCATCAAGCTGAGATTCTTTCCATAGCTGAAAGAGAGTGGAAAGCTTCTAGATTTGGTCATTTTAACCACAGCAACAAGTCCTCCTTTAGGATCAAAAATTCTGCATTCTCCATTCTCAAAATGAAGAGAATAATCTTTTTCAAGAAGCTGACCAACGCTAAGAAGATTTTCATCCAACTCTGGAACATAAAGAGTATCTTGGATAGTTCTCCTTCCTTGTTTTGTTTCCACGCCAATACTGCCCTTGCCTTTAACTTCAACAAATGTTCCATTGCCCAATTTTACTCTTGAGCAAAAGGATGTATCCATGTCAAGAAATACTTGTTTGTCACCAGTCATGTGATTGCTGCAACCGCTGTCCAGGTACCACACATTTTTCTTCTCCTCTTGGGCCTTTTGACATGCGAAGAATAAGTTGCCTCCATCTCCTTCTTCCTCCATAAAGCTTGCTTGTTGAGGCTGGCCATATCGACAATCTTTTTGTAAATGACCGAACTTCTTACATTTATAACACTGAAGCTTCCCTTTATTCCAGCAATCCTTCTCATCATGGTTCATCTTCTTGCAGATTCCACACCATTTGGAAGATGTGCCTTCATTACTTTTTGCACCAAAGCTGCTTCTTCCTCTTCCATAGCTGCTTCTTCCTCTTCCTCTGCTTCTTCCTGATTTGCCTCCTCTAGAAAAATCACTTCTAGTATCCGCCATATGCTTCTTGCCATCATTTTTGGAGTCAAAGTTGAGCTTAGATTGAAACGCACTCTCCACAAATTTTTCAGAGTGACGTGACAACCTTTGCTCATAAGATTTTAAGGAACCCACCAGACCTTGAACACTCATAGTGGACAGATCTTTAGTTTCTTCAATAACAGCCACAATAGGATCAAACTTCTCTGTCAAGCTAATCAGAAATTTGTCAATAACTCTTCTATCATCAATTGTATCTCCATAGGACTTCATTTGATTCACCACATCAATCAGCCTATTGTGATAATCATTCAAGCTTTCATTATCCTTCATCTTCTGATTTTCAAAATCTCTCTTAAGAGATTGAAGTTTAATTGATTTCACCCTGAAATCTCCTTCAAATTCTGCTTGAAGAATATCCCAAGCTTCCTTGGATTTCTTTGCTCTCATGATCCTTGGAAAAATGGCAGCTGCAACACCTCTTTGAATCATCCCAAGAACACCAGCATCTTTGGTTTTTATCTTCTTCAACTCTTGACTTGCTTCATTCGTCATCCCTGCTATATTTTCAGGTTCTTCATACCCATTCTTTACTAGCTCAAGCACTTCTAGGGACATGAACAAGGTTTCCATCTTTATGGACCAGAACTCATAGTTCTCTCCTTCAAACAAAGGAACATTTACATTGCTGAAGGTTGTGTTGATTGTTGATGACGAGCTTGTGTTGGCCATGACTCCGTCTTCACTTTTCTTTTCTTTTTGATTGGATCAATAGGGCTCTGATACCACTCTGTTGGAGTTTTAACTCTGATTTATTTTCTTAAACACTTCTTTGAATCATTTCAACTTGATAATACTTGATTACAAAAGAGAGATATATATAGTGGTTTTGGAACATCCCACTTAACCATGAATACATTTCCAAGAAGTAAATTTATAACATAGGAAACATCAAAGGATTCCTAAGAACTAGAGCTTCATAATTCCAGGAGATGAGAGTTCCAATGCTTCATTAGTTCTATAGTTAACAGCACATTAAACTTTAACAAAGAGAATCCTGGCCAGTTGAAAATTTTTTTTTCTTCTTCTTCTCATAAACCGAAATGGGTAGAGTATCAATATAGTTCACTGTTTCTTCATTTCATTTTCAAACACACTGATCGATCAGAAGAGGGAAGCTTCGATGCATGAGCGTGTCTGGTGGGGATGATCACATGACATGGCTCTATTTGATTCCTTTTGAAGCTAGAAGAAGAAGCTTGTGTTTTTTTTGGTTTTGTTTTTGCTGTTTCTTGTACAGAAAGATCTTTGGAATTTGAAACTGATTTTGAGTGAAAGATTGTTGGAGTACTAATAGCCGATGTCTCCGGATTCAAAAATTTCAGAGAAGAGGAAATGGTGGTGGGGGACGTATTGTAACTTGGAATAGTACCTTTTATTGCTTCTCGCAGCTTATTATAATTATTGTTTCTGCTCCTCGCATTTACACAATCGTTTATCACCCTTCTGCCCACTCTAATAGTATTCCCCATGTGTTTTCTTTGCTGAACTTTTGACGCCATTAAAATATTGGACTGGAGAGCTTTATTAAACATTAGAGTGCCCTCACCCAAGTTTTTGGAATCCAACACAATACCATTGTAATGGAAGTTGCGGTAAAGATTGGCTCATCGTTATGCACCAAAGAGAATATTTGAAAATTTTCCTTAGATCTGCCACAGTATATTATCTATGGACAGAAAGGAACAATAGGTTGTATTAGCAGCAGCAGTGCACATGTACTAAATTAGTCAAGCGTATCTTCAATGACGTGAGGCTAAAATTCAGCATTGGAGAGCTACAAGTAGTAGACACTGCTAGGAACAGACAGATCTTTGGGAGATGGAACCTAGACGTGCTATATAGTGTTCAACAAACCAGTATACTGTTTTTGGATAAAACCATCATCAGGGTGGTATAAACTTAATAGTGATGGCTCTATGCGATGAACAATAGGAGGATATGGCGCTATCATTAGGAATGACCAGGGTGATGTAGTGGCTGCATGCGCTGGATCAACAATTGGGTACTCGGTCATTAAACATGAGTTACAGGGAGTTGAAGCAGGATTACGACTAGCTATTGCTGGGCACATTCTGAAGCTTGAACTGAGCACTGACTCAGCCACAGTGTGTGCATATTTAACTCCAAATAGGCAGTCAACATGGGATGTGCAACACACAATTAGCAGGATTAGGAGAATGCTTAAAAGAAGATCATATTATTAAGCACAGATTCAAATCTCACCTCATCATGCACAAATCTCCCTCTGAATCTCCCCAAACTCAATCCTAACCTAGGTTTCCTCTCCAATAGAATGAGAAGAGGGGAAAGAACGGGAGGTGTCGTGGGGCTGCTCAGGGTGGGTGGTGGCAAGAAGGGCGAGGAGTGGGGTGGATCAGGGAAGGTGGCGGCGAGGAGGGCGAGGAAGATAGTAGAGTGAGGAAATTTACTTACTCATGAATTGTAACTTGTCATTGTGGTGTGTTGAGAAACTAAGAGAATGAACAATGTTTTCTATATTTCATATCTGTCTACAAATGTACATTGATCATGTTTATATAGACAACACTTGCAACAACCTAACAATATCAATAACAGCATTTGTGCTTGGCTGTCTAACATCATTTATACTAACAGACTACGTAACTAACAACATGAGGTGTTCTATTATTTACACTTAACATCCCCCTCCAAACTGAGTGTGAAGATATCAACAACAGTCAGTTTGTCACGCAGTAGTAGAAACCTGGAATTGCCAAGAGCCTTAGTAAAAATATCAACAATCTGATCAGTTGCAGAGATGTGAAGAACATGAAGTAGTTTGCGAGCCACCTTCTCTCGAACAAAGAATATATCCAACTCAATGTGCTTGGTTCTCGAATGAAGAACAAGATAATATATCTTCCAAAATGCATTCCAACGATACTAAGTTTACCAAAATTTGACAACCAAGTAAATAGTATAGATAATTTTAATTTTGAGAAAAAAACACACAAAATTCTCTTCCCTCCACATGTACATTCTACTAACATTTTACACCATTTTTCATTTTCTTTGCCCCTATAGTTGTGTTATATTCACAAACAAGTCATTATAAGAAATGAATCTTAACTCTCAACAAACTTCCCAACTTTCAATCTTAGCTATCTTTTATCTCCAATTCCTTAAAATATCATTCTGATTTGTACGATAGATAACCCCTCTCCAACAACCAAACCCTCTCTAGATGCAGACATCTACATTTAAAGTTAACTTACCCACATAAGGTTTTTATTTATTTATTTATTTATTCATTTAACAATCAACACAAAAGAATAGTGACCAACTTCAGCCTATGAACCCAAGGTTTGAATAATAGTACCATCCTGTTGTTGTTCATGAGATATTTCATTTTTTGAGATCTCGAAATTTAAAGTACCAAAATCGAAAAGTACATTATTCCAATGAGTTTTGGTATTTTCCTCTAAAACCCAAAATTTTATGAAGCAAATTATATTTTTTGGTCAAAATATTTTCAACATTTTTTGTGGATTTCAACATTTTTATGTAAAATCTGAAAAATTAAGACTAAAATTAATAATTGTGTACTTAGACTTCATTTAATATGTTTAATGTGTTTATTAGGTTAATTACTCGTATCTTACTTTTTGCATGTTCGATTCATATAGTTTGACATATTCTCAAAATTCTTACGATTTTTCTACATACAACGAAACATTTCCCTAAATATTTCTTAAAATCAGAAACCGAACTACTTAAAAAGTCGAAGGATTATGTTTTCCCAAAACTTTGTCAAAATTTTCAGTTTTTTTAAACTATGAAAAGAAAAGGCCAAAAGGAAAATTTTAATTATTTTTCGAAAAATTTTGAGATTATTTTCGTATATTTTGTTTTTCGCAAAAATAAAAAACCCAAACGACCAAAATTTACATTTTTGCAAAGGATATTTTATCAAAAAGTTTTGCGGTTTTCGTAAATTTTGGAGTTTTTCTAATTATCATTTCTTCTAATTATTTATTAATCTTTTAAACCACCATCTGATTTTCTAATTATGATATTTTCTACTTATATATTGATTTTTGAAACCACCCTATGATTTTCTAATTATATATTGATTTTTCTGTTTGTTTCATTTTTTGGTATTCAGGTGTCATTTAATTGTATTTAATATATTTATTTACTTGCATCATATTTTTTTCACATATTTCATATACTCTCGAAACTTATTATATGTATTTCAGGTATCCTCGAAATTTTTATATCTTTCTTTACACACCGAAATATTTCTTAATATCAAGAGAGTGAAATTAACTCAAAAACGAAATCACAATCCTTGCTTAGGACCTCTGCGGTAGTGATAATTGGCTATGAGGTAATGATAATTTTTCATAAATGAGAAAAATGATTTCCCTGCCTGAGACTTCCACAGAATTGAGAAAACCCTAAAACAATCCTTGAAAAAACAATAATTAATAAGACTTCATCACGCATGATTTAATCGAAACTATCGACTGATCGGAAGAAACCACAATTCTTCATCAGTGCCTAGGGAAACTCAAATTCTAATCTGGCATAGGTTTTTTCATTGTCAAGTTTGAATATGAATTTTGTCCTCTAAGAGATTTTCGTACCAATAGTACACATCACTCTTGAACATGACCAATATTATCCGCCCCATTGGGCTCGCCATATATTTCATCTACATGAGGTATTGTTATAATAATAATAATAATGATGATGATGATGATGATTATGAACAACTAGGAAACATTGATACACCAAAAAATCAAACGTATACTCGTGTCGAAATGCCCAAATATAGTTAAGGAGTGTATCTCATGGTCAGTGGTCAGTGGCTAGTATATGGCCCCGATATTACAAACATTTTTGTTTTCTCTCTTTTTCTTTGCAAATTGCAAGACTAGGATAAGATACAAACATTTTTTTTGGGATGTGTATGTCTAAGATGCATATATTTATGAGCTATGATTGTTTTTTGGTGTCTGACAAATGAATGAAATGATAATGTTTATGCATTTATGCTTAGAGTTATCAATATGATTCATTGTATCCAGTGACGGAGCCAAGATTTTTGTTGAAAGGGGGCGAAGTGATGAGTATAGTTAATTAATGATAATATAATAATTAATTACTATAACAAATAAATTAATTCAAATAATACATAAATAATTATTCAAAATATTAATTGCTAAACAAAAATCAGTCTAACCTATAGGGAAGACAATGAGTCCAACAAGCTACTTTGTAGAAGCACAAAAGATAAATATATGGAGAAAAATTAAATTGGTATATAAAGTTAAACAACAATTCTAGGGAGCCATATTTGGTGGCCACTTTTGGAGTTTTTTTGATATTTTTACCCCTTTTATGAATGGTGTTTGTGATTGTGTTTTAAAAGAAAGGGTAAAAAGTGTAAAAAACCAAAACTGACCCAAAAACGGCCACCAAACATGGCTCCCTAGACTTACTTAAAGTTAAGTAGCAAAAATTAATTTCAAATGTAAAATTAGATGTGGACAAAAAAAAATTGAATTATTTGCGATTTTCCACCTATCATAAATAGATATTAGATGTTACCCCATCATTAATCACTATTGCAATCTCCCCAGGACTAGCAGTCAACGTGCATTGATTTTCATGCCTTTCAAACAATAACCCCAGAAGAACCTCGAGATACAAATATGTATCTTGAGGAAAAATTAAAATCAAAATTTTCATGTATCTCTAGAAAAATTCTATGAATATAAGACAAAACTAGACCTCGAGATACGAATTTATCTCGAGAAAATACATTTTTTTAAAAATATTTTTCTTCCTCAAAGCAGGAAAGAAAGGTTGGAGTTGTTGATGGTGATGGTGGGAAAAAGAACTAAATCAAACAAAAATGGAGGGAGAGGAAGATAGTAGGAGGCGGGGCGGTTGCTGATGTAATCAGAGAGAGGGAGCAGAAGAGGGGAAACTAGCGGAGTGGGGAGGGAGAACAGATAGAGGACGGGTGGGGCGGGATAGACTAATCTGCATTGCAAGGGTGACCATAATAGAAAGAATAAGAAAAAAAAAGTCAGTGGGGGCGGCGGGACGGACTAGTCGCCATTGCAAGGGTGACCATAATAGAAAGAAAAAAAAAAAAAAAAAAAAAAAGTCAAGGGGGGTGGCAAGACAGACTAGTAGGCATTGCAAGGGTGACCATAAAAGAAAAAAAAAATTAAAAAAAATCAGTGCCCCCTAGTGGCTCCGTCCCTGATTGTATCCCTATACAACAAAAATTTCTACAGATTCAATCACTAGGACCAAACTTATATTTTAACAAACCTACATACATATATCATCATCACATCATTTGAACTTAATCTTAATCTCTGTCTCTGAACTTCTCATCATCAAAGAAAAGATTGGGATCAAATTCTGTTGCTTCATATGCAAAACAATATTCATGAGCTGAAAATTTTGATGAAAAAGTGGGACTGCAATCCGAGTTTGTAAAAATTGATGCACTTCCAAAGCTATTGTTCATGGGGGACGGTGAGAGGTAATTGGTTTCAGATGATGTTGGAGACATGAACTGTTTTGAACAGTTGTCCATGGTATTCTTGTCTGGGTGAAATGAAGACACATTTTTATTCTTTAACTTGGTCTCCATTGATAATGTAGAAGGGAATGAGAAAGGAGAAATTTGGTAGGTATTGAAATTGCTGGTAATGTCCTCAGGGTCAGCTGCAAAATTTATAAATATTTCTTCTGAATGCCTTGCCTTCTTACTTCCTTGTCTTTGTTCTTGTTTGATGGGCAATTCTGATGTTGGACTGATACGGTGGGCTTGAATGCATGTGTGTTTACCACGATAAGTGATGTCGAATATTAGTGGATTTTTGTTTGATCGTTGGACTTGCTTTGTAGCCATACATCCATGAGCATTGTGATGGGAACAGCGGTAATAGCCTCTGCAAATTTATAGACCCAGCATTAGAAAAAGATAATAAGCACAAGTTTGATCTACGAACTTAATTATCAAGTTTGTCATAGTTTTCATGGCTACTGGGCTCACCTAAGATACTTTGCTCCAAGGATGTCTTTCTGTCCGTACTTCCTCCAACCATATCCGTCATCTTCAGGCTCTTCCAGCCCCATCTCCGGGCTTCCTCGAACTTGTTCTGTCCACTGAGGAAGTATTTTCCTATGTAAAGGAAAGTGAGACAAAATAGATCAGTAGGATTCTACAGAAGAACTTCTGCAAAATATCATACAGTAACAATACTGAAATTAATTATCTAAGGGTAAATTATACCTCTTTCTACAGATATCTTTGTACTCTGATACGTGACTTTGAGGGCTGCGGCTAACCAACCTGAGGGACTCTTTTACTATATCTTGAAGTTTAGTCTCTGCCTCAGCCTGATTGCAATTCAACATCGCAATAGCTTTGTTGAATGAAGACTGTAACTGTCTGATTAGTACTTCTCCATTGGGACAAGAGGGGCTTAGGTAGAACTTTAATTGATTGGCTAACTCCTTACCTTGGTTCAACTCATTGATCAAAAGATCTCTATTCCGATTTCTTAAATTCCTCATTTTTTTCTTAAAACAAAAGACTACTTCAGTTATGATTGGATTAAAAGATCGAAGATTGGGAGGGGTTTTCGATTAGACAGAACTAAAAGTGTTTTATTTAAAGACTAGCTTCTGGTCAATTGGAAGCAGCAGAGAGATGAAAGTAAGAATGGATATGTACTTGTGATACCTAGTCTGGCCTTATAAAGAAAGTCCTATGAAAGTCATGCGAGGGAGATGGAGATTTTTCACACCAAGACAAGTAGAATCTTCAGGTTCAGACCTGGTTGCAGCAAAACAAAGGGTTGTACAAGAAAATTTAAAAAAAATGAGAGTGGTTGATGTCATGAAAACACGTCTTGATTACGTTGATATTGTTAGGTCATCCATGTTAGCCACCACCAAATACTCATCCACGAACATTATGTTGTTCTTGGGTAACAGGGTTGTTTCGATCGATGTTGGATAAGGACCTGGAAATTCTTATATACCCTCACTGATCACCATTTGCATGATGTACATTGGAGTCAGTTCATGAGTAAATTAGCCTTACATTAGGAAATTCCTAATTATTCAAACTTCAACGAGGTAAATTAAAGCACTTGCCTATGAATGTTGATTGAGAATTATATTATGATTTTATTTATATTTATTGTAATTTTTTTCTCCATATCTTTGCTAGTTCTACTTATATAAATTTACCAATACAACAAGATGTCATTGGATCTAGCTTTGGGTTGCCTCGACCTGGATAATTCGACCATTATGAGAGTAAATCATTGACTATTAGTGTATTATTGGTTGTTGGAGGCTTTAATTAATGCTTAAACAAATCAATAGGTGACCCTTAGTTAAATTCTACTCATTAAATTATATGGATGAAGCATGTGTTTTATTTCATATAAAAAAAATGTCCAAATTTTGCTTCACCGTGTTCACCTATTGATTAAGATTTGTTTACTAAACAAATTGCTGCTATTTTTCCTGCATGATGAGTTCCTCCAAGTCTCCAACCAATTCAATAAAAGAGGTTGACAATGTGTTTACAAGTGGGTAAATATAATATAATCTCATTTTTTTTTCCCACTTGTTTATCTCTCTTAATCAATGACGTTAATGTTTAGATGTTTTGATTACTTGAAAATTAATGAATTATTCCAAGGGCAGAGCAACCGGGCCTGAATCTAAGCCATCAGAGATGCACTGGTATGTCATGTCAAGTTTTTGCTCCGATCCATCTAAGCAGCTATTGTCCATACCCGAAGTGAATGCAGTGGTATATCTAGGTGAGCTAGAGGGTTCAGTATTCTAGTGAAGAAGATGCATCAAAATTCTATCAACCCTTTCTTCTCCTATTAATGCTACAGATTCTATACTGCATTCACTTCATGGTAGACATGAATAAATTGGCGGAGACCTTTCTATTAAATATCATTGTTAGAAGAACTTAAATTGAGCTTTAACTGATTCACTAACTTTTTTTTTCCCTTGGTTAAGTTCATTGATCAAAAGCTTTTCATCCCAAATTCCTTGAATTCAGCATTTTTCATACCAGACATAAAATTACGAGAGCGGAGTCGTGAGATTATAACTATATCGGTGGGTACCAATCGTACAACTACACCATAAATTCACACGGTACTACTGTGGATAAGTACATGAACAATTTTAGGCCCATGAATAATTGGAGTGGGTTTAATAATTGGAGTGAGTTTAATATTCTAACAGCTTATCAATGGATAATCTGGACTACTGGAGAATTGGAATTCAAGGAAAAGGGAGAATTGTTTATGATGAAATAGATCGAGGATGGAGTTTTCTATATAAAAACCTATTTATGGTCAATGGGAAAGTAGTAGTGAAATGTGTACTTATTATATATGGCTCTGGCATATTAAGGTAAGTCCAATGAAGGTGAGGTTGCAAATTGTTCACACAGTGACAAGTAGACTATTCAGGTTCAGACCTTGTTTCAACAAACAAATGTTGTAGTACGTGAGCGAGATGATGTCACGAAGACATGTTTCAATTACGTTTATCGTGTTGGGTCATCCATTCCATGTTAGCCACCAACAAAGAAGCATCCATAAACGTGAGGGTTTTCTTGGATCCCTTATTTCCACTAATAATGCGTGGTACTCTGTTAGCACATGAGCTTAATTTTGCCTTCTTACCTCAACATATTTAGAGATTGGCTTTCTCCCACTTTTCATCTCCAACTTGTTTAGTTAGAAATTTGAAATTATACAGTTTTGCTTTATTCAACAAAAAAACCTTGACAGCTCAATGAGGTTGGGGATTCTGATATATTGTTGTTGGAAATAAACCATTTACCATTGATATATTGTTGTTGGAGATCGATTTTATTGAACGCTTGAAAACTCATTAAATCATTTGTTTCGTTGGCAGGTTTTTTTTTTTTTTGAAAGCAAACCGGGTTTTAAAGACCCCTAAACTTTTTTTATAAATTAAAAATAAGTAATTGAAAATACGATACCTCTCCATAGGGAGAAGCACCACTATAAGGCTTTACTAGTGTCACCATTCATTAACATTAGTATGATATTACCTTTTTCTTTTGACGTGAAGATTCCATTATATGTACTTTATGTTCATTTTCTTAGCTCTAGTAGATTGTCGAGCACACAAGCTAAAGTCTTGGGTGCATGCATTTGGGAACTTCTCTTTAGCTAATTTTATTGTACCATTTTCACCAAAAGGACTTAGACTCTTTAAAATCTGACTTTTCTTGGCTCAACGTAATTCCTTTTGATTTGCTCTCTTTTTCCCATAAAGCCTTAATCAATGTGAGATTTGCCCTTACTACATCCCTACCATCGCTCTCAATAGCTTTCTTTAATGGAGTACTTACTTTGTGGCCCTTGTCATATTCATCTATCATCATCAAGAGCGCTTCAACCTTAGATAGAGAAATAAGTTTTCTCATTCTTTTAAGAGTCTCGGTCTTAGCTTTATCACCTTGCACTATCTCCTGGATAGAATTAACTATTTCAATCACTTGAGCCATCTTGTCCCCCTCTCCCAAACTAGAGCAAACTAAGGTTTGCTTCCTTGCTCCCCTTTTCTAGGATGCTGAAAATTTTCATCGTGACCACTTGTTCGTGCATTTGCTCCCATGTCACGGTTCCAAATTTCATTAGTCACAACTGCATTATTCTCAGTGTCACAATCATATCTTCATCACCATTCTTAGCATTCTCATCAATTACCACTAGAGATGTCTGGGATACTCTAGTCATATGCCTGCCTATAGCTCTTACCCAACCATCTTCTTCTATTGGCTTAAAAATTTTCTTTTCTTTATTCCCTTCCCCATTCACTTTCCAGACCTTAGTGATTGTGGGTTTTACTTTCTTGTGTTTGGGATAGCTAGAAGAGGTATGCCCAAATCCCATGCAGTGACAACACTTTGCCGGTCGCCAAAAATATTCATTCTCCACCATGACCATCTTACCATCATCAATTAAAATTGCGATTGATGCAGGAAATTGGCAAGTGGAACTTATTTCAATATAAATTCTTGCAAAGGAAAGTCTAGTGCAATTCTTCGTTGCCCTGTCTAGCATCAATGGAAATTGCTTGCAGACCTTTAGTGCTCCACAAGAACAGGGAGACCTTCCTGAAATTGACTCAAATGGGAACCGAGTTTAACACTTCAACATCATTTTCCATATATGGTCTTCAAGGCCTCATCAAGAACAATCTGCTAGCAATATGGACTAGTCCTACTTCAAGCACCTTATTCTTGTCTTGTTCATTCAAGAACTTAAACACAAAGGCTCTTTATCCATACACAAACATCTCAAAATTATTCTGCAAACCCCACCACAATCGTTTCAAATAGTCACTAACGTAGCCATAAGCACGTCTCTTCCCTACAAAATTGCCAATCAAGTATTTCTCAAACTCTTCCGGCCTTGACCATGCTCTGCAAGCTTGATGTGCACTACAGTTTTCCTTTCACAATAGATGGAGGAACATGCCTGAGCTTGGCCTTGTTTCCCTCACTGCGTTGCGCAAATATGGATGACCAGCAAAGATTGTTAGGGGTACTTGCTTGAGCAGAAACCCCATTAGGTTATCCAGGAGCAGAGATCTCATCTACCTTATCGCCTGCATCAACCACTGAACTTTGCATGAGCATAGTTGGCTCAGCCGAGCCACCTACAAGCCCAGCCGATGCAGCTTCTCCATTGGTAGCTGGTTGTGCAGCCATAGCAAGGGAGGAAACACTATAATCTTCTCACACCTCAGATCGGCGACATGGTGAAGGGGAGGGGAGGGGAGGGCGATGGAGGGATCTGGGTGGTAGAGAGGAGGGGAGGGCGGATCTCGAGCAGTGGTGGTGGAAAAGAGATGAGGGGAGAGCTGTGAAGGAACATGCAATCATATCTTGCTTGTAGTGGCCTGATGATGAAGAGCCTCCTAGCAATATGCATGGGACCAATCTCTAGAATTTTATTCCTATCTTCTTGCTCATTGAACCTGAACAAAACGGTGTTGTCACGATGGGTTTTCATGTCAAATTATCCCTTAAGTTTCCTTGTCTTGTTGTGAACCTCATTCACATATCCAAACGCCAACTTCTCCCCAAGAAAGTTACCTATCAATAACTCTTCACACTCCCTCCTCTTCGAAAAAATCAGTGGCCTGCAACTGAACCACCTTCCTTCCTTCGATTTGAGCAAGCTTGATAGTTCCCGTCTCCTTTTTCGATAAAATATCAACCCAATTCTTGTTGGGTTTGCATGAGTCTTTACCGCACTTCCCTTACCTTTAATGTTCACATTAACTGGTGCATCTTTGCCTGTATCATGCGTATTGCTTACACTACAAGAAAAGTCCTCATTTATAGCACATGTTTATAGCAATTTTGTCCAAAGTGCTATGACTACATCACACACTCTCATTCATAGCATTTCTCAATAGCATTTTTTAAATTTTGCTATGAAAAAACAAAATTTAGTGGTATTAAAAATGAAAACGCTGTCTAATTTAGGAGGGGATTTTGGCGCCACTCAAATTTTTTTTGTTTTCACCCGATTTTATCTCTCTTCTGCCCCAAATTTCACTCAACTTAAAACGTGAGACTCCCCTCCAACCTTGCGCTTCTCGCTTCTCTCTCTTTTAGATAAGGTCTTCTTCACTTCTTTTTCTTCTTATCTTCTTCTTCTTCACATCTTCTCCATATTCTTCTTCACTTCTTTTTCTTTTTATCTTCTTATCTTCTTCTTCTTCACGTTCTGATCCCTCTCGTTTCGAGGAAGAGGGAAGTTCTAGAGAGAGATCCAGGCGAAACCTTGGCTTGCTTAAAAAGGGCTTCAACTTGCCAATGCCCCTTTCCCTTTCTCCTCTTCTTCGCAGCAAACCATGGCTCTACCTCCATCTCTTCAACAACAACAAGGTTAGCTTCTTCTTTTTGGGTTCTTTTTGTTGGATTAAGAAGAAATTTGTGTTTTTTTTTTCATTGGATTAAGAAGAAATTTGTGTTTTTTTTTTCATCCACTGTTTCCTTTTAATTGTGTCATAAAATTCTGAATTCAGCTTTTTAGAGATACCCTTTTGGTGTTTCCAGTCTTTAATTGAGATTTCTCTCAACCCTTTTAATGATTTCCTTCATTTCTTTTTGTTTTCCCCCAATTAAGTTTGGGCAATTAGTGTTTTTCCATGCTTTGTCTCAAGTCAGAAAAGTATTGAATCCAGCTTTTCCCCCAATTGGTGTTCATGAATTAGAGATATAATTATTGGGTTTCAATTTGCCTGTTCTTCATTCTACTTGCATGTTTGTAATCTTCGAGTCCGAAGAAAGCCTTTTGTTACAATTCCAAACTTTCAGTAATGAAAACATATAGGTAGGTGATTTCATTGAGATACACCAGTAAATTTTGTGAATTCTCATTCAATTTTTATGAATGTAAAAGTTTATATCGAATTCAAGGTTAAGTATTACTCTTACTCAATTTAGATTATTGATGTTGTAATTTACTGTAAAAAGCGAAAATCATGATCCAATCTATGCTTCAGATAATAGAAAAAAATGCTCATAACCATTTAATCCTAATCCAAAAATGTATTTTTTCTTCCGAGTAGTTTTGTTTAATAACCTTTTAGCGTTTGATAGAATCAATTTCCATGTAAAACAAAAATGGGTATATCGATGGTTTGTCATAGTGCAAAGTTTCAAATTCAGAATTTAAGCGATAAGGTTTTAATGCACCATTGCAAACCTTGCCTGCAATTACTAAACTATTATATTTGAATGTGTTTTTAGAGGTGTTGTTGTGTCATGGTTTGTATGTATGTATGGGAGCTTAATACTACTTCTTAGGGACACTTTACGTCTCTCAGTGTTTGGGATATAAATGAAGACTGGTAGCCTCCTTAACATCTCTCAGGGTTTGGGATATAAACGAAGATTGGCGGCCACAAAAAGGCACTATATAGTGTAATTTACTTTTTGGCATCGGATCACAGACTTGTAAACATATTTCACTCTCAATGGAAGAGTATATATCTTCAGTTGTAACTCTTTCTTGATTTTATCTTTCAATCACCATTACCTATGTTACTTATCTGTGAATGCTTTCGATGGTTCATACGTCTTTTGGAAGTTTGTGCTTGCTATGGTTATGTCTCTATCAATGAATAACATATTCTTTTTTTATTCTGGTTGTTTTCAGAGTATTTGTGAGAAAAAGAACTAGTTGAGTTGCACACGAAGATATACATAAGGCTGTGTCATGACATTTGTTAGGGGAAGAACAATCAAACACAAAACTGAAGTTCATGAAAATAGGGAGCAAGCCAGACTCCTTTTATACATAAGTGGCTACCAGGTATGGTTGAACATAGTCACAATAGATTTTTCAAGATAAGTTTTAAACGGAATATTATTTTATTTTGTCATGTAGGAGTGTGTCCTCCGACGTTCCTAGTGACCTCATTATACAATTCAACAACACTAAATATCTTATTCATAAGGGAAATTTCATATTTTCTTACTACATTTCCTTTAAGGCTTGTTCGTTTGCTTCATACGTACTACTTAAAACATCTAAATGAAACTCATTCCAGAATAAATCCTATTTCCTATTATCGAATTGTTCAATGTTTCACTTGTATGGTGTTCTTTGTTTTCTTTCTCTGTCGGAAACTCGTTTTCCTTTTTTAATGTCTCAAGATGTATGTGCACATGCAATAAGGAACGAGCGCCTCCCACTGAGAACAGTAGTACAAGTCATGTATTTTGATCAAGAGAGGCGAGCCATGACAACAAGTCATAAAGTTCCTGCACTTAATGAAACCATACTCGAAATAAGAGGTACACGTTCAGTGATCAGTGAAGATGATCTAAGTAAGCCAATGAAAAGTTCTGAAGCACGACAACCTGGTTCAGCTGAGAATGTAGCAAGAGGTACCATGTCTGTGCCATTGGAGAGAATGTTGGAATCAGACAGAGGGTGTGCTACAGAGCCAGAAAAAAGTGTAGTTAGGAGATAAAAAAAAAGGATAGGGAGATTACAGAAGAGGGAGTCTCTAGAATCCAATTGGAGTCTAAGAAGATGAGTGTGAGGAAAATTAAATCAGGAAAAAACCAATAAAGGAGAAGACAATTAGGAACACAAAAGGTGATCTATTTCTCTTGTTCATCTGTTTTTACCACAATACACACTAGACCATAAATCTCCATTTATAGCATTTTTCAATAACATTTTTTACCATTATGCTATGAAAAACCAAATTTTAATGGGTTTGAAAATAAAAAAACGTTGTAAATGGAAGGTGCCCCTCCCCCCCCAAACATTTTTTACCATTACAGCAAGAGTTGATGATTATTTTCTTGTTTGTGGCAGTAAATATTTACTTTAATCTGTTTTGGTGCTATTTTTGTGTAATTATTTTGGACTTCTGAAAGAAAAAAAAGGGGGTTGTTGTTTTGGTCATGACTCATGAACAAAGCATGGATTGACCAGAATCTGATCTTACTGAGATCTGTTTGGACGATTTGATTTCATTCCACAGAGAGAGATATATGAAAGAGAGAATACAGAGAATTTTTCAATCTTGCCTTTGTTTGTTTTTGGTATATTGGGAATTAAGAAATATGACATGCAATAAACACACATACAAATTAATGATGATCATCAATTTTGCCTTCTCTCTTTGTACCATAAAAAGTGTACGAATGAATGAAGGAAAGGGTATCTTATTTGATCTGTTTCTGTTCATCTTATTCTCTGCCTCCTTTATTCCCTTTCTTCCTTTACTATTTAGAATCACAATGGGTTTCAAATGCATGATCTCTTCCTCTTCTCTTTTTGTATATCATTCTTTTCTCATCAACAAATAGAGCATAGAGCTAATTACATAGAGAAGTTGCTAATGGATGTTATGATGTATGCAGAAAACTCAGGTATTCGGCCGGCTACTTTGAACATCTTCCCTTCTCAGCCAATGCACGTCGATCCACCAAACAATCACAAGGTATAAAGTACTTTATATGAAATGGGTTGTGTTGATAATTCAATTCTTCTTCTTCTTCTTCTTCTTCTTATAAAATTCTCTAAATTGGAGTTATCTTATTCAATCCTTTTTCTACAACAAAATTGCATTTTCATGTTATCATTTTCTAATATATTTGAATTTGATGGGGTTGTTAGGGGAGCAGAGATGAGGCAACAAAAAGGGGCCAACATCAAGCTCTGAACATGAAGGACCCAAGACACCAGACCCCAAGGTTTGTTCTACTTTGATGATTCTCTCCATTGTGATCACTCATTTATGAGACTGTTAGTGTTGGAACCTTTTGTCGTTGATGTTGCATTTATGTTTTGGGCAGACATTGAGAAGGATTGCTCAGAATAGAGAGGCAGCAAGGAAAAGCAGACTCGGAAAAAAGGTTTAATTGTAGTAGATCGACTAGCAGACTCAAAAGCAAGGGTGAGCCAAAGCCAATTTCAGATGCTAAATTGAGTTTTATTAATGTCATTTTCTTACTGACTTGGTTGCCTTTAAACTAACCTTATTTGTTTTTGTAGCCATATCTGGTACTTGGTTGATTTCTCAAATTATTAAGGTGAGCACTTCAGGGTGTCTGTTTTTTTCGTCTCCTTTTATTTTACTTCCAAGCTTCTGAAGATGCAAAACTGGAATAACAGTTATTACTCACTGTTGTTATATAGTAAATGATCTAGAGAGATAAAATGAGAATATGATAAAAAGCAGATTAAAGAGATTGAACATTGACATTTTTTTTTTTATGTTTCATCTATTTGTGCTGATATTTACATGTGAACACAATGTTAGATCCAACTGTTAGCGGATCTCAACTTAAAGAAGACACCTCAATTGGTCAAACTGATAGAGGATAGCAAGGTTTGACTAATGAAACCTTACTTTTGTGAATAAACAAATTAAGCAGTTACTATCTTAAAAATAGCTTATTGTGTGTGTCTTCCATGCTCACATGGAATTTGCAGGATGTGGATCAATAAATACTCACTTTCAGGATGGAGATGCATATGCTTACCTGCTTAATGTTTTAGCACCAGAACATTGTAGCCGAGCTACTTTAGATACTAAGGATCCTACTCAAAGGGCAGAACTGATACTAAAACATGCAGAGAGAATGAACAACAAAAAGATACATATCTCCAAAAGATATCATTGAGGGGTCATCAAATTTGAATCTTGCATTCATTGCTCACATATTCCATCACAGGTAAGGATATGCATGCTTTCATTTTTCTCCGGGCACTACAGATGTAGAAGTTATGTCTTCTATATGTCTACCTCCTCACATGTGATTCTCGAGTGTATGCCAAATTTGTAATTTTTTTCTTGATTATGGACTATAGAGTGAAAATTTCCAAACGAGATGGATTCATAGAAGCACCCTTCAACTCATCTAGATGTAGGTTCTACTCAGAGATGTAATGATGACATGACCATGTTTTTGTATAATTCTGCATGTGGTGTTTTAACTTTTAAGCTATGGAGCTTTCTCAATAAATGTTGGGGTTATGGATATGCTAATGGACAGTGGCGGATTTATGTATTGGATAAGGGGGGCAATTGACCCCCTTATAATTTTGAAAAAAGCTCATTAAGTTAATTGTATGTTTTATCTTGTCCCCCTTTAAAATTTTAGATTGCCCCTCTTTATATACAATCTTGGTTATTGACTCTAGGTTATTTTAAATCAAAGGGTTTTATTTTCTATTTTTTAAACTTCACCTTCACCAATCTAAATCCCAATCCCACTCCATCTCTTTTTCTTTTATTTAATCTCTCTCTCTCTCTCTCTTTCTAATTCTCATATATCCATCCACCATCTCTCTCTTTTTCTTTTTTTAATATCTCTCTATTTTAATTCCCACCATTAATTGAGTTGGAGACCGGAGGAAGGGAAATTATACATTTCAAGAATTTTTTTTTTTAAATTTCTATCTATTTAATCTCTTTATTTTAGATTAAACAATTATAAATTTTAGATTTCAAAAGTTGTTGTTTGTCTGCTTTGTCCGAGCTAGCCCAAAAGGAAAAAGTTCTCCATCCACTCTAGTCCAGAGAATAGACACTACTTAGGCTACTGCTGCTACTACTACTTGGACTTAGATTGTACTGTTATGCTTGCCTCAACGCCAAAAAGTTAGAAAGAAAGCAGAGCTATGCTTCTTGCCAACTCTCATCTTATACCACCATGCTTAATTTTGTTTTCTCCAATTAAAAAAGGTGAACTCTTCATTTGCTAACTATAGTTGAATTAATCATGTCATGTATATTTGTTTAGTTGAACAGTTGTATAGTAAAATAGTTGTGTATTGTTTGCCCCCCTTTATCTGCAATCCTAGATCCGCCCCTGCTAATGGAGTACTTCTTTTGCAGGAATGGCTTGTCAGTGGATAGTAACAAGATATCTTTTGTCGAGATGATGCCAGATGATGAACAAGTATCAAGAAAAGAACATTGTTTCCGACTGTGGATCAATAGTCTTGGGATTGCTACTTATGTAAATAATGTGTTTGAGGATGTCAGAAATTAATGGGTGAGTTAGATTGTCCATGTGTTAAAGTTTGTTGCTTCTACATATTTTGCTTGACATGTCGTTCTTATATTCGCAGATGGGTTCTATTAGAATGTCTTGACAAGGTTTCCCCAGGAATAGTCAACTGGAAGCACGCGTCAAAGCCTCCCATTGAGATGCCATTCAGAAAAGTAGAAAATTGCAATGAAGTCATAAGGATTGGGAAGCAATTGAAATTCTCTTTAGTGAATGTAGCTGGAAATGATTTTGTACAGGGAAATAAGAAGCTTATACTTGGTGAGTTTTTTCACATCTCAACTATGATTATCAAAAACTAATTTGAAGAAATAAGAAGCTCATCTCTACTTGGTGATTTATCGTAACACCTCCATGAACTAGAATTTTCAAAACCTCCTCATTTTAGATTTTTAAACTGTTTAACAGTACAAGTGATCTAATTCTGTTCTTGAAACTGTTTGTTTTGAACTGAGCTGAAACAAAACAGCTAACTGCTGAAACAGTCTCTGAGGCTCGATTTTCATTATCAACACCTTCAACTTCACTTTGCAATAAAACCTATAAAACTGCCAAGAACATAACATAACATGCATCTTTAAAACAAAAAAATGAAAATATTTGTCAGAGTTGTGATTATTTATATTTTAATGTTGCAGAAATATTAGAAGGATACAAGGCGGTTACAGTTCCATCAGAGGAAGAGAAGAAGAGCCAGAGATCTTTATTTGCTCAACTAGGCGCTTAATTTTCAGTTTGTTATCCCAAGTACCATAATTGTAATACATTATTTTTATTATTTGATAGATTTTGTGACTCGATGTAATACCGTTTATTAATTAATTACATTACTTTGTCTCCATTCATGGAAATGTTTAACTTTGGCACATTTAAATTTTTATTTTCTAGACATAAAACTTATGAGATGTGTAATAAAAAGTCATTTGATAGTAAAAATAAAAAAAATAAAAAAAATAAAAAATTTGCTATGTATACTTATCATAGCGTTTTTAAAACGCTATGGTAGAGTCTACCATAGCGGTTTTAGAGTCTACTATAGCGTTTTTAAAACGCTATGGAAGAGGCTACCATAGCGGTTTTGAAACGCTATAAAAGCCAAACTTACCATAGCGTTTTAAAACCGCTATAATATCCCCTGGGTCTATTATAGCGCCGGCTGTCATAGCGGTTACTAAACCGCTATGGTAGCCTACCATAGCGGTTTTTAAACGCTATTAATCACAATTTTTCTTGTAGTGTTACCTCTTTTACGCAATTGATCTCCACATAACTATTGTCCTCATTGTTATAATCTAAGACAGACTATGTTATGAAAGAGTTCTGTATATTTCACACAAAAGAATTATACAATGTACATTGTTTATATAGACATTCTAATGTCTGATTAGCTAGCAAAACAAACTAACAGACAGACTGCTTAACAAACTAACTAACTAACTACTTGACTCTTCTGTTATTGCTTAACATGCCCCCTCAAACTAAGTGTAGATTCATCTATTACACTTAGTTTGTCACGCAACAATAAGAACCTGGAACGACCAATTGCTTTAGTAAAGGATCAGTAGCTTGAATATGATGAACATGAATAACCTTGCGAGCAACTTTTTCACGAACAAAATAAATGTCAATCTCAATATGTTTAGTTCTAGAGTGAAGCACTGGATTTACACTAAGCATGACAGTGCTTTTGTTGTCACACCAGACATTTGGAGTTGAGCAACCAATCCTCAACTCATGAAACAGAGTTTGCAGCCATGTTAATTCAGCTGTAACGGATGCTAAACTTCTGTATTCAGCTTCGGTGCTACTTCGAGAGACAGTGCTTTGCTTCTTAGACGACCAAGATATGAGATTATCACCCAGATACACACAATAACCTGATGTAGATCTCCTATCATTAGGATCAGATGCCCAATCAGCATCACAGTATCCACTTAACTGAAATGAAGGAGTAGGAACTATGTGAAGTCCAAAGTTGGGTGTAGCCTTGAGATACCTCAAAATTCTTTTCACTACTCTCCAGTGTGACTCAAGAGGAGTCTGCATGAATTGGCAAACACGATTTACTGAATATGCAATTTCAGGCCTAGTAATTGTGACATATTGTAATGCTCCCACAATACTGCGATATAGCTGAACATCTCGGACTGGATCACTACCCGTAGCAAATAATTTCTCCCCACCACTCATGGGAGTAGGCAGTCCATTAGCATACTGCATCTTGGCTCTACACAAGAGATCACCAATGTATTTGGACTGAGACAAAAACAACCCATTAACAGTGTGCTGCACTTGAATACCAAGGAAGAAATGAACAGGTCCTAAATCTTTTAAAGAGAACTGAGAATTCAGTTGTTGGATGATTTGGGAGACAGTATGAGAGTCAGCACCAGTGATGAGTATATCATCAACATAGACTAGAAGAAAAATAGGAGAGGGAGTATGTCTGATGAACAAGGATGAATCAGACTTTGTAGACTCAAAACCAAGTAGGAGAAGTGTATGTCGAAGCTTATCAAACCATGCCCGAGGAGCCTGCTTGAGGCCATACAAGGCCTTATGAAGCTTGCAAACAGCCTGAGGGCGTGAAGGATCTATGAACCCAGGGGGTTGCATCATGTAAACCTGCTCTTGTAGATCCCCATTCAAAAAAGCATTATTGATATCTAACTGGAATATAGACCATCCATATGTAACTGCCACTGTGAGCATAACCCTTATAGTAGTTGGCTTCACAACTGGACTAAAGGTCTTTGAATAATCAAAGCCAGCCACCTGTTGAAATCCTCTAGCCACTAACCTGGCTTTATACCTGTGCACAGTGCCATCAGAAATTTGCTTAACCTTGAGAAGCCATCGACACCCAACTACATCTCTATCCTTGGGAAGATCCACTAGAGACCATGTATTATTTCGAAGTAATGCCATGTATTCATCTTGCATGGCAGACATCCAGTGTGGAGTGTCCAATGCTTCTTGAAGACTAGATGGGGCAGTAGTAGAAGCCATGTAAACTTTGGGTTTGTAAATGCCTGCTTTCGACCTTGTGAGCATAGGATGACCAGGAGCAGTAGTAGGAACAGTAGTAGGAACAATTGTGGGAGTAGTAGGCAATAAAGTAGAACTAGACATAGACTGTGATGTGCCAGTAGTAGGAGGAGTAGTAGTAGGATGACATGAAGGAACCAGTGGACTAGAAGAGGGATGATGATCAGGAATAGGAATGACAGCAGGAGTAGGAAAAAGATTAGTAGGAGTGGAGGTAGAAATATTGTGCCATTTGACATATGGAAAAGAGTATTCATTGAATAAAACATCACGAGAAATGTAAACTTTGCCAGTAGGAGACAGACATTTGTACCCTTTGTGCTGTAAACTATAGCCAAGGAATACACATTCAACTGATCGAAATTGGAGTTTAGTAGAATTGTAGGGCCTGATATTAGGGAAACAGGAACATCCAAACACTTTGAGATTATGATACTCAGGAACTTTGTGATACAAAGTTTCATATGGTGAAAGTCCTTTAAGAACAGTAGAAGGTACTCTATTGAGAAGAAAAACAGACGTTTTAACTGCTTCATCCCAGAATTTCATGGGAAGTGATGCATGAGCAAGGAGAGTAAAGGCGGACTCTATGATGTGTCTGTGTTTCCTCTCAGCCACACCATTCTGTTGATGTGTAGTTGGGCAGGCAAGTCTATGATGGATCCCATGTTGAGCAAGCAACTTTGAAATAGACTGATACTCCCCTCCCCAATCAGACTGAACACTCTGAATGGGAAGACCAAACTCTAACTCAACTTGGGCTTTAAATTTAAGGAAAGTGGAGAAAGCATCAGACTTATTTTGTAACATAAAGACCCAAGTGAAACGACTGAAAGCATCGATAAAATGAATGTAATACTTGAACCCAGACGAGGATGTGGTAGACGCAGGTCCCCATAGGTCAGTATGAATTTATTCCAAGGGTTTGGTATACACAGTAGATGACTTGGAAAAAGGAAGTTTATGTATTTTGCCTAAGCAGCAAGAGGAACAAAGACGCACATTGTCATGTGTAGAAACTGAAATGTTACAAGTAGTAAGGATGTTTTTGACAAGTGGAAAAGACGGATGGCCTAACCTAGCATGCCACAAACGCAAAACATCAGAGGACTTAGCAACATGATAACTAGAATGACAGACATTCCGATTGACTAATTGCTGAGAAGGATCAAAATGCTGAAATGAATGCAGAGGAGAACTGCTGAATTGCTGAGAAGTATGCTGAGGACTATTGGAATACTGAGTATCATACTGAGCAGAATGCTGAGAATAGTGCTGATGACTACTGGAATGTCGAGCAGAATGCTGAGAATAGTGCTGAGTAGAATGCTGAGCAGCATGCTGAGGACAACTGGAATGTCGGGCAGAATATTGAGCAGAATGCTGAGAAGAGTGCTGACTGGAATGCTGAGCCGCATGCTGAGAAGAGTGATGAGGACTACTGGAATGCTGAGCAGAATGCTGAGAATAGTGCTGAGTAGAATGCTGAGAAGATTGCTGAGGACTACTGGACTGCTGAGAAAAGTGCTGAGCAAGACAAACTGGAATGCTAATATGCTGACCCGTACTACTGGAGTGCTGAGAGTAGTGCTGAGCAGTATGCTGAGCATGATGACTAGAATGCTGAGAACACTGAGGACTACTGAAACACTGAGAAGAGTGCTGAGCAGTAAGCTGAGCAAGACAACCTGGATTGTGAAATTGCTGACCTGTACTACTACTATAATGCTGAGCAGAAGGACAAACTGCAAGGCTAGCTTGCTGACCCTTACTATTATAATGCTGAACTGAAGAGTCAGACTTTTCATCAGAAAGAACCATTGAAGGAAACACATATAGACCTCCCTTAAGAGACCCTTCCAGAAGAATCTGGTGTGTGACCTGGTCCTTGACAAAACAGATATTAGGATGAAACTCAAAGAAGACTTTATTATCCCTAGCAAACCTAGATACACTCAATAAATTCTTGGTTAATTGAGGGACTTGAAGAATATTGCTGAGATGTAAAATTCTTGAAGAATGCTGAGCAAGAAAAGAGGACTGACCGATGTTCTCAATTGGTAAAGCAGTGCCATCACCTACAAAAAGTTGCTCATTGCCATGATAAGGCATGGCATTCATCACGTTTTGAGGTGTGCAATGATCAGTGGCTCCTGAATCAGGATACCACCTAGTATCAGTGTGAGGCTGCATCTAAGGTGTTGAAACATTTGTTTGTATCTGAAAAGAAGAATCAGCTCTCCAAGAAGGATGAGGAGATTGACTTGTAGATGCAGAGAAGACCTGCCTTGGATTTGATGATTGAGATGAAAAACCAGAACTCCATGGACTTGAAACAGATTCATCAAACCTATTGTAACATTTTAATGCAATGTGACCAAGTTTGCCACAGATTTGACATTGAGGACGAGTTGATTGAGAACTAGCTCCAGATGGCCGAAAATTTCTTCCAGATCTGGCACCTCTGTGATTGTGAGATCCTCTAGACTGAGGTCTCCAACTGTGTGAGCTGGACACAAAAGACCTAGGTGAAGGTCTGTATGAAGATTGAGCCAAATTGACAGAGATGTCAAGATCTTTTGTATGTCTCTCAATCCTAGCTTCTTGAGCAAGTAGAAGAGACTCTACTTCTGCAACACTATACTCATCAGATCTTGAGCTTACTGAAACCACAAAAGTGTCATAAATCTGTGGTAAACCATCAAAGATGGCATTGACATAATCTCTAGAAGACAATGGATGTCCGACTGATGCAAGTTGATTAGTAATGGCTTTGAGTTTCAACAAATAGGCATTGATGGACATGTCACCTTTCTTGAGATGTTGTAGTTGATTCCTAAACTGAGAAATCTTGGCGACTGTCTGTGAGTTGAAGAAGACCTCAAGAATTTGCCAAACATGTGCTGAGGTTAGACATCCTACTAACCTGGTAAGTAGAGACTCTGTCATGGAAGAAAGTAGCCAAGATAGCAGTAATTGATCTTGCTGTTGCCAAAACTGTGCTGGAGAAATCTTGCAGTAATTGATCTTCAGGATTAACACGATTTCTGGCTTGATCTTCATTAGAAAGAAACTGTGCTGGAGATGAGTCTTTTTCAAGAAATCTTTGAAGCTTGTGTCCTCTAATGGATGCCAAAACTTGTTGTTTCCACAGTAGATAGTTTTGTTCACTCAGCTTGACAGACAATGCATGTGTGAACATGACAGGTTTAGACTCTGCTAAAGCAGAGTTAGAGAATGGTGTAGCACTAGATGATGTTGCATCTGCCATTGGACTAACTATGATAAACTGAGAAGAAGGAGAAGATGAAGAGACGATAGCTCTGATACCATGTTATAATCTAAGACAGACTATGTTATGAAAGAGTTTTGTATATTTCACACAAAAGAATTATACAATGTACATTGTTTATATATACATTCTAATGTCTGATTAGCTAGCAAAACAAACTAACAGACAGACTGCTTAACAAACTAACTAACTAACTACTTGACTCTTCTGTTATTGCTTAACACTCATTACCTCCAGAACCCTTCGCATTGTCATCTTTTGATTTCGTATCTGCTACAGCCTCATTTGCTATCGTCCCCATCGATTTCGAAGGAGATAGTCTTGCTCCTAAATAGCTTCCTACAACATTTGTGCCATATTTCCTCTCCATCTCTCTGATGCTCCTCTCAAAACTCAAAATCAATTGCAAGACATATTGTAAAGGCATTGTCTTGCCCAATGAATCATCCCTAAGAGAAATGATAGGAGATCCTTATTCGGACCAATTTTTAGTCATCATCAACGTCCGAAGATAGGATCATCCGGCAGTTGATCATGAAGTAAACTCTAGATGACCAAAAACCCTTACAAAGGAAAGCAAGTTGGATCTGGAAATTAACAAGCAATTGGATCTCACCTTAACAAACGTCAGATTCAAATCTCACCTCATCATGCACAAATCTCCCTCTGAATCTCCCCAAACTCAATCCTAACCTAGGTTTCCTCTCCAACAGAATGAGAAGAGGGGAAAGAACGGGAGGTGTCGTGGGGCTGCTCAGGGTGGGTGGTGGCAAGGAGGGCGAGGAGTGGGGTGGATCAGGGAAGGTGGTGGCGAGGAGGGCGAGGAAGATAGAAGAGTGAGGAAATTTACTTATTCATGAATTGTAACTTGTCATTGTGGTGTATCCTAAATTTTGAAAATTTATTGAATCGCCGTATCGGTTCTATAGCCATACCAGTACTCATGTCCGTATCTGTTCAAGCTAGATGATCAGTAATACCCACTCTAAGATAGAAGCTCACCATAATGACATTATCTCCTATTATATCACTACTGCAACCATATAATAAAAAAAAAATACAACAAAAATTCCTACAGATTCAATCAGTAGAGCCAAACTAATATTTTAACAAACCTACATAAATATATGATTACATCATTGGAACTTAATCTTAATCTCTTAGTCTCTGAACTTCTCATCATCAAAGAAAACATCCGGATCAAATTCAATTGCATCATGTGCAAAACAGTATTCATGAACTGAAGAATTTGATGAAGAAGTGGGAGTGGAATCTGAGTTTGCAAAAGTTGATGCACTTCCAAAGCTATTGTTCGGTGGGGACACTGAGAGGTAATTGGGTTCAGATGTTGTTGGAGACATAAACTGTCTTGAAGAGTTGTCCATGGTATTCTTGTTTAGGTGAAATGAAGAGACGTTTTTATTCTTCAACTTAGTAGACTCCATCGATAACGTGGAAGGGAATAAAAAAGGAGAAATTTGGTAAGTATTAAAATTGCCGGTAATATCTGCAGGGGCAGCTGCAAAATTTATAAATCTTTCTTCTGAATGCCTTGGCTTCTTACTTTCTTGTCTTTGTCCTTGTTTGAATGACAATTGTGATGTTGGACTGATATGGTGGGCTTGAATGCAAGTGTGTTTACCACGATAGGTGATGTCGAATATTAGTGGATTTTTGTCTGATCGTTGGACTTGCTTTGTAGCCATACATCCATGAGCATTGCGATGGGTACAGCGGTAGTAGCCTCTGCAAATTTATGGACCCAGCATTAGAGAAAGATAATAAGCACAAGTTTGATCTACGAACTAAATTATCAAGTTTGTCATAGTTTTCATGGTTACTGGGGATGATGAAATTCTCACCTAGGATACTTTGCTCCAAGGATGTCTTTCTGTCCATACTTCCTCCAACCATATCCGTCATCTACAGGCTCTTCCAGCCCCATCTCCGGGCTTCCATGAACTTGTTCTGTCCACCGAGGGAGTATTTTCCTATGTAAAGGAAAGTGACACAAAATAGATCAGTAGGATTCTACAGAAGAGCTTCAGCGAAATATCATACAGTAACAATACTGAAATTAATTATATAAGGGGAAATTATACCTCTTTCTACAGATATCTTTGTACTCTGATACGTGACTTTGAGGGCTGGCGCTAACCAACCTGAGGGACTCTTTTACTATTTCTTGAAGTTTAGTCTCTGCCTCAGCCTGATTGCAATTCAACATCGCAATAGCTTTGTTGAATGAAGACTGTAACTGTTTGATTAGTACTTCTCCATTGGGACAAGAAGGCCTTAGGTGGAACCTTAATTGATTGACTAACTCCTTACCTTGGTTCAACTCATTGATCAAAAGATCTCCATCCCGATTTCTTGAATTCATCATTTTTTTCTTGAAACGAAAGACTACTTCAGTTATGACCGGATTAAAAGACCGAAGGTTGGGAGGGGTTTTCGAATAGACAGAGCTAAAGTGTTCTATATAAAGACTAATTCCTTGTCAATTGGAAGCAGCAGAGAGATGTACTTATAAGGAAAGTCCTGTGAAGGTCATGCGAAGGAGATGGAGATTTTTCACACCGCGTTGCAACAAACAAAGAGTTGTACAAGAAAATTAAAAAAAATGAGAGTGGTTGATGTTGTAGAACCTGGGCGAGCTGATGTCATGAAAACACGTCTTGATTACGTTGATTGATAAGTATATTATGATTTTTTTTCTTTTTATTTCCATATCTGCGCTAGTTCTATACAACCAGATGCGATAGGATCTAGCTTTGGGTACCCCGAAGCTGGATAATTCGACCTGTATGGAAATGAATCATTGACAGTTAGTGTATTATTGGTTGTTGGAGGATTTAATTAATGCTTAAACAAATTAATAGGTGACCCTTAGTTAAATTGTACTCGTTAAATTATTAAAAATGTTGGAGCATGTGTTCTATTTCTTATTAAAAATGTCCAAATTTTTTATTCACCGTGTTCACCTATTGATTAAGATTTGTTTACTAAACAATTTGCTGCCTATTTTTCCTGCTTGATGAGTTCCTCAAAAGTCTCCAACTAATTCAATATAAGAAGTTGACGATGTGTTTACAAGTGGGTAAATATAATATTATCTCATTTTTCCCACTTGGTTCTCTCTCTTAATCAATGACACTAATGTTTAGAGTAATTTAAAATTACACAGAGTTTGCAAATGTTAGAATTTAAGGAAAATGAGAAGTGTTTATGATGAAATAGATCGAGGAAGGAATTTTCTATATAAGAACCGATTTATGATCAATGGGAAAGTAGTATTGAAATGTGTACTTATTATATATGGATCTGGCATATTAAGGTAAGTCCAATGAAGGTGAGGTTGCAAATTGTTCACACAGTGACAAGTAGAATATTCAGGTTCAGACCTTGTTTCAACAAACAAATGTTGTAGTACGCCAACAAAGACATGTCAACTACGTTTATCGTGTTGGGTCATCCATTCCATGTTAGCCACCAACAAAGAAGCATCCATAAATGTGAGGGTTTTCTTGGATCCCTTAATTCCATTAATAATGCGTGGTACTCTGTTAGCACATGAGATTACTTTTGCCTTCTTACCTCAACATATCTAGAGATTAGCTTTCCTCCCACTTTTCATCTCCAACTTGTTTAGTTAAAAATTTGAAACTATACAGTTTTGTTTTATTCAACAGAAAAACCTTGACTACACAATGAGGTTGGGGACCCTGATATATTGTTGTTGGAGATCGATTTTATTGATCGCTTGAAAACTTATTGATTGGCAACCTCAGTAAATCCTACTCATTAAATTATTTGTTTCGTTCCCATTTTTATTTTTATTTATTTATTTATTTTTTTTGGGGGGGGGAGGGGGTTTTAAAGACCCCTAAACCTTTATATAAATTAAAAATAAGTAATTGAAAATACAATACCTCTCCATCGGGAGAAGCACCACTACAAGGCTTTACTAATCTTACCATTCATTAATATTAGTATGATATTACCTTTTTCTTTTTGCGTGAAGACGATCATCATCTATACTTTATGTTCCTTTTCTTATTTCTAGTAGATTGTCGATGACACAAGCTAAAGTCTTGGATTCATGCATTTGAGAACTTCTTTTTAGCTAATTTTATTACACCATTTTCACTAAAAGGACTTGACTCTTCAAAATCCGACTTTTTTTTGGCTCAACGTAATTCATGTTGATTTGCTCTCCTTTTCCCATAAAGCCTTAATCAATGTGAGATTTGCCTTTACTACATTCTTAACATCGCTCTCAATAGCTTCCTTTAATGGAGTACTTACTTCGTTGCCCTTGTCACATTCATCTATCATCATCAAAAGCGCTTCAACCTCAGATGGAGAAAAACTCTTATTTCATTCACTTGAGCCGTCTTGTCCCCCTCTCCCAACTGCAGCAAACTAAGGTTTGCTTCCTTGCTCCCCTCTTCTAGTGGTTGTTTCGCTAAGATGCTAAAAATTTTCATCGTGACCACTTGTTCGTTCGTTTGCTCCCCTGCAGCATCACTATTAACAGTCTCCCTGCTCACCTCTGCTTCATCATGATTCCTAATTTCATTAGTCACAACTACATTATTCTCAGTGTCACAATCACATCTTCATCACCATTCTTAGCATTCTCATCAATCACCACTAGAGATGTCTAGGATACTCTAGTAATATGCCTGCCTATAGCTCTTACCCAACCATCTTCTTCTGTTGGCTTAACAACTTTCTTTTCTTTATTCCCTTCCCCATTCACTTTTGAGACCTTAGTGATTGTGGATTTTACTTTCTTGTGTTTGGGACAGCTAGAAGAGGTATGCCCAAATCCCATGCAGTGACCACACCTTATTCTTGTCTTCTTCATTCAAGAATTTAAACACAAAGGCTCTTTATCCATACACAAACATCTAAAAATTATTCTGCAAACCCCGTCACAATAGTTTCAAATAGTCATTAACGTAGCCATAAGCAAGTCTCTTCCCTACAAAATTGTCAGTCAAGTATTTCTCATACTCTTCCAACCTTGACCATCTATGCAAGATTGATGTGCACTATAGTATGCCTTCCACAATGGATACATTCCTGAGCTTGGCCTTGTTGCCCTCATTGCGTTGTGCAAATAGGGATGCCCCGCAAAGATCGTTAGGGGTACTTTCTTGAGCAGAAACCCCATTAGGTTATCCGAGAGCAGAGATTTCATCTACCTTATCGCTTTCATCAACCACTGAAATTTGCATGAGCTTAGTTGACTTAGCCGAGCCATCCCCAAGCCCAGCCGATGCAGCTCCTCCATTGGCAGCTGGTTGTGCAGCCATGGCAAGGGAGGAAATGCTCTAATCTTCTCACACCTCAGATTGGCGACATGGTGAAGGGGAGGGGATGGCGGTGGAGGGATCTGGGGCTATAGAAAGGAGGGGACGGGAGGGGGAGGGTGGATCTGGATCTATGGCGGTGGAAAAGAAATGAGGGGATGATTGTGAGGGAACATGCAATCATATCTTGCTTGTAGTGGCCTGATGACGAAGAGCCTCCTAGCAATATGCATGGGACCAATCTCTAGAATTTTATTCCTATCTTCTTGCTCATTGAACTTGAACATAAAGGTGTTGTCACGATGGGTTTTCCTGTCAAATTATCCCTTAAGCTTCCATGCTCTAGTGTGAACCTCATTCACATATCCAAACGCCAACGTCTTCCCAACAAAATTAGCTATCAATAACTCTTCACACTCCCTCCTCTTCCAAAAAACCAACGATCTGCAATTGAACCACTTTCTTTCCTTCAATTTGAGCAAGGGCCTTATATGCAAGCTTGATGTTCCCGTCTTCTTTTTTGATAAAATATCAACCCATGTTTTGTTGGGTTTGAATGAGTATTTACCTCACTGCCATTACCTTTAATGCTCACATTAACTGATGTATCTTTCTCTGCATCATGCGTATTGCTTACCACTTTTACACAATCGATCTCCGCATAACTATTGTCCTCATTACCTCCCGAACCCATGGGCGGACCTACTAAGGGGCGAGGGGAGGCAGCTGCCCCCCTCAATTTTTAAAATATTTTTAGTATATATATTTTAGTCTTAAAAAATTGATTATATAATGTAGAATACAATATGTTAATTGTTTATAAAAATATTCAAACATGCTTTTGTTGATATAGTGGTTTGAGGTTTATCATTTTTAGTAAAAGACCTGAGTTCGATACTCTTCGAGTGTATTTTTTATTTTATTTTCAATGCAATATTATTAGTAATTGCAAACATTAAAAAATGTTTATTTTAATAAAAATTTATTAACATTAAATAAATGAATTGTTTTTCACAAGTAATATTAAACCCCTAACAAAAAAATATTTAAAATTAATATCTAAAATAGTAACGATATAATTCAATGAAAATGTATGCTATTAGCCAACTCATATAAAATTTGAGCCTCATATAAACTATTTTTTCTTTGAAATTGTATTATGATCATATTAGATTCGTAAATTTCAATTTTTTTTTAACTTCACCTAGAACTTATTCTAATTATTTTGTGATTCTCAATTCTAGACAACCAGGCTTTAATTATAGCCACTTTTTTTTTAATTATAACGTTTGTGATTGTATTTTAAAGAGAATTGGTAAATGTGTAAAAATGCTCTAGCCAGGCCAAAAAATGGCTTTAAAGTCTGTCTGCCTAGACAAACTCTTTTGTGATATTAGTTATATATTCTAGTTATTATGTTTATTTGCTCTTTGCTAAGGTTATTAATAATGACCTTATTTTGGCTTTAAATTGTATTTTTTATAGTTAATTTTTTTTTATATTAGTTACTAGCTTCGGTAAAAAAAAAATTGGCTTTACCATTGATAACTACTATTATCAACTAATAAGTATTTTTCATTTCGCCCCCCCTCGACTAAAATCCTAGGTCTGCCCCTGCCCGAACCATTTGCATTGTCATCTTTTGATTTCGTATCAGTTATAGCCTCCTTTGCTATGGTCCACGTCAATTTCGAAGGAGAAAGTTTTGCTCCTAAATAGCTTCCTACAACATTTGAGCCATTTTCCCCTCCATCTCTCTGATCCTCCTCTCAAAACTCAAAATCAATTGCAAGACATATTGTAAAGGCATTCTCTTGCCCAATGAATCATCCCTAAGAAAGATAATAGGAGATCCTTATACGGATCATTTTTAATCATCATTAACGTCCGAAGATAGGATCATCCGGCAGTTGATCACGAAGTAAACCCTAGATCACCAAAAACCCTGGAAACTGGCAATTGGATCTCACCTTAAAGAATGTCAAATTCAAATCTCACCTCATCATGCACAAATTTCCCTCTGAATCTCCCCAAACTCAAACCTAACCTAGGTTTCCTCTATAGAAAGCTGTATATATTCTAATCATAGAAACATGTATATATTCAGGATATTCTAGAATATATTTTGTAAGATTGTTAGGTAATAATATATATTTTGTAAGAATATATATTTAGGATATTCAAGATATTCTAGAATATATTCTGTAATATATTCTAAAATATATTCTTGTAACTTTAGGTAATCTAGAATATATTCTGTAAGATTGTTTCTTGTAAGACAAGAACCCTATTGTATATATACCTCTGTTGTGGGATGAATCAAAACACATAAATTGAAGTATTTCTTTCTACATGGTATCAGAGCAGGTTCAATCCTTTGAACTTATTTTGCATATTTTTCTCTTTTTTTGAATCCCGAATTTCGAAGAACACCACAAATCCGCTGCGTACTACAACTAGTGAAATCAAACCATCCCCGAATCCTTGAATCTCAAACCTGAATTCCTCAATGGCCAGATCTGTAATTGATGACAATCAGTCAAATCCCGAAAATTCAATTATGCCAGAAACTCAATCATCCTCACAAGTCATTCATCGCCACTACACCCAACAAGACAACTCTGCGTTTCCAAAAACTATTTCATTGGATGAATCCAACTACACCATATGGGCTCCCCTCATGCGGATGCGCATTGGAGCACAATGAAAGATTGGTTATTTGACTGGCGCAAAGGCTGAACCCCATATGAATTCCCCAGGATATGAAGTTTGGGCCACAGACAATGAAAAGGTAAAAAGTTGGCTTATTGATTCCATGGAGACCTCTCTTATGAACCAATACATTCGTCTTCCTACTGCAAAAGATATTTGGGAAGCTGTGGAGAAAACTTTTTATGACGACTCTGATGAAACTCGGATCTTTGAATTAAACAAGAAGTGTTTTGAAGCAAAGCATAATGGTCGACCTATTCCTACCTACTACAACGAATTGGTGGCCATGTTTCAAGAGATTGATCAAAGGGTGACCTCTCAAAATAATAATATTGTAGGTGTAGTCCATGAGACTTCAATGATGTTACGATTGCGTATGATCAGGTATGTGGAGAGATCCTACGCAAGGAACCTAAATTCTCCTTGGAACAGAGCTATGCTTACATCCGCAAGGTGCAATCTGAGAAACAGGCTATAGGACATTTTGTATCTACTGAATCCTCTGTTTTGGTTGTTTAGAGCAGGGCAGTTACTCCTCCAGGCTTCTCCGGTTCTCCTTCTCGTCGTCCTACAGGTAAATCAAATCCATATGCAAATAAGAACTGTAATGTTTGTGGAGAATTAAGCCATAGCAAGGAGAGATGTTATGAAGTGGTTGGTTATCTGATTGGTGGGACTTCACCAAGAAGCCACGAAAGAATATAAGCAAGGCTGCCATTGCTACTGTTGGGAATGAACATCTAGACAGTGCTTCTGCTAATGTAACACAATCAGGTATGAATGATAAAGTTTTTTTGAATAGTACATGGATAATTGATTCAGGTGCATCTGATCATATGACAAATAACCCTAACCTTATGGAAAATCTTAGAGCTTCCCCTCAAAATGTTGTCTCTACTGCTGATGGTACTCCAACTCTGGTTAGCGGAGAAGGTCTTATTGTGTTATCTGATACCCTAACTCTTGAATCCGTCTTAGTTGTTCCATCACTAGCTTATAACCTCTTGTCTGTCTGTCAGATTACTCTAACACTTGCATGTATTGTGACGTTCTATCCATCTTTATGTGTATTTCAAGACATTCTGACTCGGCAGATTGTTGGTTATGGTGTTAGAAGGGGGAAATTGTACTACTTGGATCTGACAGAGACTGGAGAGAAACACAAGAATCTTTTGGGGCAAGCTAATCAGGTCATAAGGGTCGATAATGCGAAGCAAGTTGTATGGTTATGGCATCGTTGTTTAGGACATCTATCTTTTAGTTATCTTAAGAAGTTGCAACCTCATTTGTGTTTCGATTGTTAGTAATTCAGAATTTCATTATGACATTTGTGAACTGGCCAAAAGCCACCGTATTTCATATTCGCCAAGTATTAATAGATGTCATGTTCCCTTTATGAAAATTAACTCCGATGTTTGGGGTCTTGCAAAAATTCCTTCATTTTCTGGAGCTCGATATTATGTAACTTTTATTGATGATTGCACTCGGATGACCTGGGTGTCATTACTGAAAAGTAAGAGAGATGTATTTGGAATGTTTACTGATTTTTCCAAAATGGTGGCGATACAGTTCCAACAATCCATCAGAGTGTTTCAATCTGACAATGGTGGAGAGTTTGAAAATGGCCTTATGTCTGAGTGTTGCAGGTCAAATGGAATTTGTCATCAAACCTCCAATTCCGGTACTCCTCAACATAATGGTTTAGCAGAACCAGTGTTCTAAAAATCGCTAGGCGCTGGGGGGACGGCGAGCAGGTGCCTAGCGCCCAGGGGCCTAGGCGGTCTTAGGTTTTGTATTATTACTTTAATAATTTACAAAAGTTAAGCATAATACATTATTAATTACATCCAATTTAATGCCAATATACATATGCATAATTTAAAAACATGAAAAATTACCAATCGTGAACAAAATTTATTAAAACTCAAATGACTGAAGTTGGTCATGATGGGTACTTTATATAAATTTGAATGTGTACTCTTTTATTTTTCTTCAAATTGCATGAATAACCTCAGGTATGTTGGATAAAATCTACATTAGTAAAATTGGTACCGGCAGATCATTTGAGAATTCCATTAAGTAATCATCATTTGCTACATTTAGACATATACTGAATAAAAAATAATTAAATAGTTTATTTCTAAAAAGTAGAAAATAAAATAAAATAAAAACACAATCAGCCATATTAAAAAAAATAAAAAAAATTCTAAATAAATAAAAATCGCCCAGACCCGCCTAGACCCCGCCCAGACCCGCCTAGGCCCCGCCCAGACCCGCCCAGACTGCCTAGAATCGCCCAGACAGCCTAGAACCGCCCAGACAGCCTGCCCAGCCATTAATCTGGGCGGTTTTCCACCTTCTAGAGCCTAGGCGCCGCCTAGGCGGCCGTCTAGATCGATTTTTAGAATACTGAGCAGAACGAAAGAATAGGCAGTTGTTGGAAGTTGTTCGTGCTTCCCTGTTTGGCATGAATGTACCTCGATCCTATTGGGGCGAAGCAGTGAAACCTGCAGCATATGTTATCAACCGTACTCCCTCACGAGTATTTGAGTTTAAGAATCCTCATCAGAAGCTTCATACACTTTTGTCCATCCCATCTATGCCTAATTTGGAGCCTCGAGTGTTTGGGTGCACAGCTTATTTCCACATACCAAAATCACAACGGAGCAAGCTTGATCCCCGTGCGAAGAAATTTTTTTGTGTGGGTTATGCAGAGCTCCAAAAAGGGTACAAATGTTATGACCCGCTCACTGACAGAATGCATATATCTCTTGATGTTTCATTCCATGAATCTGAGCCATATACTCAGGGGGAGTTTTCCAGTCTTCCCTTCAGGGGGAGAGTGATAGTGAAGGGAATCCTCGTTCTATTGCTAATATTGATGTCTTTGAAGAATTGGAACACTCTGAGGAACAATTTGAAGTTCATGTAGCAGCAGAAACTGTTCCCGCAACAGTAGAAAATGACTTGTCTCGAGATATAAACACTTCCAATGGGCAGACAATTGACCACTTGGTTCCTAGCGATCAATTCCCTCATGAGACAGAAGCGAATGATCAAAATGTATCTGAAACTCATACACACGACATTCCCCCTTCTATATCAGCAAGTGAAGATCTCGCTGAGAATGATCCACCTCAGGTACCTTTAACCCCTAATGAGTTTTCTGTGTTAGAAAGTGTTGAACTTAGGAAATCACAAAGGGTTACTAAGGGAGTTCCTAAAAAGCAATATGAACCAGACATCAAAGCCCAAGCTAAATACCCTATAGCTAACTTTATGTCTAACCATAGGCTTTCTGAGTCACATGCACTTGTTATTAATCAATTATCTACTGTATCTATTCCTAGTAACATGCAGGACGCATTGAAGGATCCAAAATGGACAACAACAATGAATGAAGAATTGGAAGCTCTTCAGAAGAATATCACATGGGAGGTAGTAGACAAGCTTGTTGGAAAGAAGACTGTAGGATGTCGTTGGGTGTTTAATGTGAAGCTTAATGCAGATGGAACTATTGATAGATACAAGGCAAGATTAGTTGCCAAGGGATACACACAGCGCCATGGAATTGATTATGAGGAAACTTTCGCACCTGTGTCGAAGATTAATACTGTCCAAATTTTAATTTCACTTGCAGCAAATAAAGATTGGCCCTTGCTCCAGCTTGATGTGAAAAATGCATTTCTCAATGGAAATTTGGAGGAAGAAGTGTACATGGATATGCCTCCAGGCATGAAGAATAACCCAAGAGACGTTGGTAAGGTGTGTAAATTGAAGAAGTCTTTGTATGGCCTGAAACAGTCTCCAAGAGCTTGGTTTGGAAGATTTTCGAAGTCCATGAGAGCTTTTGGGTACAAACAAAGCAACTCTAACCATACCCTATTTATCAAACACAAGAATGGTGAGATTACAACTCTAATTGTGTACGTTGATGACATGATCGTTACAGGAGATGATCCGAAAAAAATAAATGATTTGTAAAAGTATATGTTGAAGGAATTTGAAATGAAGGATCTCGGGCAATTGAAGTATTTGCTGGGTATTGAAGTTGCAAGGTCGAAGAAAGGAATTTCACTTTCGCAAAGGAAGTATGTTATTGAAGGGATGTTGGACTGCAAACCAATAGAGTAGCCCATTGAGATGAATCATGGACTTGCTATTCTTCTTGATCAAGTCCCTACTGATAAAGGAAGGTATCAACTTCTTGTAGGAAGGTTAATTTATCTTTCTCATACTAGACCTGACATTGCTTATGATGTGAGTGTTGTTAATCAGTTTATGCATTGTCCTAGTGAAGAGCATATGAATGCAGTTTTTTGTATCTTGAAATATCTGAAGATGGCGTCTGGTAAGGGATTATTGTTTAAAAAAAATGAATTGAAAGTTGTTGGATACACAGATGCGGATTGGGCTGGTGATAAAACTTATAGACGCTCTACATCAGGGTACTTCACTTTTGTTGGTGGGGGAACCTTGTAACATGGCGTAGTAAAAAACAGAAAGTTGTTGCTAGATCAAGTGCAAAAGCTGAATTTCGAGGTATGGCACATGGAGTTTGTGAAATGTTTTGGATCCGTAATGTCCTAAAGGAATTGGGTTTCAAGCTACAAAGGCTTATGGATTTACATTGTGATAATACAGCTGCCATTCAGATTGCACATAATCCAGTTCAGCATGATCGAACAAAGCATGTGGAGGTTGACCGCCATTTTATTAAAGAGAATCTTGACAGGAAAGTTATTCGTTTTTCATTTGTAACCTCAGAAGAACAATTAGCTAATGCTCTTACTAAAGGGGTATCTCAGAAAGTGTTTGACATCTCAGTTGACAAGTTGGGCATGATAGACATCTATGCAACAACTTGAGGGAGAGTATAGAAAGCTGTATATATTCTAATCATAAAAAAATGTATATATTCAAGATATTCTAGAATATAGTCCGTAAGATTGTTAGGTAAGAGTATATATTCTGTAAGAATATATATTCAGGATATTCTAGAATATATTCTGTAATATATTATTGTAACTTTAGGTAATCTAGAATATATTTTGTAAGATTGTTTCTTGTAAAATAAGAAACCCTATTGTATATATACCCCTGTTGTGGGATGAATCAAAAACACACAAATTAAAGTATTTCTTCTACATCCTCTCCAACAGAACGGAAAGGAGGGGAAAGAATGGGAGGTTGTCATTGGGAGGCTCAGGGTGGGTGGTGGCTAGGAGGGCGAGAGGTGGGGTGGATCAGGGAAGGTGGTGGTGAGGAGGGCGAGGAAGATAGAAGACTGAGGAAATTTACTTACTCATGAATTGTAATTTGGCCAAATTTCTCTTGGAGGGATTTTGAAGGTAAGTTAAATAGAAGGTGGCTAACATGGGAGCACATATATATGCCTATCAAATTCAAATTCTTTATGGACAGAATTTATGGCAGAGCTAGCTTGTCATTGTGGTGTATCCTCAATTTTGAAAATTTATTGAATCCCCGTATCAGTTCCATAGCCATACCAGTACTCATGTCCGTATCCAGTCAACCTAGACGATCCGTAATACAATAAAAAATGCACTCTAAGATAGAAGCTCACCATAATGACATTATCTCCTATTATATCACTACTCTACCATACAATAAAAAAATACAACCAAAATTCCTACAGATTCAATCACTAGGGCTAACTGATATTTTAACAAACCTACATAAATATATAATTACATCATTTGAACTTAATCTTAATCTATTAGTCTCTGAACATCTCATCATCAAAGAAAACATCCGGATCAAATTCAATTGCATCATGTGCAAAACAGTATTCATGAACTGAAGAATTTGATGAAGAAGTGGGAGTGGAATCTGAGTTTGCAAAAGTTGATGCACTTCCAAAGCTATTGTTCGGTGGGGACACTGAGAGGTAATTGGGTTCAGATGTTGTTGGAGACATAAACTGTCTTGAAGAGTTGTCCATGGTATTCTTGTTTGAGAGAAATGAAGAGACGTTTTTATTCTTCAACTTAGTAGACTCCATCGATAACGTGGAAGGGAATAAGAAAGGAGAAATTTGGTAAGTATTAAAATTGCCGGTAATGTCCGCAGGGGCAGCTGCAAAATTTATAAATCTTTCTTCTGAATGCCTTGGCTTCTTACTTTCTTGTCTTTGTTCTTGCTTGATGGGCAATTGTGATGTTGGAATGATATGGTGGGCTTGAATGCAAGTGTGCTTACCACGATAGGTGATGTCGAATATTAGTGGATTTTTGTCTGATCGTTGGACTTGCTTTGTAGCCATACATCCATGAGCGTTGCGATGGGTACAGCGGTAGTAGCCTCTGCAAATTTATGGACCCAGCATTAGAGAAAGATAATAAGCACAAGTTTGATCTACGAAGTTAATTATCAAGTTTGTCATAGTTTTCATTGCTACTGGGGATGATGAAATTCTCACCTAGGATACTTTGCTCCGAGGATGTCTTTCTGTCCATACTTCCTCCAACCATATCCGTCATCTACAGGCTCTTCCAGCCCCATCTCCGGGCTTCCATGAACTTGTTCTGTCCACCGAAGTAGTATTTTCCTATGTAAAGGAAAGTGACACAAAATAGATCAGTAGGATTCTACAGAAGAGCTTCAGCCAAATATCATACAGTAACAATACTGAAAATAATTATCTAAGGGGAAATTATACCTCTTTCTACAGATATCTTTGTACTCTGATACGTGACTTTGAGGGCTGCCACTAACCCACCTGACGGACTCTTTTACTATTTCTTGAAGTTTAGTCTCTGCCTCAGCCTGATTGCAATTCAACATCGTAGTAGCTTTGTTGAATGAAAACTGTAACTGTTTGATTAGTACTTCTCCATTGGGACAAGAAGGCCTTAGGTGGAACCTTAATTGATTGACTAACTCCTTACCTTGGTTCAACTCATTGATCAAAAGATCTCCATCCCGATTTCTTGAATTCATCATTTTTTTCTTGAAACGAAAGATTACTTCAGTTATGACTGGATTAAAAGACCGAAGGTTGGGAGGGGTTTTCGAATAGACAGAGCTAAAGTGTTCTTTATAAAGACTAGTTTCTGGTCAATTAGAAGCAGCAGAGAGATGAAAGGAAGAATGGATATGTACTTGTGATACCTAGGCTGGCCTTATAAGAAAAGTCCTGTGAAGGTCATGTAAAGTAGATGGAGATTGTTCACACCAAGACAAGTAGAATCTTCAGGTTCAAACCTGGTTGCAGCAAAACAAAGGGTTGTACAAGAAAATTAAAAAAAAAAAAATGAGAGTGGTTGTGGTTGATGTTGTAGTACGTGAGCGAGCTAATGTCACGAAAACACGTCTTGATTACGTCGATTGAGAAGTATATTATAATTTTATTTTTATTTTTATTTTTATTTTCCATATCTTAGCTAGTTCTATACAACTAGATGCGATAGGATCTAGCTTTGGGTACCCTGGACCTGGATAATTCGACCTGTAGGGAAATGAATCATTGACATTAGTGTATTATTGGTTGTTGGAAGATTTAATTAATGCTTAAACAAATCAATAGGTGACCCTTAGTTAAATTCTACTCATTAAATTATATGGATGAAGCATGTGTTCTATTTCTTATAAAAAAAAATATCCAAAATTTGCTGCACCATGTTCATCTATTGATTAAGATTTGTTTACTAAACAAATTGCTGCTCATTTTTTCCTGCATGATGAGTTCCTCCAAGTCTCCAACTAATTACTCAATATAAGAAGTTGACGTTGTGTACACGTGGGTAAATATAATATTATCTCATTTTTTTTTCCACTTGGTTATCTCTCTCTTAATCAATGATGTTAATGTTTAGAATAATTTAAGGAAAGTCCAATGAAGATCATGGTGAGTGAGATTGGTCATTGTTCACACAGATCGACACAAGTAGAATCTTCAGGTTCAGACCTTCGATTCAACAAACAAATGTTGTAATACGTGAGCGAGATGATGTCACGACGACATGTTTCGATTACGTTTATCGTGTTGGGTCATCCATTCCATGTTAGCCACCAACAAAGAAGCATCCATAAACGTGAGGGTTTTCTTGGATCCCTTATTTCCAGTGATACTGTGTGGGCTTCTAACTAGGGATGGCAACGGGGCGGATTGGGGCGGATTTGAACAAATCCATCCCCGCCCCGCTGGAGATCACGGATATCCAAATCCGCCCCGAATATCCGTTTACCATATTTTGTAAAAACCATCCCCGAACCGAACGGATCGGTGGATATCCGCCCCGCCCAAAATACCCGGAGAAAGAAAAAAAAAAATACAGATTCTCAAATATCGAATCACACAAAAATTACAGAAAAATAGATTATACAAATTTGGTTTTTGTGAGATCATTCAGACATTACAAAAATTCCAGAAATTACAAATCATACAAAATTTAACAAAAAATTACAAACCATACAAAAATTAACAAAAAAATTACAACAAATTCAAAAAATTCGAGATCTCAGATCTTGAAATCTGATCAGATCTTGATCAAGAATCAGAGATCTTGATCTTGATCAAGAATCAGAGATCTTGATCTTGATCAAGAATCAGATCAAGAATCAGAGATCTTGATCTTGATCAAGAATCAGAGATCTTGATCTTGATCAAGAATCAGAGATCTTGATCAGATCAAGAATCAGAGATCTTGATCAGATCAAGAATCAGATCAAATCACGGTCTCAGATCTGGATCTTGATCAGATCAAGAATCAGATCTTGATCAGATTCGATCACGGTCTCAGATCTGGATCTTGATCAGATCAAGAATCAGATCAGGATCTTGATCAGATCAAGAAAAAGATCAGGATCTTGATCATATCAAGAAAAAGATCAGGATCTTGATCAGATCAAGAGTCGATCTCGGTCTCAGATCTGATCTTGATCTCTGATGGGGAAGAGGAAGAAGACCCTGTCTTTCGATATCCAAGCTTCTGTCGATCTCCAAGCTTCTGTATTTCGATCTCAAAGCTTCAAATAGAGGGAGCAGGGACGGAGCAGGGAGGGCGGTGTGAGGGAGGGCGACTGGACAAGGTGGTGGTGTGCGGTGTGAGGGAGCAGGGAGGGCGGTGTGAGGGAGGGCGACTGGGCGAGGGATATCGCAGTGGTATGTGCGGTGTTAGGGAGGGTGACTGGGCGAGGTGGTGTGCGACGACTGAGCGAAAGGGAGGGAGATAGATCGCTCTGGAGACTTCTGTGCGTAGAGAGGGAGAGGCGGGCGTGAGGGAGGGATTAAAATCCCCTTATATAGGGGAAGGGTATTATTGTAATGTTGCCTAATAAACGGATAAACGGATATCCGCGGGGCGGATATGGCCAAATCCATAACCGCCCCGAATAGTGAACGGATATTTTTTGGATACCCGAAATCACCCGAAAACCCATTCAGCCATATCCAAAACCGCCCCAAACGGATTGGGTGGGGCGGATATCCGTGAAAATCCGCCCCACTGCCATCCCTACTGGAGACTTCTGTGCGTAGAGAGGGAGAGGCGGGTGTGAGGGAGGGATTAAAATCCCCTTATATAGGGGAAGGGTATTATTGTAATGTTGCCTAATAAACGGATATCCGCGGGGCGGATATGGCCAAATCCATAACCGCCCCGAATAGTGAACGGATATTTTTTGGATACCCGAAATCACCCGAAAACCCATTCAGCCATATCCAAAACCGCCCCAAACGGATTGGGTGGGGCGGATATCCGTGAAAATCCGCCCCACTGCCATCCCTACTTCTAACATTTCTACAGATGCCTCAATTCTACGCAATCAGGTTTTGGGCTTCTTATATTTCTACCATTTCTACAGATAATGTTTGTGATTGTATTTTAAAGAGAATGAGGTAAATATGAGATAACTATAAATATTATATATTAATTAATAACTATAAATTTATCGATTAATTAATAACTTATTAATCTATCAACGCATTCGTCATTTTTTGAAATATTGTATATTGTATTGAGTTTCTCGTTTTACCAACTAATAATTTTTTTTATGTATTTGTTTAACCAAGTAAAATTCATGAATCTACATATTTTTTTCAAAATAGATTTTACATTGTTCAATATACTACATTATTCTAGTTTATTAACATTTAACTAAGCAAAAACCACACAAGAACTTCTTTCCATGTTAAGAAGAGTCAGATATGTGATTCAAGGCGACATCAATTTCAAGAAGAAACAAACAATGGTTGAGTCATAATTTAGGGTGGTCTCATAGTCGAATCATAAGCACTATGTATCAAGAAATTATTAATTTATATATTACGTGGAACCTATATGAATTTTTATAATTGTATTATCTTATAAATTTGGCAAATTATTAATTTAGCACATTATCCCCAACTCTGGACTGGCCAAAAATATTATTTAACTATGGTTAGTTATTTATCTGGAATTAAAACAATGAGGTTATACTGTATTTGGTTACAAGGGGTTAACCAAAATTATCAGTTACTAGGTGGTATATTATTTTTTGGAGATGTTGGTTCGAGTTGAGGGTGCAAATTTATTCCCACGTCGGGTAAGGAGCAACATCATGTGAAGTTTTTTTTTTTTTTTTTTTTTTTTTTTTAAAGCTAGCAGGGTTTTAAGGACCCCTTAACATTTATATCATTGAAGCAAAAGCAAATACAAAAGCAATCTCTCAGTGGAGAGAGAATTCACCATTACAAGCCTAAACAATGTACAAAGTCAATCTTTGTACTTTTTGTTTGCTTTCTTAGTTTTTTTGGACTTTTAAGGGGCAAAGACTAAAATCTTTGGTGTAGGTGATTGCAGTCGATTTTGTAATCAAATCATCACTAGAGGGGTCTGGCTCATGTTCTTCTTCAGAATCCTGACTACTTTCTTGTCTCACCCTATTGTATGTACGGTTCTTGTGCTCTTCCCATACTTTTTTTTAACCATATGTAGTTTTTCTTAAAGTGTTCCATGCCACATGCTTTAACTTCTTGTTATATTACATCAGAAACTTTGTTTCCCTTGTCGTATTCATTTGTCATCATTAAGACATTCAATATCAGGTAGAAAGATGACGTTTTTCGCTTCGTCCAGGTCTGCGATGGTGAGTAGTTTCACATCGCAGAATCCAAATCTTTCACCATTATTGGAACCATGGGGATTGTTGTCTTCCTTTGCATTACCATCCTCCAACTCATTTTCATTGATCCCAGTTTGCCCGACTTCTGGAGTCATTTATGCTTTTGTAGCAGTTGTCACTTGTAACACTTCATCATTGGGAGTTGCCTCTCTACCTTCGTCAACATCCTGCACTGTTATCTCTGTATCTACACATAGGGGCTCTGTACTGTTTGTCGTTTTCATATTATTATTATCATCAATACCTTGCAGAGCATTGAATGAATTATTTTTCGGCCTATGGTTATCATCCCCCATATCTTTTTTCGTGAGTCTCGACTTCCGCCTCACCTCAACCTATTCTGCGACACATTTTTTAGTTTCTTTGTCATTGTTCCTCATATTGTTCAACTGAGTATTCCTTTCAAAATTATTTCTTCTAGATGTTATCTTCTCCTTTTGTACCATCATTTTATCATGTCCATTCATCATACAATGGCCTTTGTCATGCCCAAAGACACTACACTCATAACACATCAATGGTTTCCAAGGATAGTAGATTGCAATTTCATTCAACTCACCTTCTTCCCTACCCACATCTAATTTAATGAGGGTTGGAAGCTCCTTATCTAGCTTCACTTCCACACCAATTGTTGCATATGTGATTCGAGCTCTAGTTGAGGTGGCTCGATCAAACCTGGCAGGTTTCCCAATCAAGCTAGCAGTATAACTCAACCCCTCCTTGGACCACATGCAAGTGGGGACATTGTAAAGATGTAGCCATACTGGAATTGTATTGATCTCCTTCCTTAGACTCCACAAGTCTTCCTTCCATGGTTTAATCACCATGAGTTTGTCCCTAACTTTGAAAGGAGTTTTTTCAAGTGTTTTGGCTCAATCATCTTCATTCGTGAACTTGAAGAAGAACAATTCTTCATTCGATGTAACCTCAAAATCTCCTTTTGGTTTCCACTTCCTCTCCACAGCTACCTTGACTTGACTGAATGGAGGGGGCTTCTCAAAGAACATCCGTACCAACTGATCTGACCATATTTGTTTGAAATTTTCTCGAATACCTGGTGGGCTTAGTAACACACCTTCCTCAAACATGAGATTTAAGCAGTGGATTGGAGCCTCCAACCCATCTCAATTCTTGTTTCCTCCAAATAATTGAGCCCATTTCACCTGAGATTGACTCTGGACAGAACCTTCTCCATCTCCACTAATTCCATCCCTGGATACAACCTCTCATCCGTCTGGTATCAGGTCGGTGGAGGCCATGAGAGTCTAAAAGTGCTTCTGGGCAGACATTGGGGGTTCGTGTAGCTGAAGGTGTAGCACAGTCAGAGAGATTTGGGGAGATGAGGGACGGTGGGGGAGGGTATGGCTTGGTGGATTGGAAAGCTTGATTAAGTTTATTACCAAAGAAGGAAACTTGAATGAAGAAGAACTGACCTGAAAGAGCGATCAAGAAGTTGATCTCTCCAAGCTGCTCAAATCAGAAGAAATCAGATCTAGAAGTCAGATCTGACCTCCCTCTCCCACAGAGTTCCTCCCTCGATTCGGATCTAGAGAAGCCCCTCCCTGCGACTGCGACAAGCCCTCAAGAGCTCTCTCTCATACTTCCGAATCCCTCGGATGAAGTTAATAGCAAGCTGTTGGATTTGTACTTGATTCACTTTCTAGCTTTATGTCTAACATGATGGTCGTACATTCATGGACAATGTCCTCCATGAACGACAAAGGAGGAAAGGTAGTTGTTCATGTGAATTTAATAAAGGATTTGACATTTACTCAGCAGCGACAAGGCTTTTGGGGGCAGTAAAGCCCAATTCATAAAAACCTCACACCCGAGCCCAGCGGGTGTCTAAGTTGAGGACATGTATTAGTTCATTAACGAACCTAGTTGAAATATATATTTATCTTCTTTATGGTAAATTACAATACAGATCGAGCATATCTAATGGTTTGGAGTCCGAAATGCCATTAACAAAGAGTTTGTGCAACTGAGCCAAATAGTCAAGTACACGTAGCAACTCCTTTAACTTGAGTTAAGTTGATATGAAGCTCTTTCGATATAGTTCATACCAATTTTATCTTTGAAAGACTCTTGTAATTTTAATTACATATTAGAGAATGGGATGAAAATGTCATATTTTGTAAACTTAAAATCATGTGCATGAGGTTGAGACATGTTAGTGTGTTGAGTACTGAGAGGGGCTAAGATATGATGTGAGGGTATATATAGATTTTATGTTTTCCATAAAAAATTATTTTAGACATAGCAAAGTTAATAGTTAAAACAAACATAAAACAATTAAACAATTTGGATGATCTTCGAATATAAATGCATGGGCTCTAAATGACCAAATTTGTGATCCAACAGATTAATACTCAAATCTAATGTTTACCTTAATCCATATTCTTCAATTGGTGAATTAATAATTAGAGAACTGGAAGTAGAAGAGCTTTTCTATGTTCTTCTAATAAAATGATTAGCGCTAATTAACCTTTATTAATTATATCATGAGGCAAGCTGTCAGTTCATTATAATTTATCAACAAGTACCCCACCTAAAACATTAACAAAGACTAATTAGTTTATCACCATGATCAGCTGCTGTCTATTTTTACTTGTCTTAAATTATGAAGGGTTGACAAATTTGGTTAGACCTTCAAAACTTACACTATAACATAGGAGCTAAACATTATTGATCCCTTTCTAATATTTAACCGAATAATTAAAAAAGTTGACATATTAAGCTGATATTTAAACTCTAAAACACCGTATCTAACATGTTAAGCTGCTATGAGCTCTCTCTCTGTCAAGATGGCCAAAAATTAGGAACAATTTTATAGCTTGGCAGATGGATTGTAAAAATACTCTAGTTAGTTTGGATCAGATTGATGCACTAGATGAAAAAGAAGAAATCATTATCGGATGAGGCGACGGTTGAGGTTATCGAGAAGTGGAGAAAAATGGATTAGAAGGCATGTAATACGATTCGTTTGTGTCTTTCTCGCAATGTGGCTTACAACTTTGCTGATGAGATAACGGCTCACGATATTTGGGATAAGCTTCAGGCTATATGTATCTTCAGAATGACCAGATGAGTGTGATGTACGTATAGAAGAAACTCTTCACTTTCAGGTTGCAGCCAGGTAAACTCACGATTGATCACATAAATGAATTTGAATGTTTATACTCAGATTGTGTTAGCTTGAGAGCTAAATTTGAAGATAGTCAGAAAAAATTATTTTTGTTAATTTCTTTGTTACCGGAATGAAAACCGTTTATTGATCAGATGAAAACATTGAAGAAAGAAAATTATGTGTATAGTGACATTGTTCAAGTTGTACTTACAAATACTTCCAGAAAGAGTGTTTCGAATGAGGAAGTTCAAGCACGTGGCCTTTTCGTAACAAAGGGGAAGAAATTACAAGAGGAACAACTACAGAAGGAACCGGTCTAAATCAAAAGGTAGAGATATCTCTAAGGTTGAATGTCACAAATGTAAGTGTAAGGGCCATTACATGAGGGATTGTCCAAACTTGAAAGATAATCACAACAAGCAAGAGAATGAGAGTAAGGGCATAGTGAATGTTGTTGAGACACCGGATGTGGTAGAAGATATTCTAGTCGGGAGTAACTTAGCACATGCACTGATGGCAAAATCTTGTTACCATTTGTATGACGGTTGGATGTTGGATACAGGAGTTTCATATCATATATGTAACGTAAGGAAATGGTTCAACACTTATCGCGAGGTTAAGGGCAATTCAATTAAAATTGGTGACTCTCGACCTTGCAAGACAATGGGTGTTGATAAAGTCAAATTTCAATTGGCAGATGGGTCATGTAGATAGCTTACCGAGGTACGTCATATTTCAGCTCTTTCAACGGGGCAGATTTATCTTGAGGTGCTTGAAGCTCAGGGCTACAAGTGTATTGGTGAGAATGGATACTGCAATGTTTACCTTGGTGACAGGTTGCTTATGACAGCGGTTAGGCGTGCAAATTTATATTTCCTATACGGCAGTGTAGTTGAAGGTGGAACATCAGAAGTGTGCGGTCCGTCAGATGAATAGTTCAGATTAGGCTCCAGATTCTTGCCGATGAGGTATCCTACAAGTCCGGACTAGGTGGAGTTAGTGCGGTGGTTGTGACTAGGTGGAGCCAACAATGCCTCAAATACTCGAGCCCGTACACCGAGTGTTACCCACAGAATCGTGGTTGCGCATGACACTCGATGAGGAGGTGTACTTCGAGATGTTGCAGACTGGTGATGGATTGTAGGATGTGTGACGACTTGTGCCAAAGGTTGAAAATGTTGGAACGATGTTGGCTTGAATAGTCCCACATCAAGTAAGAAGGAGTTTTCACAAAAGTTTATAAGGGAGAGATTCACTCCCTAATAACAACAAAGCTTTTTGGGGAAAATTCCACATCACCTAGGCTCAAATGGAAGGTATTGTTTGGGCGTTACGCACCCGCACGCATCCTTTGGTCCACTATACATAGCAACGATATTGTCCCCAATTTAAACACCACCTATCGGGCCTTCCATCTGGGCCTAGGTGGTGTAGGATTTTTCCCAAAAGGCCTCCTTGCTATTAAGGATCTGAACATAATCTAGATCATTCAACGGGCGGACGGCGCACCTGCGATGTTTTACTTGGCTCGATACCCTGCTCCTATTCTTGGCGAACCGAGCACCTGCGATGCTCTACCTGGTTCGCTACCTAGTGCCTTTTAGAAAAACGTCTAGATACATGGACAAAATCCCGTCTAGATGCTTGGACAGGAATCGTGGAAAACATGTGGGAATGAACTGCGGCGTAACGTGTGAGAGAGGACAACAAATGCAAAAACTTGTCTAGATGCATCTGACTCAGTCTCTCTGCAGCAATTCAAAATTTATTTTCATTTAAATAAATTTTTATCAAAAAGAATGGGTTGCTCTCTAAATGACCCGACCCGGACGGACGGACGGCGGCGGCGGGCACGAGAGTCTATCTCTCACTCCTCACAAAAGTGTGGTACCCCCAAGGGGTCCAAACCCAAGTCCTAACAATCTCCTTATAAACTCTTCCACAATGAGTTGTATAGAAGATGTGAGACTAAAATTAAAGAGAGATCTAGAGATCAAAACCAGGTTCACATCCATTTTCTTTTATTTTAAAAAGCCATATTTTCAACAATCCCCCACTTGGATTTTTAAAAACAATTTTCATCGAGCAATCTAAAAAATATAAGATTGTGCATAAACAAAAGTGTCTTTCGACTTGAACTCTTGCGTAGTGTTCATGTTTTAGATTATACTAGAGTAACTCATAGTTTTGAACTCTATCTCTAATAGACATTACACGCACAACCTTACCAGGGTGAAGTCTAAAAAATAATGCCTTACGGCCATGCACGTATATCCCAGTATAGTGAAGGCTCTAGGAATTTTGCCCCCAAATTTCATAGGAAGCGGCCAAACTTCCACAATCACTTAGGTGAGTCTATCAAGAGTACTCTTGTAGCTAGGTACTCCACTCCACATAGAGTATAGATCTCATTAAGAGTTTTTAACTCATCCTACTATCGCTTCAGGAACTCATTCTTTAATCTAGGAATGAGATTACTATTCTGTCAGCATGATTCACTTCATATCATTCACGACTTGTTATTACCCATTGAACCTATTTCTTGGGATCTCCAGTCTATAGGTTGGGTTACCATCATGAATAACTCATCAATCTAAGGGCATTAGTCCCATTCCTTTCGAGGTTTTGAAAACCTTCTCTCTAGCTAATCCTTTCGTCTAAGGATCAGCCAAGTTCGCATCAGTTCGTACATGATCCACTCTCACAGCACCAGTAGACAAAAACTCTCTAACTGTACTGTGCTTACGTCGTATTTGTCGTCTCTTGCCGTTATAATAACGGTTCTGGATTTTTGCAATAGTCGCGGTACTATCGCAATGGATCAAAACAGCTGGAATCAGTCTTTCCCATAAAGGGATCTCTACTAGCAAGTTTCTTAGCCAACCTGCTTCTTCACTAGCCGTGGTTAGTGCTATCATCTCTGACTCCATCGTGGACTATGCCAGAATGGTTTATTTCTTTGATTTCCAAGAAATAGCTCTACCAGCTATACTGAAAATATAGCCACTGGTGTCTTTGGAGTCATCTGAGAGGGTGTTCTAATTAGCATCGCTATATCCTTCAAGGACAGTGGGAAACTTCTGATATAATGTAATCCGAGGTTCTTAGTCCTCTTTAGGTACCTCATGACCCTTTCAATTGCATGCCAATGTTGTATAGTAGGTCTATTGGTAAATCTGCATAGTAATCCCACGGCATAAGCTATATCGAGTCTAGTGCAATCGGTAGCATATCTAAGACTACCAATGATGCTTGCATACTCAGATTGTCTAACACCGTTACCGGTGTTCTTGAACAACTTTACACTAGGATCATAAGGAGTACATGCAGGTTTGCAGTCAAAGTAATTATATTTATTTAGGATCTTTTCTATATAGTGTGATTGATCCAAAAAAAATTCCCTTTTCAGACCTAGTAATCTTGATACCAAGGATTACACTTGCTTTTCCAAGGTCTTTCATATCAAAGTTCACACATAATAAAGCTTTGACTTTATTCACGGCATGGATATTAGAACCAAAGATAAGCAAGTCATCCACATATAGACATATAATAGTGCAAATGCCATTTTCAGATTTATAACAAATGCATTTGTCACTTTCGTTCACTTTAAAGTCATGTGTGATAACAAGATTATCAAATTTTTCATGCCATTATTTTGGAGCTTGTTTCAAACCGTAAAGGGATTTATCAAGTTTGCAAACTTTATTTCTTGCCCCGGAATAACAAAATCTTCAGGTTGGTCCATGTAAATTTCTTCTTCCAAATCGCCATTAAGAAACGCAGTCTTAACGTCCATTTGGTGCAATACTAGGTTATGTATTGCAGCAAGAGAAATTAACACTCGAATGGATGTAATCCTGGTAATAGGAGAATATGTGTCAAAGAAGTCAACATTTTCTCTTTGTCTAAACCCTTTGGCTACGAGACAAGCCTTAAACTTATCAACATTACCATCGGGTTTCAAATTCTTCTTAAAAACCCATTTATATCCTATTGTCTTGAAACCTGGTGGCAAATCAACTAAATGTCAGGTTCTCTTAGACTCAAGAGAGTACATTTCATCATCAATAACCTCTTCCCAAAAATTGGCATCTATAGATGATAGGGCTTCTTGAAAGCTAAGGGGATCCTCCTCAACTTAAAAGACATAGTAATCGGGGCCAAAGTTTTTAGAAGTTCACTTCCGTTTACTTCTCCTAGGCTCATATTCTATGGCTTTATCAGTTTCATTCATCTTGATCAAAGGCACGTTATTTGAGGATGTACCCCCACTATTCCTCGAAATAAAAGAAAATTTATCTTCATAGAAGTCAACGTCGTTTGATTCTATAATAACGTGATCTTTAAGATTATAGAATCTATAAGCTTTGTTGTTCATGGCATATCCTATGAATACACATTCATATGCCCTACTGGCAAGCTTATTCCTTTTAGGATCAGGAATTCTAACATAAGCTAAACAACCCCAAGTTTTCAAATATGACAAGTTTGGTTGTCTATATTTTTCAAAATCTCATAAGGAGAGGTTTTACTTTTCGATTTAGGGACTCTATTTAGCATGTAACAGACCGTCAAAATAATTTCTCCCCACCAGTGCGAAGCAGCACCGGAGTTAAGTAGAATGACAACTACTAACTCAATAAAAGTTCTATTTTTCCTTTCAGCTTTGCCATTCATCTCAGGAGAATACGGTGCTGTTTTTTCATGAATAATTCCTTGACAATTATAAAACTCTATGAAAGTACTGTTGTCGTATTCAGTGCCTCTGTCACTCCTAAGTCTCTTTATCTTTCTATTAAATTGATTTTCAACTTCGGTTAAAAATAATTTAAACATGTCAAAGGCTTCACTCTTATTTTTCATTAAGTAGACGAAGGTATAATCAGAACAATCATCAATAAACATAATAAAATAACGTTTTCCATTTCTAGTCAAAACCCCATCAAGTTCACATATATCTGAGTGTATCAAATCTAAGGGTTCAGATTCTCTAACAACAGATTTATGTGGTGTTTTGGTTATCTTAGATTGGCTACAATAATTGCACTTTTCAAAATCATTTAAGGCCAATTTTGGAATTAGTCCTAAGTTACTCATGTTTTTAATAATACGCTTATTAACATGACAAAGTCTAGCATCATGCCAAATATTAATAGTACACAACATGTAAGCAGAACTAGAAATTTTATTAGCATCAACATTTAACTTAAACATTCCATCAGTAGCATACCCTTTCCCCACAAATACATTATTTTTCGTGATAGTATACAAATTAGACCCTATAGTTTGAGTAAACCTAGCCTTGTTCAGAAGGTAACCAGAGACTAACTTCTTCCTCATCTCTGGAGTATGCAGAACATCCTTCAAGATAAAAGTCTTTCCAGAGGAAAACTTCAGTTCTACTACTCCAGTTCCAGCAACGATAGTGGAGTGGGAATCACCCAACAACACTTTCTTGTCCTCAGCTTCAGAATAGGACTTGAACATTTCTCGATCATAGCAGACATGTTGAGAAACACCAGCGTCAACCCACCATCCCTCGGATCCACCAACAAAGTTGATCTCAGAGATCATGGCAATAAGTTGGTCTTCGGTTAGGTTCGCCTGAGGTGCAGGACGAGATTTGTTCCGGCAGTTCCTGGCCATATGCCCTGGCCTACCACAGGTGTAGCAAAGGAACTGTGCTGATTCAGTCCTTGAGGGGTGTTTTTGCCCAATTTGATTTCATGGAGGATTCTGATTCTTTTGGTTGCGGTTCTAGTTGTTCCGGTTCTGATGGTTCCTATTTTTATTGTGACTCTGATTTTTCATAGTCTTTCCACTGGGTTTCAGAGCCACAGGGGTAGATTTCTTTGGGTTTGAAATAATCAAAAACTTCATCTTTCTGATCTTGTTTTCGGGCTTCCTCCTCAGTTTGAAGTCGGGTAATCAGGCTTTCTAGGGAAAATTCTTTGGTTTTATACCTAAGGACATTTTTAAAATCTTTCCAGCTAGGGGGCAATTTGTCTATCACAACAGATACTTGAAATTGCTTATCTAAGATCATTCCCTCAGATATAATTTCATGAGAAATTTTTTGAAGCTCGTGTGATTGAGTTTTCACAGACTTATCATCAGTAATTTGGAATTTCAGATAACGACTAACAACATATTTCTTTGTGCCAGCCTCCTCAGTGTCATATTTTTTCCTAAGGGCTTCCCAAATATCCTTAGCGATTTTTTCAGAACAATAATAATCATATAGATCACCAGAAAGACCATTCAAGATAAAATTCTGACACAAAAAATCATCTTCAATCCAACGATCTAATCCTTTAGTGTGGGTTTCATCAGGTTCAGCAGGCAATTTAGGTTTTTCAGTATTACAAATATATGCAACCTTTTGTGTTGTTAAAAAAAAACATCTTTTGTCTCCATCTTTTAAAATGTTGGCCCTCAAAGCGAAAGGGCCTGGTAAGGTCTTTTGCAGCAAGTTCAGTAATTGTAGTCATGGCAGAAATGACCGTCTTAAAATTATTGAAAATGTTGTAATTCAAATTAAAAGACAGGAACGAGGTTACCAATTGTTCTTGGGTTGAGTCGCGGACTAGGTCACTCTCTTTAAGACGTTTCGCGGCTCTGGCCAAAAGTGTGCAAGCAGTCTTGTAGCCTCGTCATCCCCAGGATAAAACAGCCCAGAATCTTATCTGTCTCGTTCAAACAAATGCACTGTTGATGGACGAAATACTATCTACCCTTAATCTATTGTTTGCTCGGAATCACCAATACAATGAATATAAATCACCAACAAGAAAAAACTCTTCTCTGATTGAAAAATACTAAAGATCTTGTTTGCAAAAACTCTTCTCTTGTTTGCAAAATGTTTTTATTTTTCTTATATCTGTAAACTCTGAATTGTGCTTGTATTTATAGGGAGAAAACACATCCGTTGAAATACGAAAACACGGCTAGATAGAACGCGTGGAGAACGCAATTAAAAAAAAACGTGAAAAACGTGTGGGATTTAGGAAAACGTCTAGATACATGGACAAAATCTCGTCTAGATGCTTGGACAGAAATCGTTGAAAACATGTGGGAATTAACTGCGGCGTAACGTGTGAGAGAGGACAGCAAATGCAAAAACCTGTCTAGATGCATTTGACTCAATCTCTCTGCAGCAATTCAAAATTTATTTTCATTTAAATAAATTTTTATCAAAAAGAATGGGTTGCTCTCTAAATGACCGATCGACCGGACAGCGGTGGGCGCGAGAGTCTAGCTCTCCCCTCCTCACAAAAGTGTGGAACCCCCAAGGAGTCCAAACCTAAGTCCTAATAATCTCCGTATAAACTCTTCCACAATGAGTTGTATAAAAGATGTAGGACTAAAATTAGAGAGAGATCCAAAGATCAAAACCAGGTTCACACCCATTTTCTTTTATTTTAAAAAGCCATATTTTCAACAGATCCTGAACAATGTGCCACCTGCACCTCCACCACGCCGAGTTCGAGCCGAACTGTTGGCTCTGATACCAACTTAAACACCACCTATTGGGCCTTCCATCTGGGCTTAGATGGTGTGGGGTTTTTTCCAAAAAGCTTCGTTGCTATTAAGGATCTAAACGTAATCTGAATCATTCATCTAGTGGACCGCACACCTGCGATGCTCTACCTGATTCGCTACCTTGTGTCTAATCCCCTGAACAACGTGTTGTCTGCACCTCCACCTCACCAAATCTCAGCCAAACCATCGCCTCTGATACCAATTATTGGAGCGTTGGCCTACTCTCTGGATCTACAATCTTTTTACTAACAATTGTGTGGAACCTGTGTTATAGTTGGTCAGCACAAGTTTAAAGAAACCTCCAAAAATAAAGATATAGAAAGCTCAACTTCAAATGATTCACAACAACAAATGAGACATATTCATCATTCTTAACAGGTTTGTTTCTTCTCTCCTACTGGCAAGTAATCTGATCGAGCAAACTGACCTTCTTAACAATTAAATTACAAGTCAGAAATAATCAAGTTCTCATGAAGAAACCTCACAATGGTACCTACAGACACCTGACGCGTTTTTACAAATTATAACATTTTTTGTAATATGATCATACATATTTACTGACATTTTGTTTGTCAATATCAAGTAATATTACTAATATGGAGACTAGTTACACTGCCATGATCATGGTTTTGTCAGTTGTCCCATTCGTTATTGTGCAACTACCAGAAATTGTCAATAAGCCTTCTTGGGCGTCGATTGTAATTTTGACTTCCCTAACGATTTCTGTCTTCTTCTTCTTCGGTTTCTTCCTTTATTAGGTACTTCTTCGGAAAGTATCATAGTATCTACACTCCATCCCCTGCTATAAGGTAATAGCTAAATTAAAGACCGTCATCTATGGATATGTGTAAAGGCATAGAAAAGTTTTCGGTGAAAATCTTAATTGCTTAGTATATGTACGTGTGTTACTGGTCCTGGTAAAATTGAGATTTCCCAAAATATAATTTGGATCTGTTGATAAATTATTATCATTACATCTGTAGGTCTTCGAACATTGGATTCCGAAGAGGACGCTAGAATGTGCAAAGAATGACCCTCTGATGGAAGCAAGGATGCACGGACTCGGACTCGGACACGGATACGACACGACGACTCGGCAATTTTTAGAAAAATAGGACTCGGCGACACGGTCAAACTTAATCTTTTAATATATTTTTTTAACATATACATGACTTCAAATGCTTACATGCAAATAAAATGAGTAAAACAAGAAACAAAAGGCCCAAGGGGCAAAACTAAATTTTGTTAAAAACATGGAAGCAAAAGGCCCAAAAGTTAGTTTGAGGCTTGGTCAAAGATGTTTAGTCCAAGAATAGTTTTAAATGACCCAATTTCAAAAGCCCAATCTCAACGCCTAAGTTGGGTATTAGGGTTTTTTCTGTTTTGAGAAGAAGACCAAGAGTAGCATTCAACTCTTGCTGTTTTGAGAAGAAGAGAAGAAGACCAGATGAAGGCTGTTGTTTTGAGAAGATCAGAGTAGAAGAGTCCCTCTCGATCAGTCCCTCCTCTCGATCGATCAGTCCCTCCTCTCGACAGATCGATCGAAGAGAAGAAGAAGAGAAGAAGACCAGAGTAGAAGAAGATCAGTCCCTCGGTCCCTCTTCTCGATCGATCAATCGACAGATCAGTCCCTCCTCTCGACAGATCGATCGAAGAGAAGAAGAAGAAGAAGAGAAGAAGACCAGTCCCTCCTGTCGATCGATCAGTCCCTCTCGATCGATCAGTCCTTCCTCTCGACAGATCGATCGATCGATCGATCCCTCCTCTCGACAGATTCCCTCCTCTCGACAGATCTCTCTCTCAACAGATCTCTATCGATCGATCGGACCTTCTCCCTCTCCCTCTCGACAGATCTCTCAATCTCCCTCCCGAGATGTCCATCGATCTGTCCATCGAGATGCCCATCGATCTGTCAACGTGTCCAGACCGTGTCTGGACCGTGTTCGGATCCGTCAACGTATTTTGACCGTTGACCACGTGTCCAATACGTGTCGATCGCGTGTCCGTGTCGGACACCTATTTGACACGTGATACGGAGGTTTTCCGGCGAGTCGGTGCATCCTAGGATGGAAGACATTTTAAAACATCTTGAAAAGCAAGCATTAGTTATACTCCTAACCAAGCAGGGCGTACCAAATCCGTGGGCTATTAGAAGGTCAGATATAACATTCCTAAAGCAATTTGTGTAAGATGCATAATATATGGGATAATCAGATGTTCTTTTTACTTGGGCTATTTGCAAGCATTGATCGTGATGCAAACAATTGTCTCACCGCGAATGAACTACAAGAAAAGATTACAGTGTTGTATTTAGACTAAAAACTTAAGACTCTAGTTGATTCAAGCGTTTTCCCTTAGTTATCTGTTGAGAGGATACAGAAGACAATGCCAAAAAATTTCTCTAAATACGCATACGCGCAATCGGGGACCCATCCTAATTTATAATGCCCATAAGTCACAACCCTTCAACTTACGGGCTGTGAATTTCCAATTCTGCCCCTCATTGAATTAGAAATTACATCCTTATTTACACCATGTTATTTATTAATACCTTATAGTTCAATACCTCTATATCACATATTTAAATGGACTACACTTTAAGATAGCAATACACGTTATATTACATATGTATGCTCACATTATTGGATTTGTCCATCATACAGATCTCATGTCTGACAAGATACATCCAAGTGAGAGAGATGCAGTAGAAGACCTAATGAAGGAGCTTGATTTAATCAGGACCAAAAAGTTTTTATTGGAGGAGTTCCAACATATGTTTGGAAAGTGGCTTCTCAAGGTTAAGCATGCAGTTAATTTATACAAGGTTTGTTGTATGGCTAATGATTTTCCATGAACCTGTGTTCTATAAGAATAATAGTGAATCATGAATTTGAAATTTGGTTGTAGTGTATACAGGAAAGAATGATAGGACATACAAAGAGTATGGTTCTGATGGAAATCATGAGACATCTCCCAACCCGTGCACTAGGAATCTTCTACGATGAAGATGGGGAGCCTAATTTTAGTAATTTGAAATGGTTATTGTATATCACTTAATACTACATCGTGCCGTTTACATGGTTTCAAAATTATTAATTTGTTTGACCATCCATAACATTACAGGTTATTTGAGAAATTTGATCAGGATGGACAAGGATAATTTCATTACTTCTTCGAAGTTCAGAGAATTAATACATAGCATGGGGAAGAAGGGACCGAAAACAGATGAAGTTGTTGAAAACTTCATGAAAGTGCTAGACAAAGATGGTGACGGGAAGATAGATGAGGAAGAATTTGTTGTGACGGGACTCTCCACATTGTTTGGCTCAGTGAAGACTCTTGATGACATTTATCAAGTAACCCCGATTGTGTTTGGCCTTCTCTCAATAATCCCTAATGTTAGGATTGACAAATGACTGATCTAATTAAACTAAACACAGGAAGCTTGGGTAGCAACTGACAAAGAAATTGAGTCGGGACGAGAGAATATTATAGGCTCTAATGGAAATGGTGCAAGTCAATAATATTCTTGTTGTTTGTGATAGGTTATTGCTTGTTTTTAGGAGTTTACTGAGTCCTGCTTACTCAGTCCTTGTTTTTGGTTAATAAATCCCTAGTCTTTAGGACAGTGACGGAGCCAAGATTTTTGTTGAGGGGGGGCGGAGTGATGTCATAATTAAATATAATAAATATAATACAAAAATTAGTTACTTTAACTTTTTTTTTTTTTTTATAACTTGAACAAGACATAAATGACTATACAAAACTTCATATAATATAATAAAAAATTTTCATTCAAAAAAAAAAGATGAAGACCACTTTGGATATACAAAAATAGAGTTCTATAAATACAAAAAAACTCTATCTCTCCCCTCCCCCTCCCCAATTAGATTTAAAAAAATATTACAACTGGCTTCGACGCGCTTTCATACCCTGAAATCGTTTCATGATTGCTTCGTTGTCAATGCCATCAAAAACTTCCTTTTCAATATACGTAACTAAACAATCATTCATCCAATCATCTCCCATTCGATTTCGTAACCGACTCTTCACTATATTCATAGCAGAAAATGCTCTCTCAACTGAAGCGGTGGCAACTGGTAGGATGAGTGACAATGTTATGAGTAAATAAACCAGGGGATAGACAAATTCCTTCTTGGTCTCAACCATCTTCTTAGCTAAACCGCTGAGTCCATTGACATTTGAAAATTCATTGTTGGAACGCATATCAATAACATAAGTTTTCAATTGATCATGAAGTACCATAAGATCAACATTTGAAAAATCAGCTGGATAAAATTGAGCTAGCCGAATCAACCGTTGCCTATCAAAAGCTGAAAAAGAATCACTTGGATTTAAGCATGCCATACAAAGAAGCAATTCGGTGTTCACCTCATCAAAGCGGTTATTTAGCTCTTGAAGTTGCATATCTATGCTGGTATAGAATAATTCAACTCGATAATGATATAGGTTGGTTAATTTTTCAGTATTGCGTCGTGATCTTCCTCGTTGTATAAATGTATCATCCATCTCAAGAACAACAATATCGTGTTTTGCACAAAATGAAGCAACATTGTCCACAAGTATATTCCATCCATCTTCCCTCATCATTTGCAATCGTTGTTTGGAGATTTTAACTAAGGTCATCGCATTGACAATATCTTGATCTTTTCTTTGTAATGCTAGTGACAAATCCCAGGTTATCGCCAATATATCCTTCATTAAGTGCAAATTGAAGATGAACTCAAAAGATTGCATAGAATCTAATAAAGCATATGCTTCTCCCTTTTGGTCTGAGTTTAAACCATGTTTCACAACAATTTGGAGCACATCAATCACTGAAGAAAAATTAAGAAGCAAACTTATTAAGGTTTTATAGTAAGACCCCCAACGTGTATCACCAGGTCGTTTGAGATTGGTTTCTTGATTCAACCCTTGACCACTTAAGAGTTCGCCACTATTGAGCTTTTCAAGAATTTTAACAGCTTGTTTGTCTCGAAAAATTTCCTGACGCTTGCATGAGGGTGCAACAATGTTCACCGCACTTGAAACCAAGTTGAAGAGTAAAGCAATCTGAGGATGATTCTTTGCAACATGTACAAGCGCTAACTGAAGCTGATGCGCAAAACAATGTACATAAAATGCAGACTTATTTTCCTTGAGAATCAAAGATTTAAGTCCGTTAAATTCGCCTTGCATATTGCTTGCCCCATCATAACCTTGGCCACGTAACCTCGTTATATTCAACTTATGATCAGAAAACATTTTTACAAGTGCTGTCTTGAGTGAAATTGCCTTTGTTTCAGTAACATGCATAATTCCAAGGAAACGTTCAACTACACATCCCTTCTTGTTCACATAGCGCAAGACAACAGCCATTTGCTCTTTAACTGGAGACAAAAGGCAGCATCCTTTGTTATGCTATACTCCAGCCAACTCTTATACTCCGTAAACCAAGCTACATTAAAACGACGTAGCGTACCTCCTATTTTTTTTTGTGGGAATGTGTAGTTTATTGGCTGACATGGACCCCTTTGCAAATAAGCTCTTCTAACAACGTCTTGATCATTCGGATGGTAATCAGAAATACGAATTCTTAAACCAGGATCAGTTGGAAGATTTGATAGGTCAACCTCTAAATGACTTTTCTTTGAGATTGGTTCTGATAAATTATGATCATCTTTATTTTGTGCTGGAGGTGGTAAATCACTTACTGACTTTCTTTTTAAAAACTTATCCATAACTGAAATAAAACAAAGATTATATAAGAATGCATTCTATATATTTATATATTCTAAAACTTTAAATGAATAAACTAAAACCATATTTTCATGTAATAAATCATACATATTTTCAAAATAACAAATCAATATACCTCTATTAATGAAGCACCACAATAGAAGTATCGCCACCAATAATAAAACGCCCAAAATTGAAGATTTTCAAAGCTGCAATTGACACACAAGCAGTTCAATGAGAAAATGAAGAAAACTAAATTCAAGGCACATATTTTAGTTTATGACACTCATATTTTAGCAAACAATTGTGACACTCAAAATGAAATGTGCCAGTCCAAACAAGTGGTCAAGGAATGGACCAACACCTGAAAGGCTGAAACATAAATAAAGAATGCAATTAACCGAATGAGAACGCCAAAACTCAAAAACCTTTTCAACAATCCAAGTTTTCAACTGAACTCACTTTTATGATTTAGTTAACCCATGTGATAAGATACAATAGGTACAAAATTTAAATCAAATGGTGATCCCTAAAGTTGTCCATAGCTACAGAGATATAGTTGTTACACAGTCTACTTCACTACTTGCATAGATAAACAAATGAAATGCCAAATGAATTCATGTCTAACCTGCAAAACCAAGGAGGGCGTGAAGATAACCCAACATTTACATCAAAATCAGGTTTGGACTTGGATTCATTGCTAGCCTTAGCTGGTTTACCATTTGAAGCCTTCAATTGGCCTTTTGGACCATATTTTTCCTGAAACCAAAAAACCAACACACCCCATTACAAAATCAACAAGAGACTTCTCCACCCTCAAACAAACGGCCATAAACCAACACTACTTAATCAAATAAACAATGGGTATCTTCTGATTTGATTGAAAAGTGAGAAGGAGATATAAACAAACCGCTTATGTAATGCACTGGGTGTGGCCTTGTACACTCTGCTGTCCAAAGATTTCCCCACAATCGATAATCAATCAATTGGGTCAGAAATGGATTAGAGATAGGGAAGAAGTACCTTCAATGGAGGACATAAAAAAAAAATCCAAAACTTGATACAGAGAATAGATTAGAGAAAGAATGGCCAGAAACTGGGTCAGAAATGTTTTCAAAAGTAAAAAGTTAAAGACTTTTGCATAAAAACAGGAGGAGCTGCAAAATATGTATAAAAAAATTTTTTTGTCTCAAAAGTCAGTGGGGGCAGGTGCCCCCACTCGCCCCCACGTGGCTCCGTCCCTGCTTTAGGACTAGTTGGGACAGTTAGCAGATATAATGCTGAACGTGTGCTTCTATTTAGTTTTTCTGTTATTTTCTGTAAAGCTATATAAAGCCAAGCTTGTTCAATAAGAAGTAGAGAATTCAGTCCAGATTGTTTTGTTCTTCAATCCAGGTTGTTGTGTTCTTGTTCAGAGCTATCTCATTTGATCAAAGTTCTCAACATCTGGTATCAGAGCAAGGACTGGTTCTGAGAAGAAAGCAAGCCGCAGCTTTGAGTGATTTGCAAACACAGTGAAAGAAAGCAATGGAAAATGACAAAAGGTTTGTCCAACCTGCAATACCTCGCTTCGATGGTCATTATGACCATTGGAGTATGCTCATGGAGAATTTCTTGAGAAGCAAAGAGTATTGGAGCCTGGTGGAGACAGGCTACACAGAGGCAGAGGGAAGCTCAACTGTGACAGAAAAGTTTGAGGAGATGAAGTTGAAGGATCTGAAAGTCAAGAACTACCTCTTCCAGGCCATTGATCGCACGGTTCTTGACACCATTCTCAAGAAGGATACTGCTAAAGATATATGGGATGCCATGAAGAAAAAGTTTGAAGGGAATGCAAGGGTCAAGAAGTCTCATCTTCAAGCTCTCCGACGGGAGTTTGAAACTCTTGAGATGAGATCTGGTGAAGGAGTGACAGGGTACTTCTCAAGGGTCATGACAGTGGCCAACAAGATGCGAGTTTATGGAGAAGACATGCAGGATGTTAAAGTGGTAGAGAAAATTCTACGCACTTTAACGGAGAAGTTCAACTATGTTGTTTGCTCTATTGAGGAATCAAAGGACATTGATTCTCTCACCATTGATGAGTTACAAAGCTCATTAATAGTGCATGAACAGAAGTTCCAGAAACATACTAATGAAGAGCAGGCCTTGAAGGTGACATATGAAGGAGGAAGAAGTCGTGGTCGTGGTGGCTACAGAGGAAGAGGGAGAGGACGAGCAGGTTTCAACAAAGCATCCGTGGAGTGTTACTGATGCCACAATCTTGGCCATTTTCAGTATGAATGTCCATATGGGAATAAAGAAGCAAACTATGCAGAACTTAATGAGGAAGATGAGATGCTGCTGATGTCTTATGTGGAGTTTTATGAGGCCAACAGAGAAGATGCATGGTTCCTTGATTCAGGATGTTCTAATCACATGTGTGGAGATCGAGCTATGTTCAGGGAGTTCGATGAAGGATTTCGGCATTCTGTGAAATTGGGGAACAACACCAAGATGAATGTGATGGGAAAGGGAAGTGTGAAGTTGTTGCTGAATGGAGCCAGTCATGTTATCGTTGATGTGTACTATGTTCCAGAGTTGAAAACTAATCTCTTGAGCATAGGACAGTTACAAGAAAAGGGCTTGACTATTCTGATCAAGGGAGGGATATGCAAGATATTTCATCCAGTGAAGGGTTTGATCATTCAAACCAACATGAGTACCAATAGGATGTTTATTTTGCTGGCTCAGTCTCAAGCTCATGCTCAAGCACAATCGGATCAGTGCCTTCACACAAGAACACAAAGTTTTTCTCATCTTTGGCATCGAAGGTACGGCCATCTGAGTTATAAGGGTTTAAGAACCCTGCAGTCCAAGAAAATGGTGCATGGACTTCCTCCATTCTCTGCTGCAAGTGTGCCATGTGTTGCTTGCATCAATGGGAAACAACACCGTGACTCTATTCCAAAGAGGAGTACTTGGAGAGCAACAGAAAAGCTGGAGCTGATTCATGCTGATATATGTGGCCCGATCACTCCTACATCCAATAGCAAGAAGAGGTACATCTTGTGTTTTATTGATGATTATAGTAGAAAATCATGGGTGTACTTCTTGGTAGAGAAATCAGAAGCTTTAAACATTTTTAAATGCTTTAAGATTATGGTTGAAAAAGAAACAGGGTTGTTTGTTAAGTGCTTGCGCACTGATAGAGGAGGAGAATTCAATTCAAATGAATTCAATGATTTTTGCAAACAAAGTGGCATCAAGAGGCAGCTGACCATTGCTTACACTCCGCAACAAAACGGCGTAGCTGAAAGAAAGAATAGAAGTGTGATGAATATGGTTCGTTCAATGCTATCTGACAAAGATATTCCCAAGACTTTTTGGGCAGAGGCAGTGAATTGGGCTATCTATGTTCTAAACAGGTGTCCTACATTGGTTGTCAAGGATGTTACGCCAGAAGAAGCATGGAGTGGAGTGAAGCCCTCTGTCAAACATTTTCGGGTATTTGGATGCATGGCTCATGTACATGTTCCAGAGGCAAGGAGGACTAAGCTTGATAAGAGAAGCATTGCTTATGTTTTGTTGGGAGTTAGTGAGGAGTCTAAGGGTTATAGACTATTTGATCCTATTTCTAAGAGGATTGTCTTGAGTAGGGATGTCATTTTCGAAGAAGGGAAGCAATGGGATTGGGATGTGAGTTATGATGAGCAAATTTTGGTAGATTTAGAATGGGGAGATGATGATGTAATAGGACTAGATAATAATCATGGTGAGGGAGGTGAAAACACTGATGGTGAAGATGTAGGTATGACTAGCTGTGGTAAGAGTGAAGGTAATGAATCTTCAAATAATGGGAACATTGAGGATAATGAAGGTGGTAAGAGAATGAGAGAGTCTCCAGCATGGATGAGGGATTATGTTAGTGGGGAGGGTCTCGGGTTATCTGAAGATGAAGGTAACTTGGTCCTAATGGTGTCAAGTGATCCTTTATACTATGAAGAAGCAGTGAAGGAAGCAAGTTGGAGATTAGCCATGGACAGCGAAATCAAGTCCATAGAGAAAAACAAGACATGGACATTGGTTGCATTGCCTATCGGGGCCAAGAAAATTGGGGTGAAATGGATCTATAAAACCAAGTACAATGAGCATGGAGAACTTGAAAAGCACAAAGCACGTTTGGTGGCTAAAGGGTACACACAGAAACATGGAATAGACTACACAGATGTCTATGCTCCAGTGGCAAGAATGGAAACTGTGAGGATGGTAGTGGCCCTGGCAGCTCAAAGCAACTGGAAAATATTCCAGTTAGATGTGAAATCAGCCTTCCTCCATGGTGAACTAAATGAAAATGTGTATGTTGAGCAACCGAGGGGTTATGAGATCAAGGGAAGTGAGGACAAAGTCTACAAACTGCACAAGGCTCTATACGGCTTAAAGCAAGCTCCACGAGCCTGGTTCAGTCGCATAGAGACTTACTTTGTCAATGAAGGTTTCGAAAGATGTCCAAATGAGCAGACCCTTTTCACAAAACGGAACAAAGAAGGTAAAATGCTTATTGTAAGTGTTTATGTTGATGATTTAATCTATACTGGTGATGATGAAGAGATGCTTAGCAGTTTCAAGTGTTCAATGATGCAAGTTTTTGAGATGACTGATCTAGGAAAAATGAAGTTCTTTCTTGGCATTGAAGTGTCACAACAATCTGATGGTATCTTCATTTGCCAAAAGAAGTATGTACTGCAGGTTTTGAAGAGATTTGGAATGCTAGAAAGTCATGAAGTCAATAGTCCCATAGTTCCAGGTTGCAAGTTAAGCAAGAATGAAGATGGAGCTGAAATTGATGATTCATATTACAAGCAAATTGTAGGAAGTCTCATGTATCTCACGACAACTCGTCCAGACATAATGTATAGTGTAAGAGGTACATGGCTAAACCTACCGAGCTTCATTTACAAGCTGCCAAGAGGATATTGAGGTACTTGAAGGGTACCTTTGATTATGGAATCATGTACAAGAAGGGAAGTTCAGATGAGCTGATTGCTTACACAGACAGTGACTATGCTGGTGACTTAGATGATAGGAAAAGCACTTCCGGTTATGTTTTCCTTTTAAGTTCTGGAGCAGTATCTTGGCTTTCGAAGAAACAGCCAATTGTCACATTGTCAACCACAGAGGCAGAGTTTGTGGCAGCTGCTGAGTGTGCAAGTCAAGTGGTGTGGATGAGAAGGGTGTTGGAGCAGCTGGGACATGTTCAGAAGAAGGGTACCGTAGTCATGTGTGACAACAGCTCCACCATCAAATTATCAAAGAATCCTGTCATGCATGGGAGAAGTAAACACATTGATGTACGTTTTCATTTCTTGAGAGAGCTTGCTAAGGATGGAACTGTTGAGTTATTGCATTGTGGGACTAAGGAGCAGACTGCAGATGTGATGACAAAGCCATTGAAGTTGGATGCTTTCCTGAAGCTTAGAAGTCAGATGGGCATTTGCAAGGCAGTGGAGCTAAACTAATTGTGTATCACAGTTAGTTTAGGGGAGGCATTGATAGGTTATTGCTTGTTTTTAGGAGTTTACTGAGTCCTGCTTACTCAGTCCTTGTTTTTGGTTAATAAATCCCTAGTCTTTAGGACTAGTTGGGACAGTTAGCAGATATAATGCTGAACGTGTGCTTCTATTTAGTTTTTCTGTTATTTTCTGTAAGGCTATATAAAGCCAAGCTTGTTCAATAAGAAGTAGAGAATTCAGTCCAGATTGTTTTGTTCTTCAATCCAGGTTGTTGTGTTCTTGTTCAGAGCTATCTCATTTGATCAAAGTTCTCAACAGTTTGGAACTGTTACTAGCTGAACCTCTGATAGATTCAGTTCAGAATTTCTCTGAAGCTGCAAAGCATATACCTTCTTTCTATATATCCTTCGTCCTAATCCCTCTGGCTACGAACTCTAGAGAAGCTGTGTCAGCAATCATGGCTGCAAGTAACAAGAAGCCTAGAACTACGTCTCTCACATTTTCTGAGGTTAATTCAAATATATTACTATACTACACGCAACAACAACTCTTTTTCTCTCTGGTTTGTTTATTTTCAACTGAAAATTATATGTAGAATTATGCACTATAAAATCCATATTTTTTAGTTGGTTGAAGATCAAGAAAAGAAATTTGAGATTAATTTAACTTTTGAAGTTGCTACTGAATGCAGATATATGGGGGGAGTGATCATGAACAATATCCTTGGATTGTCTCTGCTCTTATCTATTGTGTATGCACGGGACTTGACATGGGATTTCTCTGCAGAAGTTTTAGTTCTCGTCATCATTTGTGCTGTTATGGGTGCTCTTGCTAGCTTCCATAATAAATTTCCAGTTTGGACATGCTCTGTTGCTTACTTTCTATACCCATTCTCGTTAGTGTTGGTTTATGTTCTTAACTATGGTTATGGTTGGTCATAATAATTATGAACTCATTGGATAACGGTCAAACCATTTGTTTGTAATAATCTCTGAATTTGTCAGCGCAATTGAAATTTGAAAGTAATTCCCTACGATTAATCTACATGTACAATTTTGAATTTAGAAGGGTACCTCCACTTCCTCCCATATTGGCTTTTGTATTTATAAGGAATTTGATTGAAGATGTTTTATTTTCATTAATGGTAAAATTACAAGTATCTATAATGACTTGTACATCTTATATTCTATGTTTTTAATCTATAAATGCAAAAAAGTGTGTGTTTCGTATTCTGAGTTTATTATTACATCAGGCGCTTTCATTAATATCTGACTATGATAGGTTTAAGTTGGATAATGCTCATCACATGTAGCATGCTCGAGTTCTATCATGTATCTGATATGAGGTTATCGAAGCTAGCTTCCTAGTTAGCAGTGGGATCAATATACTTTTCTATATTGTAAATTTCTAGATATGAGGTTATTCAAATTAGCTTCCTAGTCAATTGTTGCAACAGTTGGACTACACTTTGGACAATCTGGAAGAGGAGAATCAGAAAACAAAATCATTTTCAATCACAGTGATACTGGTAGAACTGATGGCGCAGACAGTGACTAATTCTACAAATGATCTAAGCTCTTCTCTAGCAATGGGGATGTAATGCAGGAGTGTACGTGGAGCAGTACAAATTTTGATATGTTCATGTTTGGGTGCTATCACTTATTATTGTAAATCGTTTCCTGTAAAGTTTGGTGAATTCTTGCTTCACCAACCTTTGTAACTCTGTTTTCTATTGCACTAAAAATCTGTTTCCTGGGTCGTTGTTTGATCTGATTTTATTATGTAAATAAATGATACTATACTGAAGTTTTTATTATTCACATGTTCCCATATTTGTTTTATTGAATTTCGGCCTGTCAATATTATTTCTTGTTCCTTCACACATAAAAAAAAAAAAAAAATTTACATTGTAAAAATCACAAGGCAGAAATTGGAGATGCAGGGGCAGAGCCAGCAGCAACCTGTTTTCTCACCTCTGCATGAAAATTCTCCAAGGATTGAGATGGCAGCGTAAACAAAGCCAACAAACCCTCAACACCATTCTCATTCTTGTGATGTACAACAGGTGTAACCATCCCCGGCACTGGTCCAGCTCCAGCTCTGAGTGGTCCACCGTAAACCGCCGAATCCCACCCAAAATCAATATCTACGAAATTCAGTTTGCTCATGTCTGTCACCATAAATGCTCCTTCCTCGCAAAACCCTCTACGTCCATTCAGCTCTATGAAATCCAACACCGAGGCCCTGTACTCATCTCCAATAATTCCCTTTTTGATTTCTGATATCAACTTTGCTGCATTACTTAATGGTTTTTCAACCAGATCTGATGCCTTAGCACTAACACAAGGGAACACAACTGAACTTCCATAGTAACCATTTGGTAATCTAGGTTTGTAACGGAAACGAGTATCAGCTGGGAATAGAAGTTTTGCGATGCTTTCAGGTTTAAGGATGACTCTAGTTCTAGCCCTCCATAGGCACGACGCCATGGCATCAAATGTGGCACATTTCCCCCCATTTATTTGAGCTTTAAGGTTGGCTATATCTGCGTTGGATAGGAAGACTGAAGTTTGTGCAAGTTGTCTGAAATCGGTTTGTGTGGGTAACGTGATCTGGGACTTGGAAGAAGGGTGATCAAGGTCATATTCAGGGTGTGCATAGGACACACGAGGAGGAGTTCTGGGTTTTAAGGTTTCTCTTCCCCAGGAAGGTGTGATGGATGGAGTATCTCGATGAGGATTTTGGCAGAATTCAGATATAGCAGTTATGAATTGAAGAACGCCGAAAGCATCACATACACAATGGTTATATGTATAGGCCAACACAAAGCCTCCACAAGCAAGACGAGTTACCTGAAGCATGAACAAACAAATCCACAAATTAAAATGAGAATGTAATGTTATTATCATCAATCATATATATTATTACCAAACTTTTATGCTGTATATATATTATATCAATAAATATATCACCAACCTGAAATCGGAGTAATGGTGAATCAATGACAAAGTCACTACCCCATACATCATCCATCAGTAGACTATCCCACTGAGGAAAAGGGGGCTGAAGCAGCCCTCCCCCAACCTCCCGCAACCTCTCTAGTGTAATGTCACACTTCGCCTCCCTAAATAGAACTCCCTCGCCGCAGCAATCCACAACAAGCTTCCCATTTTCTACATTTCTAAGCCTACCTGCTATAGGATAGTAGTGAACAAGAGCCTTGGATAAACCCATCCTTATAACAGGGACGGGATCAATGAAACAGCCACCACCACCGTGAGCAGCTGTTATGTTTGGGGGGTAGAAATGTACAAAAGGAGTATGGTTTCGCAGACCAGCTTGATCATCTATGTTTGATAAATATTTGAATTCGTGAGGGGTTGGTAACTGGGGTTGGATGAACTCCGGCTTCCCTACTTGCACATTGAAATGAGGCAATGGTGCCATTGTTATTTTGACTTGGCTTGTAGGAGGACAATTCCAGTTGTGTGTTTTGGGAGGGTGTGTAGTACTAGTGATGGATATTGTTTAAATACACGAGGAAGGGACTCTAGATTAGAGAAGCCATTTTTTAACTTGCACTTGAGAGAATCTATTTCTGAGCATAAAAAAGGTGTAGTGAATGGGGTAGAGGTGCTCCGTTTTTGGTCTTACATAATTAGTTGTTTTTGTAGGGTTAGTCCTTTTAAAAAAGCAAAACCCTCCACTTACACCCACTAACCTGTATTTTTTTTGTCCATGTTCATCTTAAATTAGGATTAGTTCACATACAATTATCATGAAAAAACAGATTTATTTAATAATGAAATGAATATGATACGTGGATAGGAATATCAATTATTTTTATGAGGGTTGGATCAAATATGATAGTTCTTGTCTATTCAATTTATGCATTTACGGAATGAATTGTTACTTAAGATCAATTAGGTCTTTATTAAATTGTAATAGAGTTTGAATTATGGCTAACAAAAATGAAAATGATACACAAAAATTCTCTGAGAATAGATACACGCCCTTTAATAAACACATGGGATACTCGAAAAACGAAATCACAGTCCTTGGATATAATTAATGAGTATTTGGAAGGACTATGGTATAATTATATAAAGTTTGAAAATGATTGAGTTTAAATGTAAATAAAATTAAATTATGAGGACGAAATGGAGAAAAAAAATAAAATTGAATACATTTACTGTTCCTCCACTGTTAATGTGGAGGAGGATCTTTCGTTATAGATAACGAAAAAAAACCCATTAGACAAGAAGAGAAAATCTTGTTTTGATGTTGTAAAGTAGGGGTGGGCATCCCATCCCGCAATCTCGATTACGTCCCGATTTTTTCGGGTCTTAATGAGATTGAATAATTTCATTCCGATCTCGTCCCGTCCCGTTCTAGAATGGGATGGGATGGGATGAAGATTTTCAATCCCGCTAATCCCGTCCCGTCCCAAGCTATTTTTTTGAATATTTATTATTAATATTTATTATTTATTTATTTATTTTTATTTATATAAACTTACAGATGACTGGCAGAAACTCATGGTGTTTGCAGTGATAACAGAAATGTTACTTCAAGAAATAAATATTCATTAAGCAAGAGAAAAATAGCAGACTATTGCTTGGATTCCCAATAAAAGTAGCTCCAATTATTTAACTTCCAAATATGGATAATACCCAGGTGAAGATGAAAAATGACTATTGACTATGTAATACATATTCAGAAGGGAACATTCAAGGGCGGAGCCAAGAATTTGAGATGCCCCAGACTGTAAAAATAATTTTTTTTAATTACAATATATGTATTGATGGTAAACCATTATAAATATGTTAGAGCATCACAAATAGGTCTATATTTCTTTCCTAACAAAAGATGAAATGTCATTTTATCAAGGAAACATGAATTTTGTTTTTCACAGTAATAAAATTGTAAAATCGGTTGGGAGGCCATCACAGCGACACAATACTCTTAGTGGGTCCCATTTATCATGTCATTTTCTAAAAGTCAAGCCCACTCGACTTCATTGTTAGGAAATTTAGTGGCTACCCTTATATTTGCATGCCACATCTATATCTAATTATAAGAAAATTATTTTTCACGCTCTTATATAATGATAATCTTCGCGGCAGTCACATGAAGCACGTTGATCCTGTCCCGACCCGTCCCGAATCCGTTTGGGATGAGACGAGATTGGGATGAGATTTTTCTCATTCCATCCCGTCCTGGTCCTGTATGAACGGGATGGGATATAGATGGGTATATCTCGTCCCATGGCCACCCCTACTGTAAAGATCCTTTTCATTTTTTTTTTTTTACCCAAAAATAATAATTTTCCTCCTCAATGGCGAGAGATTCTTTTCAAAAAAGTATTTTAATGAATTTGTTAAGTAAACTAATAATTGAAGTCAATTTTCATTATAAAAATGAAAAATACCCATTAAATATTTGTTTTACCCAAAAGACAAAAGTTAATCTTTTCCCTCGTAAACCGTGAGAGAATCCTTTCGAATAAGTATTTTAATGGATTTGGTTGGTAAAAGTAATAATTGTAGTCAAATTTCATTAAAAAAAATGAAACACTCATTAAACAAGGAGAGGAATCTCTTTTTTTGATGCTGTAAATATTCCTTCCCTTTTGTTTTACCCAAAAATAATATTTTTCCTCCACATGGAAACAAACCATTGAGAATTAGTTTATTATTGATTGTTGGAGATCGAGGGGGACTCACATGCACGATTCCAGTGCACATTTATTCTATCCGTTGGATCTAGATAAAAATGATCTAACGACTTTCATTCTCTCTCTCCACTAACTTGTTAGAAATTAAACTCACAATTCACTTATTACAAATTAAATTACATATTTCACTTTTTTTTAATCAAAATCTACACTATTCAACACACATTTCGAGAAAAATCAAATGATTCAAAATTAATTACATATGATTCAAGTGTAATGTCTCATGAAGTCAATACCCTAAATGTCAAAATTCTCCGCAATGAGAATATTAGTAAGATGCATTATATTTCTACAAGAAATGGAACTCATTCGTCGGCATCTATCACACGTACGACAAAATGCATAGGTGTTACAAAAAATAGTTGGCAAATAAAAGCCACATGGAATAGAGACAATTATGAATTCATTTATCTATTTGTCTGAGTTTCTGTCCTAAAGTGCACTAAGAATAGAGACGAATTTTTTGTATCATAGAAAACTAACAACCATCAATGTTACACTAAAATTGGTTGAATATTGTCTTAAGAACATCACATTCAGCAAGCCTTAGATTACATCTCATCCCTTATAACACTGTTACAGATTATCATAAACACTCGTGCCTCCTTCAAGGAAGTAAAAAACAAATGAGCTTGGACATTAACTTGGTTTCGTGATTTTAGTTGGGGTTAGTTCATGAGAAAATTAGCCTTATATTAAACTAACTTTACCGAGGTAAAACACTAGCTAGCCTATGGATCTGAAAAGTATATTATGATTTTATTTTTATCTATTGTTATTTTTATTTTATTTTACAGTATGTTCGTTTGAAAAATTGTCAAAATCATTCACATCGGTTTACGATTTTCCAGTATTAGAAACCGAAAATTAGCGAACCGATATATCATATATAGTCTTGTAGCAAAATTCAAAAAAAAGATGAACTACTACTAGGGGTAGGAGAAGTCTTTGATTGGTAATTAGTGGTTAGACATTAATTAGGGTATGGACGTGCTCTATGTGTGCAAATATTCAATATTTTTTTATTTTATTACAACATTGTAAAAATTATTAATGAATTTTTAAACAAAAAATTATTTATAATTTTAAGAACCTATGTATAGTTTATGAATAATTAAATAACTTCAAATAAATTATGGTGCTAGGGCTTAAGTATAATTAATTAATGTTTAAGAGAGACTGATTTTGATTGTAAGAATATGGAATATGGATGACAAAATAAGAAATTAAAAAGTTAGTTGTAAAGGCATTTTTATAATTTTTAGATAATTTGATCAAGGACCTTTAAATAAATTATGTTAGGGGCTTAGGTATAATTTATCATTATTTAAGAGGAGTATAAATTATGAAATGTGAAAGGAAATATGAAAAATACAAATGTTAGATGTGGAGCCTATTTATAATTTAGAAATACTTGGAGGGCTTCAAATATTTATGTTAATGGCTTAGATATAATTAATGAGTATTTGAAAGGGTTGTGATATAATTATATAATGTTTGGAATGGACTGAGTTTAAATATCAATAAAATTAAATTATGAAGACAAAATAGAGAAAAAAATCAGGTGGAATACATTTTACTGTTCCTCTACTGTTCAGAAAAAAAAAACCCATTAAATAAGGAGAGAAAGCTTTCTTTGATGCTTTAAAGATCATTTTCAATTTATTTTTACCCAAAAATAATATTTTTCCTCATAAATGGTAAGAGATTCCTTTCAAGTAAGTATTTTAATGAATTTGTTAAATAAACTAATAATTGTAGTCAATTTTCATTAAAAAAAATTAAAACAAACCCATTAAATAAGGAGAGAAATCTCTCTTTGATGCTGTAAAGATCTTTTCCTTTTTGTTTTACCCAAAAATAATATTTTCCCAACTTATGGAAACAAATCATTGACAATTAGTTTATTATTAATTATTGGAACGCTTTAATGAATGCTTAAACAAATCAAAAGGTGACCCTCAGTTAAATTATATGGATGAAGCATATGTTATATTTCTTATTAAGATTTGTTTACAACCACAAATTGTTGCTTATTTGTCCTGCATGTTGAGTTCCAACAAGTGGGTAAATTTAATCTTATCTCATTTTTTTCCCCACTTGTTTATCTCTCTTAATCAAAGACGTTAATGTTTAGAGTATTTTAAAAGGATAATTCTACTCAGCCTAGCCAGACAAAACTAATTAGTGTCTGGCGGAATAGAATTCCAACTTTACCCCTCTCTCCATGGTGGTGGAGGTGAATACATTAGATTTGAATAGAGCGGGGGGGGGGGGGGGATTCGAATTCTACTCCGTAGACACTAATCAATGTTGTCTGGCCAGGTTGAGTAGAATTCTCCATTTTAAAATGATTGTTATTTTGTTGGTTCATGGATGAGAGATTTGGATCTACCTAGAGCTAATTTGTATAAGATTAAGTTTCTTAATTGAATAATAATGAATAGTTAATTGAAATAAAAAGTATGCTAGTTATAGATTGAGTATACCGGTTTTAGGCTCTAGTCACGATTTTTGGCCGTGGCAAATAAACTAACTGTTTTGAACCGTGGCCATCTCCGTGTAGCTAATCAGGTCTTTTGGTATAGTGTATGTTCATTTTATTTGAAATTAAGATGTTTTGATTACTTGAAAATTAATAAATTATTCCAAGGGCAAAGCAACCGGTCTGAATCTATGCCATCACAGATGCAATGGTATGTCATAACAAGTTTTGAATATCCAAAACAAGTTTTCACAGTAAGCAATAGCTTTGGGGTTGGCCATACGATCAAGAAGTCGTAACTTGCACTATCAAATGTGGACTTATAATGTGAAACTGATAAAACACATAAATGACACGAAAAAAATGCACAAACGAAAGAATGTAGACACCACTTGTAAGTCAAAATTCTTACGGAGCTAATGAGTACGAGTGGAATGCAACTACAAAAAAATCAAAAATCAATTCAGACCAACCATAATGACAAAACTAAAGCTGAGCTGCCTCCCAGAAGCGCTCGATTTAACGTCGTTAGCCCGACGAAACACATAAAGTACCTATAAGATGACCATTGATGGCAAAGAAATATGTCCTCAATCCCGATACACATAATCTTTTAATAACATCACATCATCCTCAACTTCTGATGTAGGCAACTCTAATAATGGTTTAACACGCTGACCATTGACTTTAAAAGCACAATCATCCTTAGGATCAAGAATCTCAATAGCTCCATGTGAAAAAAACGGTTTTCACAACATAAGGTCCATATCATCGAAATCGTAATGTTCGGAAAGAGATGCAATGAGAATTAAGTAACAAAATCTTTTGAAAAGGCTCAAAGGATTTACGGAGAATGGATTTTATCATGAAACACCTTCACTTATTCTTTGTAAATTTTAGCACTTTGGTATGCATCATTCCTAATTTTTTCTAACTCATTAAGTTTGAACTTATGATGTGATCCAGCCTTATCTATATCCAAATTAAATGTTTTGATATCATAATTAAGGACGATGTTCCAATTTCACAGGTAGATGGAAAGCTTACCAAAAACAAGTCTATATGGAAACCTTCCAAGCGGGGTTTTAAACATTGTCCTATGAGCCCAAGGAGCGTCATTCAAACGTAGTGGCCAACTCTTACTGTCTAGTCAAACAGTTTTCTCTAAAATGTATTTAATTTTTCGACTGGAAATTTCAACTTGCCCACTTGTTTGTGGATGATAGGGAGTACCTACTTTATGAGTGATGAAATATTTCTTAACTAATAGTACTCAAATGATCTATGACAAAAATGAGAACCATTATCAGTTATAATAGCACGCGGAGTACCAAAACGAGAAAAAATATTTATCTTTCAAATTTTTTACTACAACCTTGTAATCATTCATTTTACAAGGTACCGTTTTCATTTGGAAACATAATCAACAGCTAGAAGGATGTAAAGATAACCAAACGATGAAGGGAAAGGTCGCATAAAGTCAATACCCCAAACATCAAAAATCTCCACAATGAGAATATTAGTAAGAGACATTATATTCCTTCGAGAAAATGGAACCCATTTGTAGGTATCTATCACACGTAAGAAAAAATGCATAGGTGTCACGAAAAATAGTTAGCAAATAAAAGCCACATTGGAATAGAAACGATTAGGTATTCATTTATCTCGAAGTAGTCAATTAATTTATCTATTCACCTGAGTTTCTATCCTAAAGTGCAATAGGAATAGAGATGGATATGTTGTATCTTGGAAGATTAACGACCATCAATGTTGTACCGAAATGGGTTGAATATTGTCTTAAGGATATTGCATTCAACAAGCCTCAGATAACATCCTACCCCCTCTAACACTATTTTTAGATTGTCATAAACATCCCCAACCTCTTTCAAAGAAAAAAAAATCAACTTGAAAATTAACTTGGTTTCATTATTTACAATGGGGTTAGTTCATGAGAAAATTAGTCTTACATTAAACTCCTAACTATATAAACTTTAACGAGGTAAAGTACTATCCTATGGATGTTGTTTGAAAAGTATTTTATGATTTTATTTTTATCTATTTTTTTCGTTATACTTTTTTTACAATCAATCATGTTCGATTGAAAATTGTCAAAATCGTTCACATCGGTTTGCTGGTTTTGAGTATAGAAACAGAAAATTACCGAACCGATATGTCATATATAGTCATGTAGCAAAGTTCAAAAAAAAAAAAAAAACTACTTAACAATACAGCACATGTTTTGGTTTCCACCGCAGATCAACAGTTATGTAATATTTAGTTGGCTCTATTATGAAATACCCTTGCCAAAAAAAAAAAAAAGAACTACTATGGACAAGATAAGTCTTTGACTGGTGATTAGTGGTTACACATTAACTAGGGTATCAACATGCTCTACGTGCGCGAATATTCAGTAATTTTAAAAATGTGTAATAATATTGTTCATTTGTAAGGGCTTATTTATGATTTATAGATAACTGAAGGACTACGAATAAATTATGTTAGGGGCTTAGATGCAATTAATGAATATTGAGAGTGACTGGGTTTGATTATAAATCATCTGAATTTGGAAAAGCAAAAGTGTAAAAAAATGTAATTGTAATTTTTCAATTAAAAGACACAAGTATCCCTAGAACTATTCATTGGTCTTTGGTTTTACATGTAATTATTAAGAATAGGAGAGAGCAAACTTGGAAAGTAAAGTTGGAGTTAAAGACATACATTTTTCACTATTAATTTGGAGAATAGGAGTTATAGTAGTTTAGATAGATAAGGAAATCCCTCGCATCGTTTGCTTGGAAAGGAAACCTCAACACTTTGGCAAAAATGAAACAGTTCCTTCGTTGGCAAGTTAGATCAGGCGATGATATCGATCTCTGGAAAGACTATTGGGTCCGACCAGGTTTCACTCTAGCCGAATGCCCCTCCTTCACTTCTGTCTCGATGGAATTCCCTAACATGATCTTGGACTTTTGGGAATCCCCAGTTGGCTCCATCAGATCTTGGAACTCGACTCTTTTTCGAGTCTGGTTTCCACTTTTGGTGGTGGTCGATATTTTGGATATCCCTATCCGTTCCTCTTCTGACCACGATAGGCTCATTTGGACCTATGACAAAAGTGGAGTCTCCTAAGTCAAGAGTGCCACCAAAGCATTCCTTGCTGACATCTGGGAAATGTCTTCCTCTCGAGGTCTCGATAATCCCATCCCAGCTAAACTCCTCCGTGACCTATGGCGGATTAAGGCACTGGCTAACGCAATCCTTCTTATCTGGAAAATTGTTCAGAATATCCTACCAACAATGTCAAACTTAAATAAGATTCATGTCCCTATTAAAAACCTTTTAAAAATAATATTTTGAATTTTGAATAGAATTCCAACTTTACCCCTCTCTCCATGGTGGTGGAGGTGAATACATTGGATTTGAAGGGGGGGGGGGGGGGATTGGAATTCTACTTCGTAGACACTAATCAGTGTTGTCTGGCCAGGTTGAGTAGAATTCTTCATTTTAAAATGATTGTTATTTTGTTGGTTCATGGATGAGAAACTTGGATCTGCCTAGAGATAATTTGTATGAGATTCAGTTTCTTAATTAAATAATAATGAATAATTAACTGAAATAAAAAGTATGCTAGCTATAGATTTGAGTATGTTCATTTTATTTGATATTAAGATGTTTTGATTACTTGAAAATTAATTAATTATTCCAAGGGCAAAGCAACCGGTCTGAATCTATGCCATCACAGATGCATTGGCAGTGTTCTAAAAATCGGTCTAGGCGGCCGCCTAGGCGCTAGAAGTTGGAAAATCGCCCAGATTAATGGCTGGGCGGGCTGTCTGGGAGGTTCTGGGTAGTCTGGGCGGGCTTTAGGCGAGTCTGGGCGGGCTCTAGGCGGACTCTAGGCGGGTCTAGGCAATTTTTATTTATTTTAATTAATTTTTTTTTTTAATATGGCTGATTGTGTTCTTATTTTATTTTATTTCCTACTTTTTAGAAATAAACTATTTAATTATTTTTTATTCAGTATATGTCTAAATGTAGCAAAATGATGATTACTTAATGGAATTCTCAAATGATCTGTCGGTACCAATTTTACTAATGTAGATTTTATCAAACATAACTGAGGTTATTCATGCAATTTGAAGAAAAATAAAAGAGTACACATTCAAATTTATATAAAGTACCCATCATGACCAACTTCAGTCATTTGAGTTTTAATAAATTTTGTTCACGATTGGTAATTTTTCATATTTTTAAATTTTGTATATGTATATTGGCATTAAATTGGATGTAATTGATAATGTATTATGCAACTATGCTTAACTTTTGTAAATTATTAAAGTAATAATACAAAATCTAAGACCGCCTAGGTGCCGCCTAGGCGCCCGCCTAGGCCCCTGGGCGCTAGGCACCTGCTCGCCGCCCGCCCAGCGCCTAGCGATTTTTAGAACACTGTGCATTGGTATGTCATAACAAGTTTTGAATATCCAAAACAAGTTTTCACAGTAAGCCATAGCTTTGGGGTTGGCCATACGATCAAGAAGTCATAACTTGCACTATCAAATATGGACATATAATGTGAAACTGATAAAAGACATACATGACACGAAAAAATGCACAAACGAAAGAATGTAGACAACACTTGTAAGTCAAAATTCTTACGGAGCTAATGAGTACGAGTGGAATGCAACTACAAAGAAATCAAAAATCAATTCAGACCAATCATAATGACAAAACTAAAGCTAAGCTTCCTCCCAGAAGCGCTCGGTTTAACGTCATCAGCCTGACGAAACACATAGAGTACCTATAAGATGACCATGGATGGCAAAAATATGTCCTAAATCCGGATACACATAATCTTTTAGTAACATCACATCAACCTCGACTTCTAATGTAGGAAACTCTAATAATGGTTTAACATGCTGGCCATTGACTTTAAAATCACAACCATCCTTAGGATCAAGAATCTCAATAGCTCCATGTGAAAAAAACGGTTTTCACAACATAAGGTCCATATCATCGAAATTGCAATGTTCGGAAAGAGATGCAACGAGAATGAAGTAACAAAATCATTTGAAAAGGCTCAAAGGAATTACGGAGAATGGATTTTATCATGAAAAACCTTCACTTGTTCTTTGTAAAAATTAGTACTTTGGTATGCATCATTCCTAATTTCTTCTAACTCATTAAGTTTGAACTTATGATGTGATCCAGCCTTATCTATATCCAAATTAAATGTTTTGATAGCATAATTAAGGATGATGTTCCAATTTCAAAGGCAGATGGCAAGCTTACCAAAAAAAAGTCTATATGGAAACCTTCCAAGCGGGGTTTTAAACGTTGTCCTATGAGCCCAAGTAGCGTCATTCAAACGTAGTGCCCAACTCTTACTGTCTAGTCGAGCAGTTTTCTCTAAAATGTATTTAATTTTTCGACTGGAAATTTCAACTTGCCCACTTGTTTGTGGATGATAGGGAGTACCTACTTTATGAGTGATGAAATATTTCTTAACTAATAGTACTCAAATGATCTATGACAAAAATGAGAACCAGTATCAGTTATAATGGCACGCGGAGTACCAAAACGAGAAAAAATATTTATCTTTCAAATTTTTTACTACAACCTTGTAATCATTCATTTTACAAGGTACCGTTTTCATTTGGAAACATAATCAACAGCTAGAAGGATGTAAAGATAACCAAACGATGAAGGGAAAGGTCGCATAAAGTCAATACCCCAAACATCAAAAATCTCCACAATGAGAATATTAGTAAGAGACATTATATTCCTTCGAGAAAATGGAACCCATTTGTCGGTATCTATCACACGTAGGAAAAAAATGCATAGGTGTCACGAAAAATAGTTAGCCAATAAAAGCCACATTGGAATAGAAATGATTAGGAATTCATTTATCTCGAAGTAGTCAATTAATTTATCTATTCACCTGAGTTTCTATCCTAAAGTGCAATAGGAATAGAAATGGATCTGTTGTATCTTGGGAGATTAACGACCATCCATGTTTTACCGAAACGGGTTGAATATTGTTTTAAGGATATTGCATCAGCAAGCCTCAGATAACATCCCACCCCCTCTAACACTATTTTTAAATTGTCATAAACATCCCCAACCTCTTTCAAAGAAAAAAAAATATCAACTTGAAAATTAACTTGGTTTCATTATTTACAATGGGGTTAGTTCATGAGAAAATTAGTCTTACATTAAACTCCTAACTATATAAACTTTAACGAGGTAAAGGACTATCCTATGGATGTAGTTTGAAAAGTATTTTATTATTTTATTTTTATCTATTTATATATTTTTTTCAATCAGTCATGTTCGATTGAAAAAATGTCAAAATCGTTCACATCGGTTTGCTGGTTTTGAGTATAGAAACCGAAAATTACCGAACCGATATGTCATATATGGTCATGTAGCAAAATTCAAAATTCAAAAAAAAAAAGAGGTACTACTACTTAACAATACAACACAAGTTTTGGCTTCCACCGCAGATCAACAGTTATGTAATATTTAGTTGGCTCTGTTATGAAATACCCTTACCAAAAAAAAAAAAAAAAAAAAAAAAAAACTACTACTATTGACAAGATAAGTCTTTGATTGGTGATGAGTGGTTACACATTAACTAGGGTATCAACACGCTCTATGTGCATGAATAATCAGTAATTTTAAACAATGTGTGATAATATTTTTCATTTGTAAGGGCTTATTTATGATTTATAGATAACTGAAGGACTTCGAATAAATTATGTTAAGGGCTTAAATGCAATTAATGAATATTGAGAGTGACTGGGTTTGATTATAAATAATCTGAATTTGGGAAAACAAAAGTGTAAAAGAATGTAATTGTATTTTTTCAATTAAAAGACACATGTATCCCTAGAAATATTCATTGGTCTTTGGTTTTACATGTAATTATTAAGAATAGGAAAGAGCAAAATTGGAAAGTAAAGTTGGAGTTAAAGACATACAATTTTCACTATTCATTTGGGGAATAGGAGTTATAGTAGTTTAGATAGATAAGGAAATCCTTTGCATCGTTTGCTTGGAGGGGAAACCTTAGCACTTTGGCAAAAATGAAACGGTTCCTTCATTGGCAAGTTAGATCAGGCGATGTTATCGATCTCTGGAAAGACTATTAGGTCCGACCAGGTTTCACTCTAGCCGAATGCCCCTCCTTCACTTCTGTCTCGATGGAATTCCCTAACATGATCTCGGACTTTTGGGAATCCCCAGTTGGCTCCATCAGATCTTGGAACTCGACTCTTTTTCGAGTCTAGTTTCCACTTTTGGTGGTGGTCGATATTTTGGATATCCCTATCCGTTCCTCTTCTTACCACGATAGGCTCATTTGGACCTATGACAAAAGTGGAGTCTTCTCAGCCAAGAGTGCCACCAAAGCATTCCTTGCTGACATCTTGGAAATTTCTTCCTCCTGAGGTCTCGATAATCCCATCTCAGCTAAACTCCTCCGTGACCTATGGCGGATCAAGGCACTGGCTAACGGAATCCTTCTTATCTGAAAAATTGTTCAGAATATCCTGCCAACAATGTCAAACTTAAATAGGACTCATGTCCCTATTGAAAACCTGTGCATTTTCTGTCACAATCATCAAGAAGACGCTCCTCACCTCTTCTTTCTTTGCTCGATCATCTCTCGATTTTGGCAACTTACTCTGCTCCCTATCAATTGGGTAGCTGCCATGAACCCTCCATCCACAAACAAAGCCTTTTATTTTATGTGGGACACGACCAAACTCCATGGCTCGACTAAGGAGGAAATGTTGTCTCATTTCAATGGCAATTGTTCATAATATTTGGTCTTATCGCAATCAAATCATTTTCAACCAAATAAATTTCAATATCCAAGCTCTCTATTTTCAACACACTTAAGGAACTTGGTTCAAACAATGGTTCAACACTCCTGGCCCTAGTAACTCACATCTGGATCCTATGAACATATATATCAGACCATAGCCACGACAATTCTTGCCCCCAACCCATCCCCATCCCGCTCAATACCCGATCGGTCAGGGCCACCTCACACCAACCTTCAAAACCTTCCATGTCCGACGACCACTCCCTCCAATTGGTTGCTTTCCAAAAACAACTGCAAGCAGTCAAAAATCATCCCATCAGCACCGAAGCACACCAGGCTCAAAACATCCCTTTGGAGCTTCGGCCCGATATGATTGTGGTCTTTTATGATGCTTGTTATTTCTCTTCTTCCTAGAGAGGTGTAGTTGGAGTCTTGGCGGCGGATGCTAATGGCAGGGTCATCGCAAGATTTCCTCTCCTATATCAGGATGAGTAGCTAATAGTACAATGGCAGAGTGTGTTGCTGCAGAGGCGACATTTTTGCTTATCCTGACACGACGTTGGGAAACGAGCTTATTGTTGGGCGACTCAGGCTCCCTGATATCATTGCTCCTATCCACAAATCAGACAAGTCAATCCACAGAGTGCTGGTTGTGGTAACCTCTTCTTAGTAATATTAGACTTTTACTTTCTATGTATTGTAACTGGTTCTGTAACTTTATTCCCCTAGACCCGAACGGTGAAGCTCGCGACCTTGCTCGATTGCAGGCCAACTTTTATGTAATCTTAATTCAGGTTAATATACATGCGTAATGCTTAATAAAAAAAAAGATAGATAAGGAAAAAAAAACCCTTTAAATAAGGGAAGAAATCTTTCTTTGATGCTGTAAAGATCCTTTTCAATTTTTTTTTAACCCAAAAATAATATTTTTCCTCATAAATGGTAACAGATTCCTTTCAAGAATGTATATTTTTAATGAATTTGTCAAGTAAACTAATAAGTGTAGTCAATTTTCATTAAATAAAATGAAACAAACCCATTAAATAAGGAAAGAAATTTCTCTTTGATTCTGTAAAGATCTTTTCCTTTTTGTTTTACCCAAAAATAATAGAGTGATTCTACGTGACGAGGAAACCAGCGAGGAAAGGGAGGTGGCGGGGGGTGAACCGTTCACCCCCCTCGAGATGCGCGTGCCAAAAAAGTGGGCACACATCTCGAGGGGGTGAACGGTTCACCCCCCGCCACCTCCCTTTCCTCGCTGGTTTCCTCGCCCACTTCCTCGACATTTAGAATTTCTAAAAATAATATGTTCCGTACTTATGGAAATAAATCATTGACTATTAGTGTATTATTGATTGTTGGAGGCTTTAATGAATGCTTAAACAAATCAATAAGTGACCCTTAGTTAAATTATACTCATTAAATTATATGGATGAAGCATATGTTTTATTTTTTTATCAATTATTCCACATCACTAAAAGCATTGTCTCACTGTACCATTCTATTTTATTTTATTTTTTTCTTATTTACCCACACCACCAAAATATGGAAAATCTAAACCCCCAAAATCGCAATTCCCCCTTCCCCAAAATCACAAAAACCCTTCGATTTCCTCTTCTTTTCCCCCATCTCTCCCTCCTCGGTTGCATTCTCTTATATCTTCCTCGCATTCCACTACATTCCCCTAGGAGGAACTTAAATTGATTTTGGCAAAAAAATGTAAACTTTAAAAACTATTTCAAAAAAGTAAACTTCAAAAACTTTTTCAAAAAAAGCAAACTTCAAAAACTTTATTAGAAATCACAAAAATAAAAGTAAACTTCAGCAATTTTGGCAGAAAATGTATTGTTCGCACGATCCAATGCGAGAATTTGCAAAAACCTTGCAATGACCAATGCATTTCGCAGAGATCCATGCGAGATTCTTGCAAAATCCCGCATGGGTTCAGGTCAATAGGACAAAAGATTTTATGAAATTTCTTAAGAAAAAAGTATTGTTCACGGGAACAAATGCAAGGTTTTTGCAAAACCTCGCATTGTCCCAGGCAAGTTTTTTGCATATCCTCACATAGGTCTGGGTGAATGGGTGAAAACTGACTTTTTTTCGGGATATATTTGTGCGACTTTAGTAAAATGACCATAACTTACTCATTTCAAAACATTTTCAAGTGATTCAAATTGTGTTTATTAGATAACGAAGAGTACTACAATTTTCATTTTTGATTAGCTTGAGAATTGGTCTTGATCGAGCACATAAGTTGGGCGAAATTCAGGGACACTACCCCATTTTCACTGCGAGACAGATTTGCGCGACTTTAGTAAAATGACATAACTTGCTCATTTCAAAACATTTTCAATTGATTCAAATTGTGTTTATTAGATAAGTCAGACTACTACAATTCTAGTGTTTTGATCAGCTTGATAATCGATCTCGATCGAGCATATAAGTTGGCCGAAAGTCAAGGACACTACCCCATTTTCATTTTGAGATAGATTTGCACGACTTTAGTAAAATGACCATAACTTTCTCATTTCAAAACATTTTCAAGTGATTCAAATTATGTTTATTAGATAACTCAGATTACTACAATGTTCATGTTTTGATGAGCTTGAGAATCAGTCTCAATTGAGGGTTTAAATTAGTTAAATGTTACTCTATTTTATGTTACTATTTTTTTAATAGATGGTGAAGCAATCGAATGGGGGAGAGAGTAGAGAAGAAAGGGGGAGAGAAATCAAACTAATCAAATGAATATGGGAGAATAATTCGATTAGGGCAAATACAATTTGAATGCGAGAGGGAAGATGCGAGAAGAATAAGTTTTGCGTTTTGAATGGGGGAGAAAAATTATAATTTGCTTGTTTATATTGGTGGTGTGGGAAATAAAGGAGGTGGTGTGGGAGAGTATAATGGTGTGAGACAGTACTTTTGAAGCAATGTAGTTAAAGTCATTCAAAGTCACTGCTTAAAGTCAAAAGACAAGTCAAGCCATAACATCTCGTTTCGCTTCAGTCAAAGCCAAGCCACTACCCTGAAGGAAAAAAAACATCGCTTTTAGCGCTTTTTGTTGAAGCGTGAAGCCACCAAAGTCATGGCTTCATTAAACAAAACATTCTTTTTCTTTTTTGCATTTTTTATCTTTCTTCTTCTCGTAATTTTTTCTCTTTTTCCTTCTCTCTATAGGCCAGGTTTCATGGCTGAATCAAAGAGCTTCAACAGAGCAGGAGTTGGAGATCTTGTTTGTTCGATGTACAAATCTTCTTATCTTCAATAGAGCTTCACCGAAATTTCCACTGTCATGACCCCGAAGGAGGAACCCACATTTATATATTGATTATCTATGCATTAATAATCTATACATTAATAATGTTGTTATTTTTTGTTTACTTAAAAGTGATTGAGTAATAGATTATGAAAGAAAATTGTAGAGCAACAAAGAGTAGTACTCGAGAAGACATTGGTTGGAAGTATGGTGGTACAGTGAATGGTAACAAACATATCATAACATAAGAAGCAATATGAAAACTTACATTAACTTGAGCTAACACCTCTAAATCTAGTAGAAAAACATAATCTATATATTTAGAAGTTTAGATACAAGCAAAATGCATATATTTACATTTTTTATATAAAATTAAAATCATTTTAGGGTCATTTTACTTGCGTAAAGTGATCGCTTTTCGCTTAAAGCTAAGCCATGGCAATTGTTTCCCATTCGCTTCACGCTTTAACTACCTTGGTTTGAAGTTCAAATTATTACTTCTTTCTACAGTAGGGATGAAGTCAAACCTAAAAGGGATGAGTAGGGTTGGACTAAGAATTGAGCTTTTGTATAGACTAGTTTATGGTATAGTTTTTTAGCCCACTTGGGCCAGAAACTCACCCGTGTTTAAATGACTTGGCTTTTCTGTATAGATTCTAAAAATTTATTATCTTTCAAATCTGATTGTTGGGTTTAAATGGCATGATCCAAAATAGAATCTTAAAATTTATTATATATGTTTCATGTATCTTTAAATTTTGTAATTTTTTTTTTACACAGTGAAATTTTCTTAAAATCAAGTACCAAAATCACAATCCTTAATTAGGAGAAATGGGGCTTACATGGAACCTTAGCTGATTCACTAGGCCCCTTGGATCAACTTTCATCCCAATTTCCTTGAGAATATCTTTTGAATCACTTAATATTGTAGAAAGATTGGCTTGAATTGAAAGGAATGAGAACAATACATTACTTTATTTGTAACCATGTTTTATAATCAGGTTTTGTAATCATGTTTTATAACCAGGATGATGTGGCATCGTTAGAGGAGGTTTTTTACAACCTCGAGATACACATAAACACTTTGGAGATTTCATCATTCTTTCAAGATCACGCCACGCCGCCATAGTTACAAAAACATAGTTTCCTAGCATTTTCGAATTAAAATATACAAAAGGATGAACTGGCTACAAGTGAGGATGTGAACTTAGGGTTTGGCTATTTAAAAGAAGAAAAATCTGATTAAGCGGTTAATGAGAAGGAGCATTGCACACACACAATGAATAAGAAACAAAACTAAAGTGGTTGACGCGAGGGAAAGGATGTCATGTGCACCCTGTAGGCTTACGTCGATGTTTCTGGTCATCCATATTATTTATATATTAACTTTTGATTTTTTAATTAATTTATTTTAATACGTATAATCTTGTCAACCTTCTATGGTTAATGAATATAGTGAAATTCAACTGAATTTTAGTTTTATAGATAATGGTTACTTTTATTCTTTCATTTAAGTGTTAATTAACAATCCTAAACAAGAAATTTCACCATCAAATGATTTTATTAATAAAACTTGGTTTGTTGGTGCAACAAAGTCGAAACATTTCAAAATACCGGTGCAACTGAGCCAAATAGTCGAGTATGGTAAGTTAGCCTGAAAACATTTTTACCTGTAGCTCTTTCGTCGACACTAGTTCATACCAATTTTATCTTTGAAAGACTCTTGTTATTCTAATTATAAATTAGGGAATGGGATGAAAATGTCATATTTTGTAAACCTAAAATCTTAAGCATAAGGTTGAGACTTGAGACACGAAATCTAAAATAATAATAGCAAAAAATAAAAATAAAATGAAATGAAACAACTGAAAGTGAAAAGATTCACTTAAGGTGGCAACTATCCTTACAAGTTTTTTTTTTGTTAATTTATGTCTTAAATCACAATATTTAATGGGCACGTTAGTGTGTTGAGCACTGAGAGGGGCTAGGATATGATATGAGGGTCTATATAGATGATTTTTTTTTTCCAAAAAAATTTACATTAGACATAGCAAAGTTAATATTTAAAACAAACAAATTAAAAACAATTTGGATGGTCTTTGAATATCAATTCATGGGTTCTAAATAACCAAATATGTGATCCAATAGATTAATACTCTCCAACATAAATCATGATCAACATATTCTCATTCCCATAACAGCTCTTCTACCCTCTTCCTTAGAGAACTGAAAGTAAAAGAGCTCTTCTATGTAGTTTTCTAATTAAATGATTAGCTCTCCTGAAATAATTCTAGTTAAACTTCAGAACTTAGATTTATCATATGAACTATAGGAACTAAACATTTAACATTATTGATCCATTTGTTATATCTAACAGGATTACTAAGAAGGTTGACATGTTAAGCTTATATTTAACCTTTAAAACACCGTATCTGACATGTTAAGCTGCTAAGAGCTCTCTCTGTCATAAACAGAGAAAGAAGGTAGAGCATTTTTATTTATAGTTGTTCTTTCCTTTTTATTCATCCAAAATGTTCAAACCTGGGAATTAGTCTCCGATGCTATAAACAATACCAATCAATCAACCTTTTTGAAGTTCAAAGGCGTAAGTGCTTTGGCTGAGTGCGAACACGTACAGTTTTCTAACTCCATCTCGTCCGAACTTGTAGGATACATTCTCTTGGTCAGGGGCGGATCTTGGATTGCAGACAAAGGGGGGCAAACAATACACAACTATTTTACTATACAACTATTCAACTAGACAAATATACATGACATGATTAATTCAACTATAGCTAACAAATGAAGAGCTTACCTTTTTGAATTGGAGAAAACTGAATTAAGCATGATGCTATAAGATGAGAGTTGGCGAGAAGCATACCTCTGCTTTCTTTCAAACTTTTTGGCGTTGAGGCAAACATAACAGTATAATCTAAATCCAAGTGGTAGTAGCAACAGTACCCTAGGTAGTGTCTATCCACTGGACTAGACTGGATGGAGAGCTTTCTCTTTTTAGGCTAGCTCAGACGAAGCAGATAAACAACAACTTTTGAAATCTTAAATTTATAATTATTTAATCTAAAATAAAGAGTTTAAATAGATAGAAATTAAAAAAAATCTTTGAAATGTATAATTTCCCTTCCTCTGGTCCCCAACTCAATTAATGGTGGGAATTAAAATAGAGAGAATTAAAATAAAAAAAATAAAAAAAAAGATGGTGGGTGGATAGATGGGAATTAGAAAAGGAGAGAGAGAAATGTTAAATAAAAGAGAAAAAGATGGAGTGGAATTGGGATTGGTGAAGGTGGAGTTTAAAAAATAGAAAACAAAACCCTTTGTTTTAAAATTACCTGGAGTCAATAGCCAAGATTGTATATAAAGAGGGGCAATCTAAAATTTTAAAGGGGGGAAAGATAAAACATACAAATAACTTAATGGGATTTTTCAAAAATATACGGGGGCAATTGACCCCCTTATCCAACACATAGATCCGCCCCTGCTCTTGGCAAGGATCTGGATCCATTCATCTGGCGGATCGCGCATCATATGTGACGCTCTACCTGACTCGCTACCTCGTGTCTGATCCCCTAAACAATGTGCCGCCTTGCACCACTTGCCAATTCTCTACCCAACCATCGGCTCTGATACCACCTATTGGCGCGCCGAGCACGTGCGCACGCCTAGGTCCACTATACATAGCAGCGATATTGTCACCAGCTTAAACACCCGTTGTCTTGGGCCTACCGTTCGGGTCGGGTGTAGTGTTTTTATCTTAAAAGGCCTCGTTGCTATTTGAGAGTGAACAATTTTCTTATGAACCTTAGTGACGACTTTTCCTTACTTGATGTGGGACTATTCAAGTCAACTTTATCCCAACAGAACCTATAAGATTAACTTTCTACAGATACAATTGTATGCTCCATATTGAATCAATGAGAAAAGAAAAACAAGAACAAAACGGAAGCGTACCTTGATCCATGATAGCACTTCAAGGAAGGGAGATGAGTCTTGATCTTCAGTTGATAACGTATGTTTTTTTTCTGTATATCTCTCTGTTGAAGGGAATTTCAGAAGAAACAAAACACCCGCTCAACTGGGGACCATAACCCAGAAGTTATAACTGTGGGTTATCAGTTATTCTAACTTACCAATTTCTAATTTGGTCCCTCATCAAATTAGAAATTGCTTAAGTGTATCTACACATTAAGTCCATGACATTTTAATACCTTAGCCCAATGAACCATATTAGATCATAATTTATTTGAGTTATACTTTAAGATATTAATACACATTAAACACATGTGTGCCCACACATGTTGAATTTTTCCAACAATCTTCCACTTGGGCCACATATGTTTCCTTAAAAAAATGTGTATAACCTAATGAGCTCAAAATTTGCTGGCACATATGAAGGTATTTCCAAACAATCTCGTCCATTGACTATACAGGTATAGGATTAAAAGAAATTTCATCACATTTTGCGCTACTAAATCCATCAATAGTCATGTATACCCATCCAATCAAATGACATAGGTCAATCATGGATGCGTAGCATGAAAATTACATGTAACGTGATCTAAACATGCCTATTTTCAACTGGTCCTACTTTAAACTTTATTGAGATCAAACTTTAACACAATAAACTAGAGTGTGAATAAAATGAATACTTTATTTCTGGAGAAAATATCCAAATACACAAAATGTGTCCAAAATCCAATATAGGGCAATCAAATGTACAAACTCCTGCTAAACCAAAATATCCTCAAATGATATAACACTCATATGAGTAGTGTGCTCATGAAAGACCTTGGGTGGTAATCCCTTAGTAAGCAGATCAGCAATCATGGAGTTTGCCCCAATGTGCTCTATGGAAATCTGTTTATTCTGTACTATCTCTTTCACAACTAGAAACTTTATGTCAATATGATATGATCTAGATGAGCTCCTGTTGTTGTTGGCATATAGAACTGCTGAGTTATTGTTACAATATAACTTTAGTAGTCTTTCAATACTACTCAGAATGCACAGCTCGGTGACAAAATTTCGCAGCCATAATCCATGATTAGATGCCTCAGAACATGCTACATATTCTGCTTCCATAGTGGAAGAAGCTATGAGTGTCTGCTTGGCACTCCTTCAGCTAACAGATAAATGTAGCCCGATGTGGATTTCCTACTATCTTGGCATCCAGCAAAATCAGAACCAGAATACCTTATTATCTCCAACTGATCTGATTTCTTGTATGTGAGCATGTAATCCTTAGTTCTCTGTAAATATCTCATAACCCGTTTGGTTGCTTTCCAGTAATCCATCTCAGGGTTGTCTAAATATTTGCCTAACATTCCAACAATGAATGCTATATCTGGATGTGTACAAACCAGAGCGTAAATTAGACTCCCAACAGCTGATGCATAGGGAATCTCTTGCATTTCTTTAACTTCAAGTTTATTCCTAGGGCATTATTTAAGACTAAATTTGTCTCCTTTAGCTACAGGGGTATCTACTGGTTTACAATTTTGCATGCCAAATCTTTTAAGCACATTTTCTATATATGGTTTTTTTGCGATAATCCAAGAATACCCCGTGAGTGATCTTGGTGTATCTGAATCCCTACAACAAAAGAAGTTTCACCAAGAGCTTTCATATCAAATTTCTTTGATAGAAATCTTTTAGTTTTGTGCAACATGTCTTTGTTATTAGTGGCAAGCAGTATGTCATCAACATAAAAAACCAAGAAGATATGCTTACTCCCACTGAACTTATGATACACACAATTATCAACTGCATTTGTCTTGAAACCAAACTAGACAATTACTTGATGAAATTTGTGGTACCATTGACGGGAAGCTTGCTTGAGCCCATAGATGGATTTCTTTAGTTTGCAAACCATATTCTTCGGGTCTCCAAACACAAAGTTTTATGGTTGCACCATATAAATTGTTTCATCAATGTCGCCATTGAGAAATGTTGTCTTCACATCCATCTAACGTAGCTCAAGGTCAAAGTGCGCAACAAGTGTCATGATTGTCCTAAACAAGTCTTTATTTGAAACCGAAGAAAAAGTCTATTTATCGTCGATGCCTTCCTTTTGAGTGAAGCATTTAGCAACAAGTCGAGCCTTATATCTCTCCACATTACTTTTTGAATCTCTCTTGGTTTTGAATATTCATTTACAACCAATGGGCTTTGTATTTTTAGGTAATGGAACAAGATCCCAAACTTGATTGTCTTGTATAAACTTGTACTCCTCATTCATAGCATCTATCCACTTTTGAGAGTTAGAATCATGCATGGCTTGATGGAAGTTGATTGGATCATTTTTCACCAATCCATCATTTTCCTCATGTTCTTGGAGAAAAACTATGTAATCATCCGGAATTGCATTTCTCCTTTCTCTCGTGGATCTCCTTAATGGAATTTGTCCTTGAGGTTGTTGAGTTTGTTCCTCTAGAACATTTACTTCAATTTGAATAGGGAGTTGTTCAACATTGTCTTGTTGAGGTTCCAGATCTGCTTCTTGATCAATGACAGGTACAGAAACATGTACATTGTCAAAAACAGTAGTAGGAGTCGAAACCGATTCCTCCTCAAAGACAATGTATCTTACCTTATTTCTCCCCCCAAACTCAACATCTTAAAAAAATGTCGCAGTTCAAACCTAATTGTGGGATCATAAAATTTGTAGCCTCTAGATCGCTTTGAATAACCAATAAATTAGTTGCTTACTATCTTGGAGTCCAATTTGTTTTCATTTGGCCTATAAGGCCTAGCCTCAAATGGACATCCCCAAATGTGAAAGTGCTTTAAACTAGGTTTTCGGCCTGTCCAAAGTTCATAATTAAGGAGTCTTGACAGCTGCTTTAGTTGGTACTCTATTTAGGGTATATGCTGTTATGTTTATCGCTTCTCCCCAGATTGATTATGGTAAGGTAGGATGATTAATCATACTCCTTACCATATCTTAAGAGTTTTGTTTCGTCTTTCAGCGACACCATTTATGCTAGGTGAACCTGGCATGGTGTACTGTGCGACGATTCCACATTCCTCTAGGAATTTAGCAAATGGCCCTGAACGTTGTTCTCCTAAACCTTCATATCTGTCGTAGTACTCTCCACCACGATCAGATCTAACACACTTAATTTTCTTACTGAGTTGGTTTTCAACTTCAGTTTTGAAAGACTTGAATACATCTAATGACTCTGATTTCTCATGAATGAGATAAAGGTACCAATAATGTGAATAGTCGTCTATGAATGATATAAAGTATCGTTGACCATTCCAAGAAGTCGTAGGGAATGGTCCACAGATATCCGTATGTATCAATTCTAAGATGTTTGAAGATCTATTAGCACCTAATCTCTTTTGTTTGGTCTGTTTTCCCTTGATGCACTCAACACAGAGATCTAAGTTTGAAAAGTCATATGAATCCAAAATGCTTTCTGACACAAGTCGTTCAATTCTATATTTGGATATATGACCCAAATGCTTTTGCCATAATTTTGCTGAATTTTATTTGTTTAACTTGAGTTTAGTAAACTCCGCCCGTTGCAACGGCCGGTCCCAAGCCCGGATAAAGGATGAGGGTTGGTTTTAGGCTTGTGATAGCCAACCGTAAAAAATCCATCACATCCCTTTTCATGGATATTGGTTTAAAAAGATTAATGCGGTAGGATAGGGCGTCCCCTGCTATAAGCGACGCGCTGCACCTACGCTTGGGTGTAGTGACAAATGAGCAAGGCGCGCTGCAGCGGCGCCTGGCTGTAGTGTTAAATAGGCAAGGGTTCTAGCACCTTTCTGGACGGGGGCGAGTAAAGAATCTAGTCCAGGTTAGAGCTAGAGATAGAATGATTAGATTGGCCTCTTGGAACATAGGAACCTTGACGGGAAAGACAATAGAATTAGTGGATGTCCTGCGTAGGAGAAAAGTAAACATAGTTTGTCTTCAAGAGACAAAATAGAAGGGGAACAAGGCTAAAGATCTAGGAGGAGGGTTCAAACTCTTCTATTCTGGTAAAGATGGCACTAGGAACGGGGTGGAAATAGTGGTAGATAAAGTTTTTAAGGATGCAGTAGTCGATGTTAGGAGGTTTGGGAATAGAATCATAAGTATTAAATTAGCTTTAGAACTAGAGATAGTGCATGTTATTAGTGTGTATGCACCCCAAGTGGGTTTGGACGAGGAGACTAAGAAGGATTTTTGGGACTCTTTAGAGGAGTTAGTTCTTAGAATTTCCTCTTCCGATAGGGTTTTTCTAGGCGGGGATTTGAATGGCCATGTTGGTAAGGATAGAGTTGGGTATGAGAGGGTACATGGAGGTCAAGGCTTTGGGGATCGAAACACTGCAGGGATTTCTATGCTAGATTTTGCTTTAGCTCAGTATTTTGGGATCGTAAATACTTTTTATAAGAAGAGAGAAGATCACTTGGTGACCTTTGCGAGTGGGCGTAATAGAAGTCAAATTGATTATTTTCTTGTGAAGAGACACGATTTAGGTAGGTGTAAAAATTGTAAGGTTATACCAGGAGAGTGTCTGACATCCCAACATAGGCTGTTAGTTCTCAATTTTTGTCTTAAGAGTAGGGATCGTATTGCTATAGAACAGGTTAGACCGAGAATTAAGTGGTGGACTTTGCAGGGAGATGTGTACCAAAGATTTAGAAAGAGGATTTTGGGTGGCCAGTCAGTTTCAAAGGGTGGGGAGAATCTAGAACCAACGGATAGGACTAGTAGCGCGGATCTTTTTGAACATTTGGCAAACCGAATAAGAAGATGTGTGAAGGAAGAGTTAGGACAGGCCAAAAGATGAGGTTTCTATGGTAAGGAGACATGGTGGTGGAACGCGGATGTGCAACAAACCATTGCGGAAAAGAAAAGATGCTTTAAGGCGTGGCAAAAAGATAGGTGCCTAGAGTCTTATGAGCTTTATAAGCAGGCTAAGAAGTTGAGTAGTAGAGCGGTAGGGGAAGCTAAGAAGAGAGCGTATGATGCTCTTTATAATAGGCTAGGTACGAAGGAAGGGGAGAAGGATATTTTCAAGATAGTGAAGGCTAGAGAACGAAAAACTCGGGACTTGAGTCATGTTAAGTGTGTTAAGCATGAGGATGGAAGAGTCTTAATGCAGGATAAAGCTATTTTAGATAGATGGAAGGATTACTTTTGGAACCTACTCAATGGAACACATGTAGGGGAGTTAAACTTGGAGGGGTATGCTTCACAGGAAGGGAGAGATCGCGTGTTCCATCACAGAGTTAGTGCCACAGAAGTGAGAGAAACTTTAAAAAGAATGAAGACAGGGAAGGCCGTTGGACCGGATGATATACCAATTGAAACATGGAAATGTCTAGGAGAAGTTGGGATTCAATGGCTAACTAAGCTCTTTAATAGGATTTTGGAAACTAGAAAAATGCCAGATTCATGGAGGCATAGCATTGTGGTACCAATTTATAAGAACAAATGGGATATCCAGAATTGCTCGAACTATAGAGGGATAAAGCTTATGAGTCATACGATGAAACTTTGGGAGAGGTTATAGAACAAAGACTTAGGAGTATAACCACGATTTCGGAGAATCAATTTGGATTTATGCCAGGTAGGTCTACTACGGAGGCCATCTTCCTGCTTAGGCAAACTGTAGAAAAATATCGAGAGGCACGTAAGAGTTTGCATATGGTTTTTATTGATCTGGAGAAAGCATATGATATGGTCCCCAGGGAGTTAATTTGGTGGGTGCTTGAAAGGAAGAAAGTGTCTCAATGTTATGTCGATATCATTAAGGATATGTATGAAGGGGTTGTAACAAGTGTTCGCTCAGTAGGTGGGATGTCTAGTGAATTTCCAGTGACAGTAGGACTACATCAAGGGTCGGCGTTAAGTCCATATCTCTTTGTTTTGGTCATGGATAAGTTGACGAGACATCTGTAAGAAGATGTACCTTGGTGCATGTTATTTGCAGATGATATTGTCTTAATAGATGAGACTAGTGCAGGTTTAGGTCAGAAATTAGTTAAGTGGCGGGAGGCTTTAGAGAGTAAAGGTTTTAGAATTAGCCGTTCGAAGATGGAGTATCTAATGTGCAACTTTGGGTGTGAACCAAGAGGGAGAAGTAATGCAATTGAGATCGAAGGTGTCGAGGTCCCGGATTGTGACATTTTTCGATATCTAGGGTCTATAATTCAAAAGAATTGGGCTATTGGAGCAGATGTAGATCACATTATTAAAGCTGGTTGGTTGAAATGGCAAATGGCATCAAGAGTATTATGCGATAGAAGGATGCCTGCAAGGCTAAAAGGGAAATGCTATAAGACAATTGTTCGACCAGCCATGCTATACGGTTCAGAATGTTGGGCTACTACGGGACAACATACGCATAGGATGGCAGTAGCAGAAATGCGTATGTTAAGGTGGATGTGTGGTAAAACTCGTAAGGATAAAATTAGAAATGAAAGAATTAGGAGATACTTAGGTGTAGCGCCCATAGAGGAAAAAATTAGAGAAAGACGTTTAACTTGCACTACACCAAAATCCTTGTTTAGCTACGGGGAGGTGGCCACGGCTCTAAGCCGTTGGTTTATTTGCCACGGCTAAAAACCGTGGCTAGTATGGCCAACGGCTTAAAACCGTGGCTACAAAAATAGTTGGCCACGGCTCTAAACTGTGGGTGCATTAGCCACGGCCAAAAACCGTTGCTATATTGTGCAACGGCCAAAACCCGTTGCTAAACTAAATTGTTTCCCACGTGCCGCGCTCGTGAGTGAGTGATTTAGAGAGTAATTTCGCGCTCTAGCGAAAATGGGGAGAGTGGATTTCGCGCTCTGGTTCGCGCTCTGGGGAAATTGGGTTTGGCGCTTTGGCGAAAAAATTTGGGAAAATTTTTTGGCGCTGTCATTGCGAAAAATTGGCGAAAAAGAATTTGCTTCGACCTAAATCAGCGTTGGAGAGGTTTAGCGCAGAGGAGAAGAATGACGAAAGAAGGAGAGGACGAACTGAAGAAGAACATGAAGAACCGAAGCAGATTCTCAAACTTTTCTTCTCCTTCTTCTTCTTTAGATCTTGAGAGAATCGAGCTGAAGAAGAACATCAAATTGGTTCAGATCTCCTTCCAGGTAAGATCCTTCTTCTTCTTTAGATATCTTCTTCTTCTTCAGATCTGTTTCCAGAGAATAAAATCCTTAAAGAACCCACACAAAATTTGACCTTTATAAGTTTTTCTCTGATGACCCCATTTCCTATTTTGATCCCAAACCATGGGATTTGAGTACCCTTTTGTTCTTTGAGTGCAGGGAGAGTGAAAAATAAGTGGGATTTTAGATACCCAGAAGCAAAGATGATTGCAAAGAAGCCAGGTTGGGTTAGGCATGAAGGAATGCAGATTTTCTCCATTGATATTCAACCTGGTGGCATCAGGTTTGCAACTGGTGGAGGAGATCACAAGGTAGCTTCTTTTTCATTCTTGGTTTTATCTTCAGTTATTTCATTACAATCAAGTTGAGTTTTTTCTTCTGTTGTTCAACTTCACTCATGATTCTTGTGAGTGGGTTTTCAACTTGGAAATTTTGATGTCTTGGGTTTTCAATCATGATGTCTTGGAAAGTTTTGAAATTATGGTGATGTGCGTATCTCTTGAATCAATTAATTCATTTGTAAAATTGTAATCAATTAGTTCAGTTACCTTTTTTTTTCTTTGAAGGAGAAGAACGGGAGTAGTTACCTTTTTTTTCTTTTTCTTTGAAGGAGAAGAAAGGGAGTGGTGGATCTTATAGCAGTTTCTAGTTTGTGGAAGCAAAAGACATAGTTTATGGAAGCAAAAGACATAGTTTGTGGAACCAAAGACAGGATTCAGTAAGAGAAGAAGTTTTTGTAGAAGTCTCTTGTCTTGGGTGTATGGACTATTGATTTGTATAAAACAACTGATATTGTCTTCTTTCTTCAAAGTTTCAAGTAGGTCCATAGAATAGAAAACAGAGGAATTGTGTCAATTTGTCAATTGATCTAAATGATTTTATTTAATTATACATTGATTGAGTGAGGCTTACGCTTTAGTTAAGTCATCAACTGTTCTTGATTAAGATTTTTTTTATGGATATAGGAAAAGTGATTTACATTCTGATTCACAATTGAATCTTTGAAAAATCTGCGAAGCAACAGACTTGTTGTAGTTGTAGAAACTTGTGATGGTCTAACAAAACAATGAAACTTCTACTGAAGTGCTTGTTCTAAGCAATATTGGGAATAGAATAGGAAGCTTGTGGTGGCTGTTGTGGCGTGTAAGGATACAGTGGGTGTCGTAGTGGAGGTAGGGCGTGTCACTGTAGAGGGGCAAGTAGGATACAGTTCTTCCAGATTGGATAATTTCTCTTTCCAAACAACCATCCTTGCTCAACATTGATTATAGTCATTGAAGAAACAAAGTTGATACTGTTGACAATGAATAAATTGAATATGACTATGTTGGATTTTATTTAAAATGAAATTGTCAATGTTGGATTTAGGTTATTTGCTCCAATAATAAGAAGTGCAAAACACCTTCATACAAGGTTAGTTTTTATTTAAATGATGATGGAGGCATAAGGGTTGGTGGTCGATGAATCAAATGGAGATGATGGCATGATGCTACAACATGGTGCTCTAGAAGACACCAAGAGTTACTTACCATGCAGGCAATGCATTGCATGGAATCAGTCTACAAACTTGGTGAAGCACTAAGGTTCACCTGCTCGTATATGACTTGATGGAGGTAGTGAATAGTCCTCATCATTGCAAGGAAAAGAGAAGTAGAATGAAGAAAAAAGACAAATTTCAGAAATGTTATCTAATCATGGATAGTTACAGAACTTGTTTTTGGAGCTTCTTTTAAACACGACACTCTCAGAACAACTTAGAAATATTTTTAAAATCACTGAAAGTAACATTTCTGAGCTATTTTTAACAATGCGAATGTATTGTTATAGGATGTGAGGATTTATTTATCTTATTTAGTGCCGCATGTTTTTCTTTTCAAATTTCAAGTTGAGGCATCAATATTGATAATGATTTTTTATTTCAAGGATGCAGAAAAGTACAAGCTAGGCCATCCAAGCAACTTCCATTACTTGAACCAAAGTAAGACCTACGAATTAGATGGAGTAAGCAGTGCAGAGGAATATATGAAGACAAGGAGAGCAATGGACATAATAGGGATATGTATTGATGACCAGGTTTGTAATTTTTTCATGCTTGTATGTTTCAACAGATCGGTAACACTCTGGAGTCCAGTTTCCTGGATAGCATTAGTTTTCCAAGGAAGCACATCTGTCTTAGATCATTCATACACCCCCTTTGCCAGGAAGCCATATTTCGAACATTGGCTGCTATCCTACATCTTGGTAACATTGAATTTTCTCCGGGCAAGGGACATGATTCTTCAACTATCAAAGACCAAGCCAGTTTTCATCTTCAGATGGCTGCTAATTTGTTTATGTAAGTAACTCAATGCTATCAAATTTATTTATTTTGGTTTTTTCAAAAGCTTTCAAAGTGAATCTGGTTCTTGAACTTACGAATTAGTTTGTCACTTGTTAAAATACAAACAGTAAGATATTAGATCAGTTTGTCATTTTACCATTCTTCTTACTGTTGGTCTTGTAGTTGATCTTATGAATATTGATAACATCATTACATGAATACAATAGAAAAGGGCATTTCAGATGGCACATTGCTTTTTATGAATTTAGTATGTTTTGCATAAAGAGTAAACTAGTAGAGGATTTGATTTATCCTGAAACTGTATATTTTCAGAATGCTATTGATTTGTTGATGGTTGTGTACAAAAATGAATTCAAGAGTTTGGGAGGATACCTGGTCAACATGCAAAGGGTATGAAAAGGCTCCATAGTTTTATGCTTATGAATCTGTAAATCAGAGGTGTAACAGAGTAGTCGTTTTGTTTCTTCTGTTTTTGTAAGGGTGGAGGACAAGAAAGCTGGTTATGTGAAGTTAAAGAGAATTGAGAAGTTCATCCTATCTGTGGGCACTTATGAAGATGTGATATTTAAGAAAAGGTTAATTTTACACCAGCAGATGGAAAACAAGATATTGCAAGAATTGGCACAAGATACAAATGATTTGGAGAATGAGGTAATGCTACATTTGGTAAAGGTTATATAGGATATGGGATTCTCTTGGATAATTGACTTAACTAATGTTCTCTCTCTCTCTCTTTTTCCTTGTTTTGTGCAGCGAGATGACATACTTGTTCAGGCTCCAATAAGTAAATTGGAGCTGAATGCAAGGAAGGGTTATAGTGAAGATACTTGCTTTAAAGGATCTTGTCCAACATTGGGCAAATTTGATGATGATGATGTATGCTAATTCTTATATAACTATAATGCTATATTTGGAATTTGGTGTCTGTTATGTTCACATGAAATTTTTTGGGAACCACTTGATTAAGAGTTCAATCTAAATATTTTGTTGTTGTCTTCTAGGTTGTGAAGAACACGAAGGAGTTGAAACGACAGCTAAAGGATATGATCCGTGAGAAGGGTGATTTATTCAAACATGGTGGATTATTGACAGACAAGGTCTGTGCTTTCATTTTTTGAATTTCTCGTGTATGTAATAGTGAAGTACTTCCTGCTTCATGTATACAGAGTACGCTGAAGGACTTTGTTGGGCGCTTCAGTATTACTTCTATGGAGTTCGATCATGGACGTGGTGAGTTTTGTTTATGAAAATTAGTTTGTACCAATCTACACTTTTTTGTGTGATGAATAACAAAATCCCTTTTTGGTGCAGGTTTTACCCATATTATTACGCTCCTTTTGCTTCCGATCTGAAGGGTTTAGCAAGTGTCCGCATAAAATTTAACATGGGGGCCCCATTTAAACCTTTTGAACAAATGATGGGAGTCCTCCCTCCTAGAAGGTATCCAATTATCTTTTTTCTTTTTTTCTCATTGATGTAATGTATCATTCTTCTTGAGGTAGTGTTCAAAATGTTCTTGTGCAGTGTCCATGTTTTACCGATAGTTTATTGGCATCTAATGACTTCAGAGGAATCCCCTCTCCAAGAATTCTACCCCACAAGTAAGAACCAAAATTTTCTAGATTAGTGTAAGTAATTCATGACGAGAACTGATTTGTAAGTTGTACGATGGTTAGGTTTTGAAGTTGATGCAGATGGAAAAAGACATCAGTGGTAGGTTCATTGATCTTTGTCTTAACAAATGGGATCACATTTTATTGTTTATATAAGATTTTATTCATTATGAAATCTGTTGCTGATATTGAAGGGTATTGTTAAGCTTCCTTTTATTGAAGAAGAATTGCTTCTCTTAGAGATGAAGAAATTACAAACTGAACTGAAGGTTAGATATAACTTTCTTTTTCTTGAGGACTGTTTAATGAATTAACTATTTTTGGTATTATTACTTATTGATGAAAGGATACCACTGATAATTTTAGGACGAAGAAGTTAGGAGAAACTCAGAGACTTTTGACAAGATCTTTGTAATAAAATCCCATAGTATGGGTGGTCAAATTGAGTCTATAAGACGAATGAAATGAAGGCAACCGCTTGTTGCAGGTTTGAGGTGAATAAATTATCACAATTAACTTAAGTTTAGGATTTTCATTTTTCCATTTCATACTAGCCTGATTATTATTATACATGTTTGTGAATTTTACTTGCAGTGGAGGGATGAATGGTTTTATATCTGTTTGTTGTGAGGATTCAGGATTAGCCAATTTTGCTCTCCATAAGGGAATGGAAGGCATTATGGAGGACCATGTATTGTAAGTTTGAATAGCATTTAAAACTTGTTGGTATGTATTGATTGAAAATTGTTCTTTCATTTTGACAGATGTGCATTCTGCAGACAGTAGCCGAGGAGGATATTAAGAAACAAGCTCTTTAGCATGAATATGAGGGTTTTAGACCGCCGCCATATAGGTACATTTTCTTAGGTTTACTTCCATGTAAGGTTGATGGATGAGATTCACACTGAAAATGGAAGTGCTTCAGGAGGGGAGCTGGAAATTGAAAGAACATCTGTTGCAATTGATATTAGTACAATTTATACACTCAAGACATTGCCTGAACAACTTCAGCACCTAACCAAGCTACGGGAATTAGAGATAATGGATTTTGAAGGTCTAGTGGCATTGCTCAACTGGCTCACAAATTTATCGTCAGTTACACGTTTGGATCTTTTCAGATGTGAGAACCTCAAATGTTTTCCTGCAGACCTTGCATCCTCCTCGATATCACATTTGAAAATCGTTGGATGTAAACTTCTAAAGGAAAGATGCACAACAGTGACAGGGGAGGAATGGCACAAGATTGTTCGTATTCCATTGGTCGAATTTGTCGACATATAAAGCTCAAGAGGTATGCGTCGATTTCTTTTTATTTCATTTTCCTAATATTAATTGTTCTTCCTTTTGTGTGTGTGTCGTCCACATTAATATTAGCAGCTATTGATTCAGTCATATGGTCAGAATTCAAGTCATTTTCTTCTTGTACAGGTAAATTAATTTGAGTTCTTTTCTACAGATTCACCAGGGACAGTTCCACCAGTTGAAGCTCAATGAAAGAAAGCATGCAATCCATACTGGTTTTCCCAACGATGTTGCAGTTTATTTGTAAAGACAGAACAAGTCGACGACAACATTTTATAAATGAGGCGGCATTAAAAGGCCTTCTCTTGTTGAATACTCATGTAAGTACATATGTAAAATGTTTCAGGGTTCTAGTAAAGCCACTGAAAATGGTGGATTTGATGCATAATTTGCTATTAGACTTCTTCAATTTTCTTGTAGGTTTATGTTTTGCGCTCTTTAACATACAACGTCCCAATTTTGAACTTGTTAAACTTGAAATTATTGATACATAGTTGTCATTTTCATAAGTTGCAGGGGATTATAATTTTTGGTAGGATTCAGAAAAAAGTTTACTGTTTTAGAATTTTTGGTAGGATTCAGAAAAAAGTTTACTGTTTTTGTTTGGAACGTGTTCACATTTTAGTGGTTTGTTTCTATGATTATGTATACAACAATATCTGATAAATATGTCCGGGATATGGGGGGTCCTTAAAATTCAAAACTTTGGCAGTCCGGGATATGGCGATACGCTGCGAGCAAAACTGCTGCATGCAGGGGATGCTGCTGTGCTGTGTAGGCAGAGCACTCTGTCGCAAAACAGAGTGCATCTGTTTTTTTTTCTGCTGCTGTTTCATGCTGCTGCTGTTTCATGCTGTTTCTGCTGCTGCTGTTTTTTTCTGTGCTGCTGTGCTGTTTTTATGAGAGCTTCCACTCTATATTGTTAGATTAATCCTGACTTGCATTTTTTTTCCTTCAAAATCTGTGTACTTGCATTCTTGTATGCTGTTAGGGCTTCAAATTTATACTTAGCAAACCATTGCTATGTATTCTGATTATTAATATACAAGTAAACGTAGTTGCCAATTTGGAAAACATCAAGTTTAAGAATCAAGCGAACTAGATGTTCCACTGATTTCTAACTAGTTATTACCTGATCTGTATGAAGTTTTTATGATGTTTCTTTTGATTTTCTGAAATCTGTCTTCGTATACATGCAGATATTTGACATGTTTGACATAAAACGGAAGGGATTCATTGTCTTCCTGCTAATTTCACAGAGGATGATACAAGCATAGAGAATGATATAAAAGTGCCGATTCTGGAAGTTTTTCATCGCAACATTTATGACAACAGTTGGCATTTTTCATGTAAGTGTTTCTTTAAAATCACCATTTTCTCAAAACACATGGTACTCAGTGACACATTGTTTACTTTTGTGTCAAATTATCAAAGATAGGTGCACTCTCTGCTTATAAATTTGCATCATTACATGGTATTTTTCTTCTTCTCTCCCTAAAATAGTTGTTTCTTGGTTTGTAATGGAGCTTCGAAATATACAACAAGGTTGTCAGATTCTTGGTTGGTTGTGCCCAGTCTGAACTTGTAAGGTTTCGTGTTTTCGACTAGTTGCCAAGCTGGATAGGTTCCACTGTATAAAGTCACTATTCTGTTTTTTTTCAGTACCTGATATCACAGTGAAACTGTGCAAGCGCGTGTCTAGTGTTTACTAAGATCATGTGACATATTCAAGTACCTGAATTTTGGCATGGATTAAAAAGCTTCTTTAGGTGATGGCTTGAAGTTTGACATGCATAATCACTGAACTGACGTGTTTCCATTTACATGTAGATTAATATTTATGTGCGCTTGAAGTGTCCATAGTATTTATTTGAAATATTTATGTGCGCTTGAATATATATATATGTATATATATATATATACATATATATGTGAAGGTTAGTGTCCATAGTCATTCCTATTTTCTGTTCTCTGTCCATTTGGATATGATGAAAACTGTTTTGCAAAATTTCCTTGGGAAAGGCTATCCATGTTCTATATTTTCTGATGTTTTGCTCTGTAACTTTGTATTGTCTGAAGTTCATATTCTTTGTTTGGATGCATGTGTATGCATTACAGTTTATTTGCAAGTAGTGGGTTCTGCGTATCTGATCACATTCTTTTGAAATAAAATCTGGTAGTGTGTGTGGAAGGAATGGTTAGATAAGATTATATACTTGAGAAAGGATTGATATGCTCATTAATAAAATCTTTGGTTTACCTGATCATTTTCTCTTTAAAAATCCCCTTTATATGGAATTCCTACAGTACAGGTGATTTTATTTCTTAGATCTGCTTTATAAGCTGCGTTTGATAGAAATAAAACTCAAACCCAGATCTGTGGTCAATGCTACAAAATGATATCTTAGCAAACTGGATTAGCGTCATATGCAGAAATGTTTTATTTTGGGAGTTCATATGCAAATGCATATTAGATGTATGAGCCACAAGATGGATAGTTTTCTTTCCATTGTCTGACATATCTTCCTTATCATTATACTCTGTTATCTGATGTTGTTTAGTTTCCTATGCAGCTGTAAAACCATAGTATATTTAGTTTCCTATGCAGCTGTATGGATATAAAATTTTCAAATTTGGGAGTGTTGTGGAAGAGAAAATATTGGTGCCATGTCTAATTGCTTTTAACTGCTAATGCTTCCTAGGTGATGATTGGGAGCATGAAGACATTTCACTGATGATGATGAAGCTGTTGGTAATGACCCTGAGGAACGTGAAGATCTGGCTTCTAGGGCATCAATGTATTTTCTTACATTATAACTAGGGCGATTTGTATTGTTGGAAAAAACATAGAGAAATTCTTTTGTTTTAGATGCGAGCGAAACCTGATATAACAAGCTATGTTCCATTTGTTCAGGTTAATCCTGTTATTGTACATTAATTAATGCTATTCGTTTACATGTTTTTGTTTGGCGTCAAAACTTGACAAGTTCCTTTTTACGGTTGATTTTGTATTTATCTAGCATATAGTTTGGTGATTCTTATTCGTGTCGGAGGCATGACACAAACTATAGTAAGGACTGATTTTGCAGGTGTCACGGCTATGATTTTGCTGCAGCAGCAAAAAAAAAATATAAATTTTTTTTTTTCGATTATATTAACTTGCAACGGTTTAAAACCGTTGCAATAAAACAGATTTTTTTTGAATTTTGAATTTTGTTTTAATTGCCAACGGTTTAAAACCGTTGTTCCATCTTGCCACGGCTAGAAACCGTGGGCATTACTTACCATTTGCTACGGCTTCAAACCGTGGCCATGGGTAGGCACGGCTAACAACCATTGCTAACACCTTTGCCACGGTTTAATTCACACTATTTAGCCACGGTTTATAACCGTTGCCACAGTTAGCCACGGATAAAAACCGTTGCTACCTTTAGATACGGTTTAAAACCGTTGCAAATACATGTACTTAGCCACGGTTCAAAACCGTTGCCATGGTTAGCCACGGCTATAAACCGTTGCTATATTGTTAGCCACGGTTTATAACCGTTGCTAATATTTACACGTTGTAACGGCTTAGAACCGTTGCTAATTTTTCCACGGCCTAAAACCGTTTCTAATTTTATTGCAACGGTTTATAACCGTTGCTAATTTCTGCAAATAACGCCCCCCCTTCAACCATAAAACCATTGCTACAATGTTTAGCAACGGTTTTTAGCCGTGACAAAAAATTTTGCGACGCCCCTGTAGTCCACGGCTCTTAGCCGTGGCAATGTCTTACGCCCACGGTATAAAACCGTGGCTAATGGGGGTTTTTGGTGTAGTGTTGGTTTGGTCATATGCGGAGGAGATCAAGCACGACGCCAATTAGAAAATGTTTAGATTGGCAAGTTAATGGAGGGTGTAGACGGAGGGGACGACAGTTGAAAACTTGGATGAAGACAGTGAATGAAGATATCATTGAGCTTGGATTAGGTGAGGAAATGTGGGAAGATCGCATTGCTTGGAGAACCAAAATTCATGTAGTCGACCCCGAAAATCTCGGGAATGGGCTTTGATGATGATGATGAACTTGAGTTTAGTACCCCGTGAATCCACATGCAAGGTTTCGTTATATGATGCAATAGTATCAAGCAAATATAGGTTATCAAACATACTTAATGAATCAGTACCAACAATATTTAAATTCAATGAAAGACTAAACTGATTGTTTCCAAATGAACAATTATAATCAGATTTGTCCAATAAAGAAACAGAAACCAAATTCCATCTAAATGACGGTACAACAAAAGTGTCTTTCAAATCCAAATAAAAACCAGTTCTCAACAATAACCTAAAATGCTCTATTGCCTCAACATCCACCAATTTTCCATCTTCCACAAAAATGTATCTTTCAACATCATTTGGCTTTCAATAGCTCAGGCAACCCTGCATAGAAACACATATGTGAGTGGTAGCACCAGAATCTAACCACCAAGTGCTTCTAGATACTAAAGCTAAATTAACCTCAGAATAGACCAAAGTAAATAATGTATCTTTCTTGGCACGCCAAGCATGAAATTAGCTACATTCTTTCTTTACAAGTCCTAGCTTTCCACAAAAGAAACATCCTTGATTTTCCTTAGGTTTTTTTTGCTCTGGACCCATAGCAGCTTCATTTTTGTTTCTTTTCTTGCCCTTATCCTTAGAGGTACTTGCCAGATGAGTACTTTCAAATCTCTCTTGTTTCAACCTTTCCTCTTTTTGCACACAATATGAAATGAGCTCGTTAAGAGTCCATTTATCCTTTTGACAGTTATAACTGACCTTAAACTGGATAAAATGTCCCGGAAAAGATATCAATACTAAATGCACGAGCAAGTCGTCAGACAACTCGAGCTTTAGTGCCTTAAGTTTGGAAGCAATGTGAGACATCTCCATGATGTACTCCCTTATGTTTTCCGTGCCTTTGTACTTCATTGAAATCAAGCTAGCTAAAAGCGTGCTTGTTTTAACCTTATCCCTTTTTGCAAAACGTTTTTCAAGTTCAGCAAGGAAATCACTAGCCTTAGTTACCCCTTTAGATATTGTGCCTCTAAAGGCTTCCAGAATGTCGCGCTTAATGATCATTAGACTCATGCAATTAGAGCGTTCTCACTTCTCAAAGTTCCTCCTTTCTTCAGAAGAACTTTCATCCATAAGAGTAGCAAATTGCTCTATCCTTGGTGCAAGGTCTAGATCCATACAGCCAAGAACGATTAAGACGTTCTCTTTCCAATCCTTGAAGTTTGTCCCATTAAGCATGATATCACTGTTTGCATGGGCAGATATTGAAGTAGCAGACATAATAGTTGTACAGAGAATTAACCTAATGAGCATGCATGTTCACATCATAATCTAAACAAACAATCTTAAATTCAAATAAATATGGAATACATCTCAAGATACCTAGCACAACATTAATAACAAGCCTTTGGATAGTAATATTAACTTGTAAGTGATACTCTTTGTATGGTGATCAAATATTGACAATAACTCCTTTCAAACAATAAATCTATCTTTGCATCGACTTATTATTCACATGGAAACCTTATAATTGTCACATATTTATCACTACAGGTGTGTATGCAATTCGGCCAAATATTATTCTTCCTTTGGGCCGGCTAATATCCGCATGAACTCACAAACACAAACATCTTAACATTATCAATAAACTAATTTACATAAGATAGATCACTTTAGTGACATCTTGTTTCAATTAGTTCAATCAAATGTTAGACAAACTAAATAAGTCATTAGATGCATCTAAAAAAAACATTTAAATTTAAAATTTTCAAATAAATTGCCTTGAGAAAAATTAATAAATAAATAAATAACGGACCTAAGTAATGTGCCTGATTTACTTGATTTAAGGTCCATTATTTAATTTTCTGAATTTTTTATTATTATTATCAGGGTGGCTTAGACAGATTCTGCTGAGTGCAATTAGCCTAAACACCCTAGTCCGGTTATCTGAACTGGACCAGAGTGACCCATCAAGATTTGACCATGTCCCAGCAACCCATCAGACCCAGACCCAACAACCCAAATACCTTTCAATTAAGTTGTGGCCCATAAGAATGAGTCAAGTACAATTATAAATAATTAACCAATCTGGAAGCCCAAGACCCGACCCAATGACCCTTCTTTCTGACCCATCTTTCTTACCCAATTTCTTCAAATAGAAAGAAAAAGGGGAATAGGGAAGGATGAATCACAGATTCCTCACCCAATCATGGTTGGGCTAGCCGAAATATGCTATTGTCAATTACTGATCTTTAATATTCCGTTTTTAATCATTTTATGTGAGAAAAAACCTTGTAAAAAACTTGATTTTATGCCAAAAGTTCATCCCAAATTTCATAATCTCTCAAAGAATCAATCATGGAGTTGGCTCTGATACCACCTATAAGATTAATTTTCTACAAATACAGTTGTATGCTCCATATTGAATCAATAAGAAGAGAATAACAAGAGCAAAACGGAAGCGTACCTTGATCCATGATAGCACTTCAAGGAAGGGATGAGTCTTGATCTTCCAATTGATAACGTATGTTTTTTCTTTATATTTCTCTGTAAAAGGGAATTTCAGAAGAAACAAAACACCTGCTCAACTAGGGACCATAACCCAGAAGTTATAACTGATGGGTTATCAATTATTCCAACTTATCAATTTCTAATTTGGTCCCTCATCAAATTAGAAATTGCTTAAGTGTATCTACACATTAAGCTAATAACATTTTAATACCTTAGCCCAATTAACCATATTAGATCATAATTTATTTGGGCTATACTTTAAGATAACTATACACATTAAACACATATGTGTGTCCACACATGTTGGATTTTTCCAACACTAACAACATTGCAGGCCATATATTCCAGAATTTTAATTATCAATGTCTACTATCAAAAAATCTGGAGAGCCAGGACAGCGACAGGTGGTTCTCTGTCTGTCTAATTGTGTTTGATTGGCCCATTATGAATATCTCGAAGATGGTGGATGGTATTAGGCTTGGCCTGACTCTCTAGAAAAGTTCATCTACTTTTAGGGCCTTTTGGGGAGTTTCGGCACTAGTGTCTTTCATGTCTTATCCTTAGGTGTTATTCTAGAGGCCATTATAGTTCTTGGTAATCTCTTTCCACTTATTCTAAATTTTTGAAGAAATGTGTTTCTTAGCAATATGATGAACTTCTTCCATCCAAAGTTATTCTTCATGCACATTAATCTTCTGTAACAAACCCATAAATTTTGCCAATGAACCTATGGGCATTGTGACAACCAGGGTACCTTGCTAGCTACCTAGTGATAAAATAAAATGATAATTTAAGGGTGCACTGGTGGTGATGATGAATTTCTTTAAATTATTCGGAAGTCAATGTCAAAATACAATATATCAGTGTTCTAAAAATCGGTCTAGGCGGCGCCTAGGCGCTAGAAGGTGGAAAACCGCCCAGATTAATGGCTGGGCGGGCTGGCTGGGCGGGTCTAGGCGGGTCTAGGCGGGTATGGGCGGGTCTGGGCGGCCTAGGCGGACTCTAGGCGGCCTAGGCGAACTCTAGGCGGTCTGGGTGATTTTAATTTTTTTTAATTTTTTTTAATTTTTTAATATGGCTGATTGTGTTCTTATTTTATTTTATTTCCTACTTTTTAATAATAAACTATTTAATTATTTTTTATTCAGTATATGTCTAAATGTAGCAAATGATGATTACTTAATGGAATTCTCGAATGATCTGCCGGTACCAATTTTACTAATGTAGATTTTATCAAATATAACTGAGGTTATTCATGCAATTTGAAGAAAAATAAAAGAGTACACATTCAAATTTATATAAAGTACCCATCATGACCAACTTCAGTCATTTGAGTTTTAATAAATTTTGTTCACGATTGGTAATTTTTCATGTTTTTAAATTTTGCATATGTATACTAGCATTAAATTGGATATAATTGATAATGTATTATGCTTAACTTTTGTAAATTATTAAAGTAATAATACAAAACCTAAGACCGCCTAGGCCCCTGGGCGCTAGGCACCTGCTCGCCGCCCGCCCAGCGCCTAGCGATTTTTAGAACACTGCAATATATAGTTGGCGATAACAGAATATGACCCCAACCTCGTTTTTTTTTATTTTTTTAAGTGAGCATGAGTTATTTAGGATCCCCAAACCTAAAAAAAAAAAATCAAGATGATTACATTCTCTCATATATTTTGCCATTCTTTTTGTCATACACAATTTTCTTGAGATCTTCCGCAAAAGAGACAAGTACATTTACATTTACATTTACATTTACATTTACATTTATGTTAGAACATTTCCAATGTTAAAAGTTAAAATGGGGGATGAACCATCCCCCATTTTAACCAAAAGCTAAATTTAGGGGTCCCCTATTTCTTCACCACTGGCCACATCCCTTGTTTTAACTTTTTTATCATTATTTTAATATATCTTCAACTTTTCTATACCAATTTAATTTCAATTATACTATTATTAATTTCAACTAAATATAATTATATTAATTAGTTTCAGTTATATTATTATTAGATATATTATTATTAATTTCAACTTAAATATATAATATTACTATTTTCAGTTATACTATTATATAGATATTTTTTAATTATACTATTATTAATTTAAAATTAATTTAAACTTGACTAATTAAAAAAATTGGGAGTTTAAAAATATATATAGTAATAATAATTAATTTTTAATCATTATTTAAATATATCTTCCATTTTTTACATCATTTTTTAGATAATTACTATTAATAATTTTTATCATTATTTAAATTAGAATTAATAATTACTTTTGTTTAAATTAGTATTAATTTGTTAATTTTTAATTATTTTTATCATTATTTAAATTAGTATTAATAATTATTTTTTAATTATTCTATTATTGTAATGCTTTTGAATAATTATTTTTTAATTGTACTATTATTTAAATACTTTTGTTTTTATTTTTTATTTATTTTTAATTTATAAACTTAAATATTTGAATATTTTATTAATATTTGAAATATAGGGGATGGTCACCTTCCCCCTAAATTTAGGGGGAAGGTGAGGCAAAAGCTATTATAGTGGATGAGTTAAAGGGATGGTCAGAGGGGTATTTTTTTCAATCATCCCCTAAAATAGCTTTATGATTGGAGATGCTCTTATAAGATGACTAAACATGACGACTAATATGAACACGGATTGTACTCATTGCAAAATTATTATTATTTTCGGAAGGCAAACGTGTGGGCTCCCTAGACCACTAAAAAAGAGATGTTAAACACTCGTTCATATTTTCTACCTCTAGAATCATCAATTTTTTTTTTTTTAGATCCATTTTTTGCAAAGGAACTTGGAGTAATCTCCACAAATTTAGCACTAGGTAACAATTTAGAAACCTTATCCCTTTTTGATTCATTTCCCTAACTGCATGTATTGCCCTGTAATCTTCACATTCTTCAAGCACGCTAGTTTGATACGTCTAGTGATATGCCTTGCTTCCCATGGTGGAATTTTATTGGTAGTAGATACATGTGAGCATTTCTTGAATCCATACATAAAACAATTTTACTCAAACCATGCTGCTTAGCTAGTTTGATCCCCAACTCCACGCCTTGTAACTCATGTAGAATCATTGTGTCCTTCTTTGGACCATGTTGCTGCTGTTATAATTGTGTCCTCATGATCCCTAATAATAGGGACATATCCACCTCTTGTACCTGCAAGTGTGCCATCAGAGTTAACCATATACCACTACTAGTCCCATGCATGCTTTCTAATTAGCTTAGGTTTCATTTGGACTAATACTTTCCATTTGTCACAAAACATGCGGTTATAATCATTGTCTTCCACTGTCAAATTCAGCACTGCAATTCTCATTCTCACATCCTGTACTATTTGAGCAATCAAATCTAGTGCCACCAAGCGCTTTCCTTGAAATAATCTCATGTTATGCTCTTGCCAGACGTGACATATAATTATAGATGCACTAAAAGCCAGCTTCTTGATCATAACGCATGGTTTGCTGCCATTGAAGTGATTCACACTACAAGATCGAAAACTGTATTTTAGCGACGGTCGCCAAAGGTATACAATGGCAGTTATGACTGTCGCCAAATAAAACAGCGACTGTTACAAAATCGCCGCTAATAAAGGCGTCACTAAGTCATTCAGCGACGGTTTTAAGCAACCGCTGGCATAACCGTCGTTAAATACTATATAGTGATGGTTTAATGTAGCAACGTTTATAACCGTCGCTAAATACAACTTAGCGACGGTTATAAAACGACAACAAAATTCGATGAACAATCAAACTTTTTTCCTTTTAGTGACGATTTGCAACCGCCACTAAATTCCCTTTGATAATTCAAATTTTTTTACCATATAAAAATCACATTTTTCAACTTGTAGTGTTTTCTTTTCATTGGGTGCAGATAATCTATCCAACATATGCACTACAACTTTTAGACTCAAATCAAAAATCAAATATAAATAACGACACTAAATTAAACTCATATGATACCATCATCATACATTAAGAGGAACTTTAATTTCATTTCAAAATCAATATTACACATGGTCCAGAAGAAAATTATAAATTAAAATTGTTACAAATTGTCAATGCTTACATCTAACAACCAAAACCGAAGTTGTACAATGGTTGTCTCAGGGTCGTTGTCTACAGGGCCTCACCGACCTTGAGCTCATTAGTAAGTTGCTGGCCAAGATTAGCTATCTAAGTTTAGTCTTAAGATGGCTCATCAGAAAGGCTTGGAATGGAATGCCCTTGAAGTCTGACAATTTACAAACAATTGTATGTCAAGTGGCAGCCAAAAAACTGCTAAAGCAAAAAATAAGAAATAAATAACTGATCTAAACAGAACACCAATTCCAAGAAACTCAAGGCATGGACATAATCAAATTTTCAAAAAAACAATATTATAATCACAACAAAGCCAGCCCGATCTCACTCTGTTTCTGTTCCACCTTCCCTGTCTTTGAGGTGCTCTTTAAGTGTATGAACTTTGATTTCCCATTATTCGCCATCCCATGCTGGATCCATTTCTGGCAAATTGTAGTCCTCGGGTCTCAATGACAACTCAAAATCTGGGAAGTCAGGCAATGAATTGAGAGCCCTGCAGAAAACCATGCAATGGAAAGTCCAGTTACTTGTTAAATTTGGTCGACAGTATGAAATATCCATGCACTTTCAAGTAGGAGAAAACAAAGTCTGCTTACTTCTCTTGCTCTAACAGGTAACCATACTTCTGAGATTTCATCGATGCAATGTCTGGAATTTTGTGATACAAGTGCTTCATAACACCCCATAGTGGAGCAGCCCTGCAAAACAAGTAAACAAAGAACATAACAAAAACAATATAACAACCAAAGCTGTGAGAAAAGAGAACTGAAATTGATTGCAACCTATTCACTGGACTTGCAACGCAAAAGGTCAAGAAAACTTTCTTGCTATTTACGAGAAGTTTGTTTGCAGCAAGAAAACAACAGACAACGCTAATATGACTAGATGGTTTTGTACCCTTGTCAAGGATTACACCGTGGTGGTAGTATGCTGCTGCCTGGTGTTAGTACTAGAAAAAAAAAAGTTTGAATATCACTAATACTCATGAGTGCAAACTTCAGATGGATCAATAGAACAAAGCGATTGAGAGCAAAATATACACTTTGGCACCTTTGCTTCTAGGTACTTCCACTTGAGAAACAATGAATGTTTTTTAACATGGCTTTGAGCCATATTACATCCTGACAAGCAGTAATGTGCCTGAAATTGAGAATGAACTCTGAGAGTGATTGTCGATCTGTCAAGAAGAGCGTAAAATAGAACATCGGAAAATTACTAGCCTGGGCAAAATAACTTAATTGTTCACATGCCAACCTCCTCTTCACAGACAATGTAGCCTTTTGACTCTCAACAGCCAAACCTAACTGCATTTATGTGCCCTACATTTGGTATAGAAATGAATCGGATTGATCAACATCATACACTATATAATGTCAGAGAATGTACACAAGTAGGATAGTAAAAGAGAAGTTACATGGCAAGTACTTGGATGGAAATAGCCTCTAAAAATCCCTCCTCGAAATCCCACGGTAACTTTGTTCTATATTCATTAAGTTTCTAGTTAAGCCATTTCTATTACAGGTAACTAGGTAAGCCATATCTATTTCTCTATTTATATGCATTTGAGATCAACCATAACTAATTCTCAGAAGTCGATATAGATTAAAAAATACTATGTTAATGCATCCCATGAAACCTATATACATAAATAAATAACGACAAATAGATTCAAAAATATTGATGTTAGAATGAGTTTGTCAACAAGAAAAATAAAGAATTGAGGAGTAGAGATTGCAATTAAATGGGAAGATATACAAAATCCCTAAACATAGCTATGTGGCTAGACCAAATTCAACAAAATACCCGAAATCCAAACCAAACAAAAAAGAATTAACTACCATTCTCCAAGCAGTGGAAACACCTTTGTTACTGCCAGACTCTTCTCCAAGCAACAATTTTGAAAATATTTCTTTCATCCTCTCAATCTCTATAAGAAAAGACTCTTCTCCAAGCAACAATTTTGAAGATATTTCTTTCATCCTCTCAATCTCTATAAGAAAATCAAAGCAAACCACACCCACAAAAACATAGAAGAAAACACAAGATAATAAAAATAATTAATAATTGGGGATGGGGATGGGGATGGGGATGGGGATGGGGCAAGAAAGAAATGCCTGAAGAGTTAAGTGAAGCATTTATTCAAATATGTGGAGTTCAAGAATGAGCTACATACACATACGATAAATTTGTGAGATGATGTTCTTTCCTTGCAAATGAGAATGAGAATGGGAATGGGATTTGTCTTCATCTTTAGTGATGGTCTTGACTTGCAGTTGAATCGACCAACCCAACGGTAGGGGTTGTTGGGAATTTTCATCCATGGTGGTGCAAAGTCGATCTTCATTCCTGATGGTGGTGGTGTCATCAACATCATAATAAGAAGTTGAAGTGAAACTAATAGACTAACCAAATGCGAGGAAATCAATCACCTTTCATGCTGAATTGGCGTAATCCCCGACTTTTATCGCCACCTACGGCTTGTTGTCCACTTTTCTTCTTTGGCCCACTATATAGACACCAATTATAAGTTAACATTTCTTACAAAACTAGGTTTAAACATCAAATTGTTCATAAAGAATTATTCCCCTAAATCTAATGAGATGAACCCCAAAACTTAGTGTTTAATTCTCACTTAAATTGAGTTTTCTTGCATTTCACAGTTGATAACATTGCAATCTAAATGAAATTCAAACGAATTGTAAGAAGCATTCAAAACCCTCAAGTTTAAAAAATAATCAAATCAAACCAAGAAATGTAAACTGAATCAAAAAGACACAAAATTAGAGACTGACACACCTCATCCTCTCCCTGAGAAAATATGAGCGGAAAATGTGGTCTCCAGAGATCTCACAACGCCTCCCCTCGAAATGCTGGACGATTTTTTCCATTCTTCGTCTTCTTAGCTTTTCCCTAACCTCATTTGGAAATCGACGAAGAGGGGTCTAAGGAGGAGCTAGAGCTGCCCTCACGACAAGAAGAAGCATCGTCATCCCATTCCCCTTGGATGATAGACAGAAGAAGAAGAAGAAGAAGAAGAAGAAGAAGAAGAAGAAGAAGAAGAGATTTGAAAAGGAAATCCAAAGGGGGACACAAGAAAGTAAGGAGAGGCAATAAAAAGTTTTTTCTTAAAAAAAAAATTGATGTTTTATTTATAACGACGGTTAAAACAGTCGCAATTAACTATACCCGTCGTTACACAATATTAACCTGCGATAGTTCAATAACCGTCGTTAAGTAAAGTATTTAGCGACGGTAAAAAACCGTCGCTACATAACCACCACTATTTTGCCAATTTCTTATAGTGTCAAGCACCATTCAATCTCTTGATTCCAGGCCACGGGAGCACGATTATACTCTAATGCAACAATAGGACCAAACTAGCTTAAAATACCAGCAAGAAAAGAAGAGGTGGTCCTCATTTTCTAGGTCCATACTACACAAGTTGCCCATTGATACCTCTATCTTCTTCCAAGCCTTCAATTTGTCTTGCGTTTTCAACGCTCTGTGCATGACTAACCAAGAAATAAAGTTGTGCATAGGTATTCTTCCCTTGAACCAAACAAATCTCTACCAATAAACTGAGTTGTTTCTATTTCTAGTTGAGTGAGAAGATCCCTTGTTCGAGAACTCTCCATCCTCCCCCCCCCATCCATACTACTTCGTCATGGAACCGCACATCTAACTCTACTGAATTCAAGTCATCAAATATCTCAAAAATGGCTGCTCGAACATGATCTTGAGCTCCCCATCCACCTCCTCTAATTAGGGCTCTGACCTTGGTTTTTTTTATGCAGCAATGAATCACACTGTAAATGTTGAGGGAACTTTGACATGAGGATGCCCATTGGGTGCCAAGGGTCTTTCCAGAGGTAAATACGTTCTCCATCCCCTATTGAATGAGTAATCATTGTACTGGCTACAACTCTATAGTCCATAATATGTTTCCAACACCATGAGCAATCACTTGGTGCATCCATCAGCCAAAAATCCCTCCCTCGTATAAGATTTTTTTGAACCCACTTTACCCATAGATTCTCCTTGTCTGACACTATATTCCATACATCTCTAGTCATCGCCGCTACATTGGAGGTTTCAATACTTCATACACCCAAACCCCTTTCATTATGTGGTAAACACAACTTCTTCCATCCTACCAATGGTGTTTTTCCATATGTGTCTACTATTGAACATAAGAAGTTTCTCATGATTGCATTCAACTCATTAATGGTTTCTTTGGGGATAACGTAGCATGAAGTCCAGTATACATGTAGACTATTAAGTATCGAATTGATAAGAGTAACTATTCCGACATACAAAAGAGCCCTATTCACTCTTTGATACACCGGCTGTGTAAAGACTACTCTTAGGGTGTGTTTGGTTGCATGGAATCCTATGCTATGGGAATCCATGAATGGACCCCTATATTTTAGGTTAATTTGAGGTATAACTTCACATGTACTATTTGATTTTGTTATCAATGGTGAGAATAGAAGTCTCGTGAATATGGGAATCACATGCCTTGGGGGACCAAGGATTGAGATTCACATGTTCATGGAACTTTCATTCCCACCATTGATCACACAGTCAAATGGTGGTCATGGAGTGATATATCAATTTAGCCTAAAATGTAGGGGTCCCCTCATGGATTTCCATGGCATAGGATTCCATGCAACCAAACACACCCTAAAATTGATGTATCACTCCACATCCACCATTTGATTTTGTGATGAATGGTGGGAATGAAATTCCCATGAATATGGGAATCCCACTCTTTGGTCCCCCAAGGCATGTGATTTCCATGTTCATGGGACATTCATTTCCACCATTGATCACAAAATCAAATGGTGGATATGGAGTGATACCTCAAATTAGCCTAAACTATAGGAGTCCCCTCATGAATTCTCATGGCATAGAATTCCATGCAACCAAACACACCCTTAGAGTTGTTGATCGGCAGAGATATCTGTTATGATTGATGTTACGGGTCCTAAATCAAGCATGAGGATACAGGCAAATTTAAAAGCAATCAGAATGTCAGTTTTAACAATAATCATGAAGACAGAACATAAGGTCGACCCGAAGTCATTTTTTATGGCCATTTGGAAAAAAGTGGGGATAGTAGTTATGAAGGAAATGTGGACGGACGTAATTACTGTCATGGTTTCAACTTATTTCATTTGGCCCAAGTGTGTGTTGGTACATGAGGTTGCGGCGACCACATTTAAAGGGCGACCTCCCTATCCATGATGCTCTCATGGAACGCTCGAGGCATGGGGTCTGCCGAAGCGTTTCGAAATCTAAAGGTCCTCTCCCAACAGTCCAATGCCGATATAATATTTTTGTCTGAAACCAAATCTAGTTCTTCCAAGATTGACTGCCTACGCCAGAGACTGGCCTTCGCACATGGAGCATCGGTACCAGCGCAAGGACTAGATGTAAGACTTGCACTGTTTTGGAAAACAAGTATTCACCTTACCATTTTTTCTTCCTGTAAAAATTATTAATTGTATTCTTGATGATTATTTTACTTCTACTGCATGGTCTATTATTTTTTGTTTATGGTGAACTGAATCCGGCCTCTCGGAAACATTTTTGGCATTTCATGTCCAGCCTTTACTCTATTCAATTTTTACCAGGGATCATAATCAGTTATTACAATGTTATCATAATCGACCTTATAATTCTAGTCTCAGCCACCTGAGAAATTTTCTTAACACCCATCAAATGTTAGATTTTCCCTTCAACGGCTTTCAATTCACCTGGAACAACAAGAGAAAAGACAAGAATTGAATGAAATTAAGGCAAAGCTAGATCATATCATTGTCTCGACGGAGTAGTTAGATCTGTTTCCTTCTGCTTCTGCTCCTACGATTAATACCTTCTCTTCGGATCATATGGTCGTTTCTTATCGATTAGTTTCTAACTTCAGTACAATCCAAAACTGTTTAGATTCTTCCATATATGGACTAGAGACCCTTATTGTTGTCGGGTAATTCAAACCAACTGAGCCCCTCGACAACACTCCAACTCACAATATCCATCTCAAGACCAAAAAGCTTAGCTACAGCCTCACTAAGTGGAATTAAAAAACTATAAGAACATTCAGTCGGGCATCTTTGACACTCTCTCTTCTTTGGACAAACTCTAAAACGATCCCCTTCCCAGGAAAATGCCAAAGTCATTTCCTTGTTAGAAGATCGTCTCTCTGAACTTCAACTTCGATAAGAGATGTTGTGGTGTAACAACTCTGGTTCCTCCTTGCTCAGAGATGTGACACAAACACCAAATTCTTTCACCTTACTACTTTGCTTCGAAGGAAGCGTAATCTGATTCTACATCTTAAAGATGACCACAATGAGTGGCATTCCACACCGAAAGTTGTGGGAGGTATAATTAATAATTATTTCTCAAAAAATTCCCAAACCTCCCATCTGACTCATGATCCAGTGATACACGCTTTATTTAGCCCCACTACTGCAGATATCCAGACAGTTATTTTTTATATGGGCAGCCATAAAGCTTCTGTCCCTGACGGTTTTCATGCTTTCTTCTTTGAATATTACTGAGATATTGTGAAAACGGATGTCAAAGAGGTCGTTACACATTTATTTAATTCCAAGTAGGGGTGGGCATCCCATCCCGCGATCCCGTTCTCGTCCCAATCCCGTCCCGTCCTGATTTTTTCGAGTCTTAATGGGATTGAATAATTTCATCCCGATCCCGTCCCGTCCCGATCTAGAATGGGATGGGATGGGATGGGATGAAGATTTTCAATCCCGCCAATCCCGTCCCGTCCCGAACTAATTAATTAATATTAATTATTAATATTTTTATTTAATTATTTATTTTAGAATTGTGGATACCCATATTTTTGTGTATCTAGAACATATAAGTTCAGTTTCGGATCCAAAGGGAAGGAAGAAGTGAGGTACATGTCTATATTGCATTGTGAATTTTAATCCATATAGTTGATTTTAGCATAAACCTGCTGAAATTTTCTGTCTAGTAAAATATCTCATATCCTAATGCAGCTAGTTTCCTTGAAACTCAATGCTTTGAATAGATATCATCAGTAATTGTGGAATGCATTCTTTCCCCCAATATCATGCAACATATGAACAATTTTTTTTCTTTGCTTTTCGGTTATGATGATAAATAAGTAAATCATAGTTAGGTTAGTTTTGTAAGTGACAATTAATCTCATCATATTCTGCAGAAAAAATATTGAAATTTTAATTGGTGATGGTAGCATGTATGGAGTGCCTAAGAAATAATGTTTTCTAATATAGATTCTCGGGGCGACGCATTTTGATGCCTAAAGTGCAATAAGAGCTGAGGCATGAATGTAACTTGCACAGCTTGTGGTTATTCACTTGTTCCTATGAAAGTAGATGATTTGAAATATATGGTATAAATAAATCGTTTAAATAAATTTATGATAGAAGGTATAAGATCATAAGAAAGAAAGACATGTTTCCCCTTTGGGATTTGAAATAAAGATTTTAGCACTCTTCCTCTACGCGGTCCATGATTAGCACGCTGATCCCGTCCCGTCCCGAACCCGGTTGGGATGGGACGAGGTCGGGATGGGGTTTTTCTCATCCCGTCCCGTCCCGATCCCGTATGAACGAGATGGGATAGGGATGGGTATATCTCGTCCCATCCCGTCCCGTGCCCACCCCTAATTCCAAGCAGTTAGATCCTAAGCTGAATGAAACTTTCATTGCTCTGATCTCTAAAGTCGGCAATCCTATCACACCGGATAAATTTTTCCCTATTGGCCTATGTAATGTGATTTATAAAATAATCTCCAAAACTCTCGCTAACCGCCTTAAACCTTTGTTTGATAACATTATTTCCCCTAACCAATGCGTGTTTCTCAAAGTTCGCTCGATAGCAGATAATGTTAGTCTTGCTCATGAGACCTTCTATCAATTGAAACATTTTCAAAGGAAAAAACAGGGTTGAAAAAACATATTAAAATCAATATGGCTAAAGCCTATGATAGTGTGGAATCGTCCTTTCTGGCTCAAGTGCTCAAGCAGCTGGGTTTTGCAGAAGGATGGATTAAAATGATCAACCAATGTGTTTCCACTACCTCTCTCCAAGTTTTTCTCAATGGCTCCCCTACCTCCTATTAAGCCATCCAGTGGAATCCGCCAAGGTGACCCCCTATCTCCATACCTTTTCCTGTTGGTAGTTGAAGTGCTCCCACGCCTTCTCAATAAGGCTGAAACAGAAGGCAAACTTCAAGGCATCAAAATTCATAGACATTTTCCTTCGATCAATCATCTGCTTTATGCGGATGATCTGATGATTTTTTGTAGAGCCTCTTTAGCTAAAGCTCATCCAGTTAAAGATATTTTACATTAGTATTGTCATTCTGGCTTAGGTCAGGGAGTCAATTGTGACAAATCTTCAGTCTATTATAGTTCCAACGTGCACAAAAATATTTTAAAATGATCAATAGGATTTTGGGCACTAGGAGCTATAATCCTAAAGATAAATATGTTGGATCCCCGTCCTGTTTTCCAAAAAGAAATCTATAGACTTTCAATTCCTTATTGAAAAAGTTAATGCAAAACTTTCTTCTTGGAAAACAAAAACTCTTTCCCAAGTGGATCGAACTGTGATGATTAAATCGATCATCAACTCGATTCTCATTTACAATATGCAAATTTTTCTGTTGCCTTGCTCTGTCTCAACAAACTTGGACCACCTGACTAGGAATTTCTAGTGGAATGGGGCGACAGAAAGTAAGGTCAAACATCTTTGCACTTGGGAGCGGATTTGTTTGCCCCGTTTTCTAAGGGGTTTCAATATTCTTTCTTGTAGGAATAGAAATCTTGCCTTATTGGCCAAAAACATTTGGAATGCCCTCTCCTGTCCTCAACAAGAACATTTGAAATGCCCTCTCCTGTCCTCAACACCATCGAATCAGCCAGTTCAAGGCACTTTATTTCCGAGACAGGAGTCTTTTCCAGTTAGGAAAACCTCCTTCTTTGGCTTCCTTCGCTTGGAAGGGGAATCTAAAGGCCCTTTTCAAAATGAAGTGATTTCTTTTATGGCAATTCATGTCTGGAAATCAAATCAACATTTGGTTGGACTACTGGGTCAAACCAGATATTGTTCTTGCGGATTGTGTTTCTGATACTACAAATCCCAGTCTTTCTAGATCTTTCCAAGATCTTTCGACATCTTCTCATGGAGATTCAATCTGGTCCCTGCGGAAAGGAAAAAGATTTTCACGTTCTTCCTTTCGGGAAGGGAGGATTGGGGAAATCCTGTTGATTTCAACTTTCTCCAGACCTCTGAAAAACATGAAAATAAAGGCTCGAATGGTACGATCCCTCCGTCACCCCTTTCATTCTGGGGTGATCTCGTAGTTCTTGGTCTGTGAAGATGCGTTGTTAGGTGCTCCATTTTATTTTCCCATTGAGGCCAAACCTAAACATGTGCTCGAGAGATAGCTGTCCATACACTGATAAGGAATGTATGGATTCTCGAGAAGAGAGAAGCCGTGGTGGTCCCCCCCCCCCGAACCACCCGGATCCCACGAGTGAATAGAAAGTTGGATCTACGTTGGATCTCACCTGAATCGCCCCATCTATCCTCCTGAGGAGAAGTTTGGTTTCAAACTCCGGTTCGAACAGGAGGAGTACGCCATGCTAATGTGCCTTGGATGATCCACATCTCCGGGTCAGGCTAATGGAATTTGGATCCTATCAACTCTTTTTTTTTTGTCCGGTAGCTAGGGATATTTAAAACATTCTAATTCATCCCACTAGCAATCTAGACAAACTTTTTTTGATTTTTGACCAAACTGGGCTTTTTTGGTCAAAAGTGCAATGCGGGCTTTCACCATGGGTCAATTGGAAAGCTCTACTTTCTTTCTCCTTCTCATTTTTTTCCCTAAACTGTTGAGATCCATCTTAAGAATCAAAAGCCCTCCCAACGCTCAGTTTCTTATATGGAAAATTAGCCAGAATTTGCTTCAAACGAGAATCAATCTAGTTCGGATCTATATTCCCATTGAGGACAGCTGCACATTTTGCCATACCCAGATGGAAGATGTGTTCCATTTTTTCTTCCTCTGCCCTACAATATCTCAACTTTGGCTATTCTCTCCTCTCCCTATTAATTAGGCAGATCCAAATCTCAACCTCCACTCTGTTCTGAGAGTGTTTGAATTTGTGTGGGATTCTGCCAAAGCTCATGCAATGAATTCTGATGAGATATTATCCCAGATTACTGCTATTCTGGTGACAATCTGGTATTTGCATAACCAAGCTATTTTTAACAATACCAAAGTCTCCCCAATGAACTTTGTTTCTCATTGTAATAAAATTTGGGAGTCTTGGTCCAAACAATGGTTCCTTACCAGATCATAATCTATCACACCCCATTTTCCATCGATACACTAAATTATGGACACAACCATCATAGACAAACAACTTGCTTCCCGCTCCTCTATAGGACTGACTCTAGCCTCAATTGTCATGCCCTGATTGTTGAAAAAAAAGGAAAATCGCAAAATCCATGTAGGATTATCCGTTTCCTCAAAACTCGGGATGTGAAATTCAATAACAATAGAAACATTTAGCAGCAACAACAACTTAAACATAATTTAATTACTGAAACAAATAAAAACTCTAACATGAAGATACTGATGTTGCTAGCCCCACTAGCGAAATTTCAGTAACGCTGCTCAAAAGTCTCTAAACCTGAAAAGCTAATCGGCTACATTCCTAAAGGAATGTACCCAAGAAGTAAAAGCTCACTTGGGTCAGCAATAAAGCTGGTGTGAGAAATCTTCATCCCAAAATCAATAAAATTGTGCGTAATAAACATCAAGCCAAACACAAACAACAAACCATCACACCAATAAGTAGTTCCTCAACGAACCATCACACCAATAAGACTCATCATCCTAATAAGTAAATATGCACTTACTTGTACTTACCCTGTAGAAGTTGACTATGGCAAGTCTAACCTGCAGAAAGATTAGTGGACTTGTCATCCTGCATGAAAAGGATTAGAAACAATATAAATGTAATTTATTTGTTTTTATTTGAATTTGATTCATCTTTTTAACGGATTGATCACTTAGACGATACCACATTCGCAACACCTCTGTGCCGAACATACATGCATGTTTGCCTCTCTCATATAAAGGAGGACTACTCCATCATCCATGCCCAAGTGGGGACATCACATACAGGCATGCATCGCGGATACTCCTAACTATATGAGTATCAAAAGCCACTATTGGCTATCAATGCGCATAAACTCACATCACATTTTTTACTTATAAATATCAAGCCTATTTTAGGCATACAAATTCACCTCATTTCCGCAAGACTAACCCGAGGGTTATTTTAGTTTCTCTAGTAGAAAATAGGTGCCGCAACTCCGCAAGATGACCCACTGGTCATTTAGTTTCTCTAGTAAGAGAGAGGAAAATAATAAACAAAAGAGGTGTGGTAGTTCTAAGTGATACAATTTTCAGAAATCAAGGTTTATCCATATCATTTATTTTTTATATTTCGAATTTCCTTCCCAATGACATTTTGTCATTCATAAGTAAATCCACCCATTCTTTCGGGGAAGCATAGCATATTCATAAATCATGCTTTATAATAACACGGTGATCAAGTGACATTTTGTCATTCATAATGAAATCCACCCCTTCCTTTGGGAGAACATAACCATTTCAAGATGCATACATACAGAGGAACACCATTAATTTTAAATGGTCCTACATCAATAGAATCAACGAGACATCAAAACAAAACAAGCAATAGTGCAATATCAAACACTACTACACATAGTACTCTCCATATGAATGTGATTTTTGGGATAAACACATACATCCTAGTTTGACAGAAAGTATCTCAAATGTTGAATCCAACAAAGCCACTACATGCAATCTCCGAAAAGACAATTTCAACACATAAACATGAAAGTGCATGACAAACATGGGTGGACACTAACTTACACCGAAGCAACCATCCAAATCCCAGCACAACACACATATCTTAAGTTGTTTGAAAACATTCACTAATTCCTAGTTAACACCAAATAACTCCACATTTTAGGAGTGGAATCCGCTTCAATCACACATTTTGCACCATTAGGCATGACATCACACAACTCATTGTCATCATCTAAATTCCCAATTCTAAATGGCTTCTCTATGTATTTATTTCCGCTCATCCAGAGTATCAAGACTGGTCTCCCTACTAACACTCTTCTCTGACAACTTTGCTAACTCAAGGTCAAAAGTTGTATTAAGTTAACACTCACGTTAATCCTTCATTCTTTCAGTTACGGTGAGTAGTGAATGAAAATTTTTAAAAGAAATGAATATCATGTCTCTCCTCTGTCAAATACTTTCAATTAAACTTCCAATAAAATTTAAGAATGAAAAGAGCTAGGGAAAATCAAATAAACTAAAACAAGTTTCAAGTGTGCCTTAGCATGACACTTATGATCAATCCACAAGTGTGCTCATGCTTCCTGCTTGCTAGATAAGGATGCCTTTCACAATCTAGCATTGTGCTTCTTTTCTATGAAAAACATCTATGTAGTAGAAAGGAAGCAGTGTACCAAAGACAAATACACTTACTATCAACTGTAATATGAAATGAATGCACATTACAAGTTAAGAAAAACTCATTTGCTACCTGATGGTGATCTTCCCAAAAACACCCTTCTGAAAATATGAAAAATCACTTATGTAAATAAGATTTCCAAGTACCAAACACAAACCATCTTGGAGTATCAAGCAAATTTAATTATTTGTTGTCACCATTACGTTGCAACTTTGCTTTCTCTATTGCTAGGAGCTATTACTTCCAACAAAGCACTAGCATCCAACCTACTTGCGTCTGTTATATCAACTTCCTCATTCCTATTTATGTATTTATAATATATGCTGACTACTCTCCCTACCAGCCATACATTTGAACAATTATATCTTTCATTTACATTGATTTCCTTCAACCACCACTTCCGCTTCGCGGCCCAAATCACCATTTCCTTGATTACCCATTTTATCACATTCTGTACCTTATCTTACATCTTGAATCCAAAACCCCAACTTATCACATATATAACTAGACCAACTTGCCTTAAATCACTAACAAAACACTTACTTTTTAGGTTTCCTCCACTACCCATCCATCAATAACATCACTTTCACTGCTCATTGTTTCTCATTTCCACACATTTAGCTCTATAATACACACTTAGCTAAATATACACAAACCCACATTAGCAACTCAACAACCAATCATACACCTTGAAAATCAACCCTAGAGAATCAACAAAATCCACCCAAATTAGTCTCTAGATGGCACATAACTACACCCTTTTGACTAAAAATGAAACCCCACTAAAATCAGTAAAGAAATACAAAATCCATAGATTAGAAAACACTGAAACTAAATACAAAGAATCAAAGTAAGATATAGATCGACTATCAGGATGAAAGAAATTTAGATTGGGAAACAAGAAAACTCACTAAAATTGCAAATCGCAAAGGATTGTGCAGCCAATGCAATCGTCCCATCATCCTGCCACCTGTGATTTCTCCCAAGCAATCCACATCTCTGTTGCATCTCCTTGACAGCAAAGTTCTTAGACTCCAATATTTCAACCAAGTGCCTGATGTCAAAATGGTTGTGGAGGTTCAGGAACGAGCATCAATCTCTTTGGCAACATATCATTAGATATAAGTATGAAAAGGATTTCAATGGCGTTGGGAGCAAAAGAGAAGGGCTCAAAAATGACGAGCTTGATGACCTAACCGAATCGATTGAGATCCATGATCAAGTTGCGAATTGCTTCGATGTTCCGACCGATTTCATTGATTCCATGAGCATGGGAGAGCCTGGAACCTGAGGCCGACTCAAACAGAAAAGAGAATTTATAGCAAAGTCATTGTGAGGTTTTAGGGTTTTGGATAACAAAGAGGCGAAAAGAAGACGCTCAGGGACTGTGGCTCTGATCGAGCTTTGCCACCAGATGAGAAGAAGAGAAACATGAAGAATGAGAAAAGGAGTTCTCTTTATAGGGTGGGTGGTTATCCGCCCCACTGATATTCTGAAGAACCCACCTTCTAAACTCACCAAATAAAACCCTTAATTTGAAATTTAAATCTAATAAAATGTAACCCTATTTTATTTAATTCAAAATAAATTAGTTTTATGAAATTTAGGGGTGTTACATCAATCGTCCCTTCCCCGGGCTCTAGGTCGTCTCTTTCTCCGCTGGTTCAGAATCAGATCCACTCGGCTCGCACCCATTGGCTTAATCTCAAAGCAAACAAAGTTCATCCACTTTCACTTAGTATTGTCACTTTTGATGCTTACTTTTTTTAGTCTACCAAGCAGGGGGGTGTGGGAGTTTCATTGACAGATTTGGCAGGGAATGTTATGGCTTCAATGGCCTGTTAGATAGGCGGCAAAGTTACAGACAATACGATGGCAGAAGGATATGTAGTTGAAGTAGCATTGTCACTTATCCAGACCCAGCAATGGAGGACTAAACTTATTTTTGGAGACTTGGCGATCCTTAGACCTCATCCAAGATGGCAAACCTCAACAGTTTTCTACTATGCAGTGGGTCTGGCGCCCTATTATTTGTAATAATCAACATCTGTTTCTTATGCTTCTTTTTTGGCAATGTAGATATATTTCTAGCGACTTTAATGACAAGGCTCATCGTTTGGCATTGGATACCGGCAGAATTGGATGTAATAGATACTAGTTATTATTTTATTACCTAAGGCTTTTAACAATTAAAACAAAAAAAAAAGTCATCTCCAATGATCCTTCCCGAGTCCCACCAAAAACATCTTCAAAACATCGAATACATTTTGCACTGATCTCCTCCATAGTTTCCAACTTATCATTGGTTACATTATATAAAGAGAGAATTTTGCTCTTTGATCATTTTTCTCCTAAACAGTTGTGAAAATAAGTAACATTCTCGTATCCATCACGCATATGCTTTGCTTTCGACTTCTCTTCTAACTCTGAAATTTCACTTGACTGCCCCAGCATAGTTTCTCACTGCCTCTCGTTCTTGGGTAGCAAATGATTGATCAAGTGGCTGTACTCGTTGCAAGCCTAACCTAACTCCTTAAAACACAAATTGGCGTTATCACGTTAGCCACCTATCATCTGAAAGCGAGAAGTCCCGCCTCTTTCCAATTATTATTATTATTCACATGTTCCCATATTTGTTTTATTGAATTTCGGCCTGTCAATATTATTTCTTGTTCATTCACACAAAAAAAAAAAAATTTACATTGTAAAAATCACAAGGCAGAAATTGGAGATGCAGGGTCGGAACCAGAAGCAACCTGTTTTCTCACCTCTGCATGAAATTTCTCCAAGGCATGAGATGGCAGGGTAAACAAAGCCAACAATCCCTCAACACCATTCTCATTCTTGTGATGTACAACAGGTGTAACCATCCCTGGCGCTGGTCCAGCTCCAGCTCTGAGTGGCCCACCGTAAACAGCCGAACCCCACCCAAAATCAATATCCACGAAATTCAGTTTGCTCATGTCTGACACAACAAATGTTCCTTCCTCGCAAAACCCTCTACGTCCATTCAGCTCTATGAAATCCAACACCGAGGCCCTGTACTCATCTCCAATAATTCCCTTTTTCATTTCTGATATCAACTTTGCTGCATTACTTAATGGTTTTTCAACCAGCTCTGATGCCTTAGCACTCACACAAGGGAACATAACTGAACTTCCATAGTAACCATTTGGTAATGTAGGTTTGTAACGGAAACGAGTATCAGCTGGGAAAAGAAGTTTTGCGATGGTTTCAGGTTTAAGCATGACCCTAGTTCTAGCCTTCCATAGGCACGATGCCATGGCATCAAATGTGGCACATTTCCCCCCATTTATTTGAGCTTTAAGGTTGGCTATATCTGCGTTGGATAGGAAGACTGAAGTTTGTGCAAGTTGTCTGAAATCAGTTTGTGTGGGTAACGTGATCTGGGACTTGGAAGAAGGGTGATCAAGGTCGTATTCTGGGTGTACATAGGACACACGAGGAGGAGTTCTGGGTTTTAAGGTTTCTCTTCCCCAGGAAGGTGTGATGGATGGAGCAACTCGATGAGGATTTTGGCAGAATTCAGATATAGCAGTTATGAATTGAAGAAAGCCGAAAGCATCACATACACAATGGTTATATGTATAGGCCAACACAAAGCCTCCACAAGCAAGACGAGTTACCTGAGGCATGAACAAACAAATCCACAAATTAAAATGAGAACGTAAAGTTATTATCAACCTTTATAGCATCATATATATTATTACCAAACTTTTATGCAGTATATATATCAATAAATATATCACCAACCTGAAATCGGAGTAATGGTGAATCAATGACAAAGTCACTACCCCAAACATCATCCACGAGTAGACTATCCCATTGAGGAAAAGGGGGTTGAAGGAGCCCTCCCCCAACCTCCCGCAACCTCTCTAGTGTAATGTCACAGTTCGCCTCCCTAAATAGAACTCCCTCGCCACAGCAATCCACAACAAGCTTCCCATTTTCTGCATTTCTAAGCCTACCTGCTATAGGATAGTAATGAACAAGAGCCTTGGATAAACCCATCCTTATAACAGGGACAGGATCAATGAAACAGCCACCACCACCACCACGGGCAGCTGTTATGTTTGGGGGGTAAAAATGTACAAAGGGAACGTGGTTTCGCAGACCAGCTTGATCATCTATGTTTGATAAATATTTGAATTCACGAGGGGTTGGTAACTGGGGTTGGATGAACTCCGGCTCCCCTACGGGCACATTGAAGTGAAACAATGGTGCCATTGTTATTTTCACTTAGCTTGTAGGAGGACAATTCCAGTTGTGTTTTGGGAGGGTGTGTAGTGATGGCTATTGTTCATGTTAAAGAGTTTATGGGTTCCATAAATATATGAGGAAGGGACTCTCGATGAGAGACAGCATTTTTTTTATTTGCACTTGAGAGTATCTTAATGCCAATTATTTAAGGTAGGGATTTGCGCATATGAACTGGCGTTACTTAAGGTATGGTTATAGAAAAGTCAACTATTCAGCTCAATTAAAAGACAAAAACTTGATTAGGATTGAGAAAACCATACACAACCCACAAGCAACAAAGGCAATGAACATGATCAATACAAAGATATATGCATGTAAGTCAACTATACACAACTTGATTGAGAATGGATTTTATCATGAAACACCTTCACTTGTTCTTTGTAAATTTTAGCACTTTGGTATGCATCATTCCTAATCAATTCTAACTCATTAAGTTTGAACTTATGATGTGATCCAGCCTTATCTATATCCAAATTAAATGTTTTGATAGCATAATTAAGGACGATGTTCCAATTTCACAGGCAGATGACAAGCTTATAAAAAAAATAGTCTATATGGAAACCTTCCAAGCGGGGTTTTAAACATTGTCCTATGAGCCCAAGGAGCGTCATTCAAACGTAGTGGCCAACTCTTACTGTCTAGTCGAACAGTTTTCTCTAAAATGTATTTAATTTTTCGACTGGAAATTTCAACTTGCCCACTTGTTTATGGATGATAGGGAGTACCTACTTTATGAGTGATGAAATATTTCTTAACTAACAGTTCAAATGATCTATTACAAAAATAAAAACCACTATCACTTATAACAGCACGCGAGTACCAAAACGAGAAAAAGTATTTATCTTTCAAATTTTTTACTACAACCTTGTGGTCATTCATTTTACAAGGTACCGTTTCATTTGGAGACATAATCAACAGCTAGAATTATGTAAAGATAACCAAACGATGAAGGGAAAGGTCACATAAAGTCAATACCCCAAACATCAAAAAATCTCCACAATGAGAATATTAGTAAGAGACATTATATTCCTTCGAGAAAATGGAGCCTATTTGTTGGTATCTATCACACGTAGGACAATATGCATAGGTGTCACGAAAAATAGTTAGCTAATAAAAGCCACATTGGAATAGAAACGATTAGGAATTCATTTATCTCGAAGTAGTCAATTAATTTATCTATTCACCTGAGTTTCTATCCTAAAGTGCATTAGGAATAGAGATGGATCTGTTGTATCTTGGGAGATTAACGACCATCATTGTTGTACCAAAACTGGTTGAATATTTTCTTAAGGATATTGCATTCAGCAAGCCTCAGATAACATCCCACCCCCTCTAACACTATTTTTAGATTGTCATAAACATCCCCAACCTCTTTCAAAGAAAAAAAAAATCAACTTGAAAATTAACTTGGTTTCATTATTTACAATGGGGTTAGTTCATGAGAAAATTAGTCTTACATTAAACTCCTAACTATATAAACTTTAACGAGGTAAAGGACCGTCCAATGGATGTTGTTTGAACAGTATTTTATGATTTTATTTTTATCTATTTTTTTTACAATCAGTCATGTTCGATTGAAAAAATGTCAAAATCGTTCACATCGGTTTGCTGGTTTTGAGTATAGAAATCGAAAATTACCGAACCGATATGTCATATATAGTCATGTAGCAAAATTCAAAAAAAAAAAAAAAAAAAAGAGGAACAACTACTTAACAATGGCAGAGTGTTTTGCTGCAAAGGCGACCTTTTTGCTTATTCTGATACGATGTTGGGAAACGAGCTTCTTGCTGAGCGACTCAGGCTCCCTGATCTTGTTGCTCCTATCCACAGATCAGACAAGTCAATCCACAGAGTGCTGGTTGTGGTAACCTTTTCTTAGTAATAGTAGGCTTTTACTTTCTATGTATTGTAACTGGTTCTGTAACTTTATTCCCCGAGACCCTAACAGTGAAGCTCGCGACCTTACTCGATTGCAGGCCAAATTTTATGTAATCTTAATTCAAGTTAATATATATGCGTAATGCTTAATAAAAAAAATATATAGATAAGGAAAAAAAACCCATTAAATAAGGAGAGAAATCTTTCTTTGATGTTGTAAAGATCCTTTTCAAATTTTTTTTTACCCAAAAATAATATTTTTCCTCATAAATGGTAAGAGATTCCTTTCAAGTAAGTATTTTTAATGTATTTATCAAGTAAACTAATAATTGTAGTCAATTTTCATTAAAAAAAATGAAACAAACCCATTAAATAAGGAAATCTCTCTTTGATGTTGTAAAGATCTTCTTGTTTTACCCAAAAATAATATCTTCCCTCGTATGGAAATAAATCATTGACTATTAGTGTATTATTGATTGTTGGAGGCTTTAATGAATGCTTAAACAAATCAATAAGTGACCCTTAGTTAAATTATACTCATTAAATTATATGGATGAAGCATATGTTTTATTTTTTTATCAAAAAAAAAAATCAACGACTATTCCACATCACTAAAAGTATTGTCTCACAATACCATTCTGTTTTATTTTATTTTTTCTTACTTACCCACACCACCACAATATGGAAAACTTAAACCCCCAAAATCGCAATTCCCCCTTCCCCAAAAACCCTTCGATTTCCTCGTCGTCGTCTTCCTCCCCCATCTCTCCCTCATCGATTGCATTCTCTTATCTCTTCCTCGCATTCCACTACATTCCCCTTGGAGGAACGTAAATTGATTATGGCAAAAAATGTAAACTTCAAGAACTTTTTCAAAAAAGTAAACTTCAAAAACTTTATCAGAAATCACAAAAAAAAAAATAAACTTCAGCAATGTTGGCAGAAAATGTATTGTTCGCACGATCCAATGCGAGAATTTGCAAAAACCTTGCAATGACCAATGCGAGTCGCAGAGATCCGTGTGAGATTCTTGCAAAATCCTGCATGGGTCCAGGTGAACAGGACAAAAGATTTTATGAAATTTCTTAAGAAAAAAGTATTGTTCATAGGAACAAATGCAAGGTTTTTGCAAAACCTCGCATTGTCCCAGGCGAGTTTTTTGCATATCCTCACATAGGTCTGGGTGAATGGGTGAAAACTAACTTTTTTTCGGGATATATTTCCGCGACTTTAGTAAAATGACCATAACTTTCTCATTTCAAAACATTTTCAATTGATTCAAATTATGTTTATTAGATAACTCAGATTACTACAATGTTCATGTTTTGATGAGCTTGAGTCGAAAGTTACTCTATTTTTATGTTACTATTTTTTTAACAGGTGGTGAAGCAATCGAATGGGGGAGAAAGTGGAGAAGAAAGGGGGAGAGCAATCGAACTAATCAAATGAATGTGGGAGAATAATTCGATTAGGGCAAATGCGATTTGAATGCGATAAGGAAGATGCGAGAAGAATAAGTTTTGCATTTTGAATGGGGGAGAAATTTTCTGATTTGCTTGTTATATTGGTGGTGTGGAAAATAAAGGAGGTGGTGTGGGAGAGTGTAATGGTGAGACAGTACGTTTGATGGTGTGGAGTAGTCGTTGCCAAAAAAAACATATGTTCTATTTCTTATTAAAAATTTCCAAATTTTGCACAAAATTTCAATATAGAATTCATATACGAGAAATACAAGGTAGTTTACGCAAGTGTATTATTTGCATATGCATTGGTTTGCAATGCATTACTTTTAGAGGCATTTGGTAGTAATTAAAGCAAAATGATGCAAAACTAGGCAAGTATTTGATTTCTCTACATGGTGTTAGTGGTGGAGGTTGTGGGTGATGATGATAACGGTAGTAAGTAGTTGTACTTGTGACATAGTCCCGATAGTTGTGGTTGTGTTTATTGTGATGGTGCTGCAAAAATGGTGGTGGTAACACTACACCTTAAAGGATTTTTTTTATAGCTCTTACATGTTGCTAAAATGAATTTTCTTGGAAGAGTCTCATTCATGATCTGGTCCACAAATGGTGAGACAGAGAGGCGGTATAGTACGTCTGAATCGTGTGCCCCCTCTGCAGAGGGGGTTCCCAAAGCCGAGTTTCTCTGTCTTGGCAGCGGGCTCAACGTTAGCCGCGCAGCCTCCTCTAGTCGAATAAGAACTAGCGGGGGCTTGGCTTTCTTGTGAGCTAGCATGAGACTGGATTCTGCTCCTTCCAACTTCATGATTATTATAGAACTGCTCCGAGATGACCCAGTTGGTCTCAGATTATTGTTCCATAGCTGCCATTACCATTTTGAAGGGCACCATTAAAATTAACCATTTGGAGGTTTCATTTATGAAAACAATACTTCAGTTGCTTCTGGTAGAACTTTACATTATCAATAAATCCACTTCCATTCTTGACTCGGCACTATATATCCTCTGTTTTGAGCTCAATACAAGATTTTTTTTTTTTTTTTTTTTTTTGCGAGCGAGAGTGTAGATTCTAGGACTCACGTGCCTTATCACTACAACAATAACAATTCTAGCCAACCTTGTTTTTTTTAGTGTTTTTACATTTTTTATCCCTTCTATAGAGTGTTTGTGATTGTGTCTTAAAGAGAATGGGTAAAAAGTATAAAAACACCAAAAAAGACTACCAAACAAGGCTGGCTAGACTTACTCCTACAACAAAAAAGGGTTTTTGTAAAGAAAATATATAGAGAATTGTTTTATGTGCTCCTTGACTGAATACAAGCTTATATAAGCTAACTTCTACTTAACTTTTTGAAAATAGAAAACTTAAAACTTGTTATATTCTGACTTTACTTTTTTAACTATTCTAACTTTCTTATTCTTGTATATATTCAGATTTTTCTTATTGTAGAGGTGAATCAATCTTGGACTTGGGCTTGGCTATGTTGAGTGCAAGCCCTACATATTAGAACACACCCCCGCAAACTGTACATGTAGACACAGATGAAATGTGTATCTTGGAGGAAACTTTGAAATCCAATTTGGTGAAGAAATCATGAATGTCGAGTGCAACTGCTAATGGTACGACTCGAGTCAGCATGATTGTCGAATTCTGGATGATATTGGAAAAAATTCTGGAAACTTCTGGTAATAAATCATGACTGTTGAGTGAACGGCTAATGGTTCGACTCGAATCAGCATGACTCAAGAAATCATGACTATCGAGTCTACAGTTTTCTACAAATTTGATCTCAAAATGGTGGGTGTGAATAAAAGGAATAATACAATTCTCTAAATATTGAATATTTTGTATTATATGTGTATATACAACTCTGCAAATCAGTCTAGATCCTAAAATATTAGTGTCTTGGTATACAAGGATTAAACTAATAGGAACCAGTAACCTAATAGGGAACAATACTGGTATAAGTATAAATCTAATAGAAAAAAAATAAGGTAATAGGAAAAGTGAGCTAATAGGAGACAATACTCTAATATGACCACGCCAACACTCCCCGTCAAGATGGAGCATAGATATCACACATGTCCAGCTTGATGAGTGAGTCATTTAAGGCTTGACTGGCAATAGCTTTGGTGAGCATGTCAGCTAGTTGTTCTATGGTTTCACATACGAAACCTCAACAATTTTTTCTTCAAACTTCCTGTATATGAAATTACGATCGATCTCTATATGTTTAGTTAGGTCATGTTGGATAGGATTCTCCACAATCTAAATCGCTGACTTATTATAACTTCATGGTTCCTTCAGGTGGAAAACCAAACTCTCCCACAAGCCGTCTGAACCATAATAATTCTTGTATCCCTTTAACCATTGCCCTGTATTCAGCTTCTGCACTGGACAACGAAACAATCTTCTGTTTTTTACTCTTCTAAGTAACTATGTTACCTCCAACAAAAGTAAAATATCCAGTAGTTGAACGTTGTTTGTCTCCTACACCACCTCAATCTGAATCACAATATCCCATAACTTCTGCATGATTATGCTTAGAAAACTTTGGCTTTTCCTTGGTGCTGACTTCAAATACCGCAAAATTCTTACTTTTTGCATTCATATGGATGTCACTTGGATTATGCATAAAACGGCTTATCACACTAACAACATAAGCAATGTCTAGTCGAGTGTGTGAAAAGTAATTTTAGACGACCAACTAAGCGTTGATATCTTCCTTTATCAGTAGGAACTTGATTTGGAAGTTCCTCAATGTTATGGTTTTGTTCAATGGGTGTACCAATAGGTTGGCAACAAAGCGTGTCAGTCTCTCCTTTATTAATACTTTCCATGCATTAGGAGGTTTCAACCATGAATGCACCAACTTTATAAGAAGCTTCGAGTTGCTAAGTCTTCAATATTAGCTTGGATGCATTAAAGGTATTTGTTAATATTGAATTAAATATATATATATATATATATATTTTTTTTTTATTTTTTTTTTATTTATTTATTTTTTTTTTTTTAAAGGTAGAGGGTAAGTTAAGATTCCTTTTGTCATCTTGAAGTCGAACGAAAAAAAAAATGATTCCTCTTGTCATTTCTTAGAGATTAATTTGAAAGCACGCTTGATAGAGAAATTTCCCTTTTTTATTTATTGTAGCCAATTGAGCTTCTTCAATAAAAAGGTCTGTAACAGAATCAAAGCTGGGTGGTACAGCATTACAATAATTCATAGCTACTATTACAATAATAAATTCTTATTGCATGCATATGAATATTCATTTTTTTCTTGCAAAGCAAACGACTAGTATAACTTGCTTGGTCATCTCAATCCCTGGGTGCTCTGCAACATGTTCTGCGTATTTAAGGAAGAGGGCATCCATTATTTCCTCTCCAAAGTGATAACGCAGCATTGGCTCCGTAACTGCTCTAATCATCTTTGCCATATCCTGCCCACTTTTGACCTTATCAAAGACATAATTCTTACTGCTTTGAGTACTGAAATTTCCTCCCCACATGAATTCCAATGTTTCAAAAAAATCGATATCAAAGGATCCTTCAATCTTAACAAAGTCTCTTAGTTCCTCTATACAAGGTAAGTACATAGGAAAGTTGAACGAGTTCAGTTTAGCCTCTTCAATGTGCCCCTGAAAAGAACGAAAGACCCCACAAATATTCATAATTTTGTCCATTCAATAATAATAGTAATAATAAGTTTGATTACGTCCAAATTACCTCAGATACTAAATCATTGAGTGATTTTGTTATAAAATGGTAATAATAACAGCTTTCTTCGCTTGAATTCAGACTTCTACCCATGAATGTAATAACCATACGTCCTCCAGGAATCATTTCTTCAGCTCGTGAATTTAGAAATAGGGAGAAGTCCTTTTGATATTGCTGCAAGTATGCTTCAATTACACGTTCTGGACTAGTTCTTGTAGCATAAACATTTCTTTTATTATCCTCAATCCCTTGAGGGATCTGCAGTGATGTTAAAATGTATAGCTAGTCTGACAGCAAGTATGAAAATAAAAATGGTAAATGTCACAGTGTGGAAGGAGTGGGTGTAAACCTGGGAGAGGAAATGTGCGCTGAGTGAAGAATGAACAAAACATATAGTATTGCTCGGGAAAAGCCTCCCATAGAAGGAACCAGGGGCCCCTGCAATGAAACAAGCTCCAACTTCTTCCTTTATTCCACTATCTTTCTCCTTTAGTTTGTCTTGAAAGGAGGGGATAGTCTTGAAAATGGTATTGAAGTCGTTTCCGGGAAGGTCATTCAAAAATGCATGGAATTCAGGTGGGGACAGATCCCTTTCACTACAGAATGCCTTAACAGCACCAATTATGTTAGATATAACTAGTAGGGTGTTTGGTCCCGAAGAGCAACCCAAGTCTGCTATTGCGAAATACTTGGGACAGGTTTCAGCACAGACATCAGAAACAGCTTTCTCTATCAATGGCTTTGCCATGGATATAAGTTTTTCCTGCATGCAAAGGTATAAAACTGGATGAATATATGCATATCTGTCTGATGAAAAGAAGGTAGCAAATTAACTGAGTGATTTGAAGAATTGATAGGATATGCAAAATATCCCACTCCAAAACCCGACATTTAGTACATCAGAACCCAACATGTATTTCAAGCAGTTAATCCTAGTTTTCCGGCAGTAAAATCATATGCTGTTTTTAACCTCTTGTAATATAAGACTAGTCTCTACAACTATGATGCAAACAAGCCGACTGATGCATGAATTAAAAGGTAAATAAATAAAAATTGAACCAAATAAATACAAATGGAGAACTTGGTTGGTGCTACTTTTCATTTTATTGGCTTTATAAGATCGTTTGAAGAAATAATGCTATATGTACTTTTGCAACCAGAACAAAATAAGTAACATTAATAAAACTGAAACAAGAAGATATGAGAGACTTGTAACATAGAGTTAGTGGAATAGCTGGTCTCTCCTTCTCCTCCATTCATGCAAAGAACTTGTTCCACATCCATGGTTTGATATCTCGTCTGTCTGTGTTGCTTGGTATCTGCAATCACTTAATGTGTGAATATTTATAGAAATCCCTAATGAAGTCAACTCCTTCACATATGGCAATAGAAGTATAAAATACATATACCATGTTTTAGAGAGTTTGAATTTCTTATCAACACTGGATCCAATTTGAATAAACTATACTCCACTATACTGGATGGATTGATAATACGTTCCTGCATATGGCAAGTAGCTTATTCATTTTTTTTCCCCTTGCTTTTTGGGTTTGCTAATTCAAAAATAAAAAAATAAAAAATTTTAAAAACAAAGGGCAATTAAAATTCGTCGCATATAAAATTAGGAAGAGTAAGTATAGGGAGCCATGTTTGATGGTCACTTTTAGTTTTTTTTTTTTTAACACTTTTTACCCATTATCTTTAAAACACAACTACAAACTGACAAACACCGGTCATAGAAGGGATAGAAGTGTCAAAAAATCACAACGTAACCCAAAAGTGGACACCAAACATAACTCCCTAGAATAGTTGAATTAGGAAATTCGTATGTTTTTTTTTTTTTTTGGAAAGCAGGAAATTCGTATGTTAAGTGTAGAAGTGTAGAATGTTTTGGAAGTAAAGAAATGTGACCTCCCTACCCCTAGTTTCTACTTAAAATTAACGAGGTCAATAGAGGTGGCATCCAGTGGGCAATAATACTCTAAGAAATCAATAATCCGTATATTTTGGGAAAGGAATGTCAAATAAGCACGTTCTTGATTGTCACAAATTGGGATTAATGAGGATAGAGATGGCATCTAATGGGAATAATCCATATGTTTTGGAACATTAATGTGGTCGGTAGAGGTGGCATCTAGTGGGCAAAGCCTATGACTAACTGGTATATCCGTTGTCACTATCTCAAAGTACATCCTACCTTCTATATCAAATACTTGCAACATTAATTTTTAATTCATTTTTTTAAACACTTGCCCAATTGTATATTACAATTACGATATCCAGCAACGGATAACACATTTAAAGGATTAGGTAAAATAATTCAACAAAATAATTATACAAACATTTTACTTCATGAACTTGGAGATAAAATGATACAAGATCAAATTCAACAAAATCATTTAAATCAAGAACAAGTTTTGCAAAAACAATTTGTTGAAACAAAGCCAATGACGTATTTCACACCTACGTCCATTGACCAAAATGTTTTAACAACACCAAATCAATTGATTCAACAAATTGATGCAAAATTAGCTGCATTAAATTTTGAATCAAAATTAAGAATCAACAACTTGTCTAATCCAGACATAGGCACTGATTCTGACAACAATGATTTTGATCCTATGGCAGAATTGGATAAATTAAATTTTATTCAATATCAGGCCAATCATATAAGGTACGCTAGGCCTTATAGACAAAATCAAAATCCTTTACCAACCACCAGAAATTATTATCGTAGGCCTTCTTTACCTGATATGCAGTATGAAGAAAAGCCTCTCCATACATATGAATCATTTTCTACAGGTAACCTCTATACTTGGAATATAGATGGATTAACTGAAGAAAACATCATTGAGTTAACCAAAGAAATGGTCATGATGGCATCTGCTCATCGCATCGAAAAGAAGAATGATAGAACCATTGCGTCTATCATAATCGTTGGCTTTTCTGGTTTACTCAAAGGATGGTGGGATAATTATTTAACCACTGGTGAACAACAAGCCATTTTACAAGCTGTTAAAATTGACCATAACGGTTTACCAATTAAGGCTGAAGGAGGCTTTGACATCCCTGACTCTGTCTCTTCCTTAATTTTTTTGTATTTTGAAACATTTCATTGGCAACCCCAGTGAATTTCAAAGTAAATCCAAAGACTTGCTAATGATTCATAAATGTCCGACCTTGAGCCATTTCAGATGGTATAAGGATATCTTCCTCAAAAAGGTTATGCTTCAAGCTGAAGCCGGCCAGTAACCCCTTCTGGAAGCGAAAGTTCATTTCTGATCTACCAACAATCTTTGCTGAAACCGTTAGGAGTAAATTACAAGAAATCTACCAAGAAGACATCCCTTATGATCGTCTAACTTTTGGAGATTTAATTGCATTCATCAATAAATGTGCATTACAAATTTGTAATGATCTGAGGTTAAAATCTCAACTAAAGAAACAAAACATACATGGTCCTAAAGAATTAGGAGATTTCTGTCAACAATATGGATATGAAGATTTTAAGATTCCAAATCAAAAATCATCTCAATCCAAATTACAATACAGATCTCATCCTGCTCGTCAGTACAAGTCTAAGAAACCTTATGGGCCTAAACAACCCAAAGATCTTAGCAAGTACTATAGCAAGCCCAAGAGGCATGGGACTCATAAGCCCAAGCCCAAATAGTTTAAGAAACATAATGAACAGAGTCCAACATCTAAGCCTGTTTGCTTTAAATGTGGACGTCCAGGCCATTATGCTAAAAATTGTAGGACAGCCCAAAAAATACAAGCTCTTCAGGCCCCTGAAGATATCAAACAAATGTTTTTACAAGTTCTGATGGATTCAGAGGCTTAATCTTCAGATGAAGAATTTCAAATTTTTAATTTGAATCATTCTTCTGATTCTGACATTTCAGATGATTCTGATCAATGTGCAGAAACCTAACCTAGAAAGAAAGTGTCTCATTCCCGCAACCACTTTTGTACTTTGCTTATAGTAAAAAAGGGGGCTTGCACTTGGCGTGAATTGAAGTAGCGCCTTTTGAATATGAGTAGGGCTCCTATGTGGGGCGTTAGTGAAGCCAAATCAAAGGAAGAGCAAATAGAAGGTTGGGTGCTTGTAGGGCGAGGCCACCCGGCCTCGAATAGCAAGGAGGCTTAGCTCTGGATCCCCCCGCTTGCATAAATGCATGGATCGGAAGGGGGCTAGGTTCTATTTCAGGGTCGGGCAAAAGCCCGATCTAGCAATATCGCGTGAGTGAAGAAGGGCAATGCCGCTTGTAAAACTCTTTCATCGAGTGTGCGATCTGATAGGACTCAAGGAAGAAGCCTCGGCTAACTCCGTACCAGCAACCGCGGTAAGACGGGGGGCAAGTGTTTTTCGGAATGACTGAGCATAAAGGGCACGTAGGAGGTGAATTGGGTTGAAAGTAAAGGTCGCCAAAAACTAGTGGAATGCTCCTGAAACCAATTCACTTGAGTGAGACAGAGGAGAGTGGAATTTCGCGTGTAGGAGTAAATATTGAAAATACTTGCAACCAACTAAATTGTTATGCCAATTTTAATTTTAAGAAGAAAAAAAAAATGCAAAATTGTCTCTTCTCGTCACATGTACATTCCACCAACTTTTTTTACAGTTTTTTTTTTTTTTTTTTTTTTGCCTTCTACATGTTTATATTTAAAAATATGTCATTATAGGAAATGAATGTCAACCCTCAACGTATTTTCCAACTTTCAATCTTAACTATATTTTATCCCCAACCCATTGATTTGACATTTGTCTTAGTTAGCAATGAAAGTAAGCACCATTCTAAATGTATTAAATGGTTTGTTTTGAAAAATGCATATGGCGCAAAATGAGTATTTTAACCTAGTGGGGTACCAGTTCAGCGGTAGACTTGTGGCGGATGGAATCACAAGTCCGGGATCATACTCTGTAACATTTGAGGGAAAGGGTTAAGGTATTAAAAATAAAAAAAATGAGTATTTTAAGATTTGTATTGATCGATGTTTTCATTAGAAATGTCTTTAATATGCATTTTAGTGATTAGTTTTTCTAAAATACGACAACTAATGAGATAGTTATTACAACTTTTCCAAAATACAAACACAACTTTCTTTCTTCGCCAATTGTACATTCCACGCAAATATTTACTAAACACACCTGTCACCATCAACACTTTCGCCCTCAATCATTTTTTAAGTCGAAGGCTATTCTAAGGTAAAATTATATACTATAAACTTTATATTACACTTAGTCAAAATTTGAATCAGTTGGGGGGGGGAATATTTTCAAACGCCGAGAGTGAGTTCTCTCCCAGACATTGAATTTGGAAAACATGAAGTTCATGATTTTTGTTTGAATGTACATTATGATGCCCGTCTCATTTTTTCTTCTTGTATTTTTCCTGTCTCATTTCTTTGAAAAAATTGAACTACTAACGACGTGAAATGCATTAGCATTTTTAATAATATATATTTTTTAAAATTTTAGCATTTGTATTGATCATTGGTTTCATTGGAAGATCTTCAAAAACGCATTCCAACGTTATCAAGTTTACCAAAATTTAACAACCAAGTAAATAATTATGACAATTTTAAGTTCAAGAAAAAACATTGAAATTTTTTATCTCCGCCACATGTACATTTCACCAATTTTTTCATAGTTTTTTTTTCATTTTCTTTGCCAATTCTACATGTTTTATTTTTACAAACATGCCATTATGGGAAATGAATCTCAACCCTAACATATTTCCTTACTTTAAATCATAGTCATCTTTTATCTCCGATTCATTGATGTGACGTTTGTCCTAGTTATCAATGAAACAATAAAGGTATTTCCCATGTTGTTGGCATTCTATATACATTGTTGTGCTAAATATATGTACTAAACACTCAGCCACCATCTCTATTTATTCCCTCGATCAATCAATTTTGAATTGCAAGTCAATACTTTAGGGTTAGATTCAATATAAACTTTAAGGTAAATAAATATATACAATATAAACTTTAGGGTTAGATTAAGTCAAAATTTGAATTTGGGGGAAAATATTCAAACATCGACAATGAGTTCTCCCAAACTTTGAATTCGCCAAAATATGAAGTTTAGAGTTTTTGTTTAAATGTACATAAAGATGCACCTCTCAATTTTTTTTGGTATGATCACTCCGTCTCATTTCTTTGAAATCTATTAAAATGCTAACGATGTGAAATGCATTAGACGTTTTTTAACAATAATATATATGTTTTTAGATTTTTAGGCTTGCATTAATCATTGGTTTCATTGAAAAGATCTTCAAAAATGCATTTCAATGATACCAACTTTACCAAAATTCAATAACTAATTAAATATTTATGACAATTTTAATTTTGAGAAAAAAACACATAAATTTTTCTCTCTCTGTAACATGTACATTCCACCAACTTTCACATTTTTTTTTCATTTTCTTTGTCTTTCTATATATTTTATATTTACAAACATGTTGTTATAGGAAATGAATATCAACCCTCAACATATTTCCTAACTTTCAATCCTAGCCTTCTTTTATCTCTGATTCATTAATTTAATGTTTGTCCTAGTCAACACTGAACAGTAAAACATCATTTTGAATTGTAAGATAGATTTCCAAACTTGAATGAAATTTTGACATAATTCGTAAATACATTTTCAAAAAATTCTTCAAGAGACTCCCCTAGATAGACACATTTCCTAGGTAACATAGAGAGGCTCCAAATAGTTCATCTTCACTTGTTAAACACCTCAAAAGCATAAAAAAATGCTTCGGCGGACTCCCCTTGAGAGACTTCTAGATGACATGCAAGGAGCTCATTTTAAATAGTTAAACATTGCTCAAACCTAACACCATCACAAACCCATCTCAAGTTCTAGAAATCTTGATGTTATCCTCCATGACAATGGAAAATCTGGTTAAGATACGAAGAAGTCAAATCCATCTTCAATTTTCATTCTAGCACACAAGAAAAAATGATAAATAAACAAATCAATGAAGCAGTGATGCCAATAGCAAATATATTGGAAGGTAGGGTTGTCAATGGACCGTGTTTTATCCAAAATCCAATTCTATTCGATCCGAAAAAATTGAAATTGGCTTTGAATTTCAAAACTCAATCCGAAATTCTTATATGATTAACTAAGAAGGTTGACATGTTAAGTTGATATTTAACCTCTAAAACACTGTATCTGACATGTTAAGCTGCTAAGAGCTCTCTCTGTCATAAACAGATAAAGAAGGTAGAGCATTTTTATTTATAGCAGTTATTTCCTTTTTATTCATCCAAAATGTTCAAACCCGGGAATTAGTCTCAGATGCTACAAATAATACCAATCAATCAACCTTTTTTAAGTTCAAAGGCATAAGTGCTTTGGCTGAGTGCAAACACAAGTACAGTTTCCTACCGTGCACTAACTGTTGGCGTGTCGAGCGCGTGTGCACATCTAGGTCCACTATAGGTAGCAACGATATTTTCCCCAACTTAAACACTCATTGTCTTGGGCCTACCATCCGGGCCACGGGTGTGAGGTTTTTATCTTAAAAGGCGTCATTGCTATTAAGGAGTGAACTATTTCCTTATAAGCCTTAGTGACGACTTTTCCTTACTTGATGTGGGACTATTCAAGCCAACTCTATCCCAACAATCTCCACATTTGGCACGAATCGTCACACATCCTACAGTCCATCCACCAGTCTGCAATATCTCGAAGTACACCTCCTCCTCGAGTCTCATGTGCGACCACTATCCTGTAGGTAGCACTCAGTGTACGGGTTGCTATCCCAGCGTTGTTGACTCCACCTTAGTGGCAACCACCGCACTAACTCCACCTCATCCGGACTTGTAGGATACCTTCTCTTGGCAAGGATCTGGAACCTAATTTGGATCCATTCATCTGGCGGATCGCGGACATGTGACGATCTACCTGGCTCGCTACCTCGTGCCTAATCCCCTGAACAATGTGTCGCCTTGCACCACTTGCCAAGTCCTCGCTGAACCATCGGCTCTGATACCACTTGTTGGCACACCGAGCGCGTGCGCGCACCTAGGTCTATTATACATAGCAACGATATTGTCCCCAATAAACGGGTGTGGGGTTTTTATCTTAAAATTCCTTGTTGCTATTAGGGAGTAAACAATTTCCTTATAAACCTTAGTGACGAATTTTCCTTACTTGATGTGGGACTATTCAAGCCAACTCTATCCCAATAGAACCTATAAGATTAATTTTTTACAGATACAGTTATATGCACCATTTGAATCAATGAGAAGAGAACAACAAGAACAAAACGGAAGCGTACCTTGATCCATGATAGCACTTCAAGAAAGGGATGAGTCTTGATCGTCCAGTTGATAACGTATGTTTTTTTTTGTATATCTCTCTGTAGAAGGGAATTTCAGAAGAAACAAAACACCCGCTCAACTGGGGACCATAACCCAGAAATTATAACTGATGGGTTATTAGTTATTCCAACTTACCAATTTCTAATTTGGTCCCTCATCAAATTAGAAATTTCTTAAGTGTATCTACACATTAAGCCCATGACATTTTAATACATTAGCCCAATTAAGCCCATGAGCAGTGTGATCATGAAAGACCTTGGGTGGTAATCCCTTAGTAAGCGGATCCGCAATCATGGAGTTTGTCCCAATGTGCTCTATGGAAATTTGTTTATTTTGTACCCCCTTTTTCACAACTAGGAACTTTATGTCAATATGATTTGATCTAGATGAGCTCCTGTTGTTGTTGGCATATAGAACTGTTGAGTTATTGTCACAATATAACTTTAGTAGCCTTTCAATACTACTCAGAATGCGCAGCTCGGTGACAAAATTTCGCAGCCATAATCCACGATTTGATGCCTCAAAACATGCTACATATTCTGCTTCCATAGTGGAAGAAGCTATGAGTATATGTTTGGCACTCCTCCAAGAAATAGCTCCTCCAGCTAACAGATAAATGTAGCCCGATGTGGATTTCCTACTATCTTGACATCCAGCAAAGTCAAAATCAAAATACCCTATGATCTCCAACTGGTTTGATTTCTTGTATGTGAGCATGTAATCCTTAGTTCTCTGTAAATATCTCATAACCCGTTTGGCTGCTTTCCAGTGATCCATCCCAGGGTTGTCTAAATATCTGCCTAGCATTCCAACAATGAATGCTATATCTAGACATGTACAAATCAGAGCGTACATTAGACTCACAACAGCTGATGCATAGGGAATATCTTGCATTTCTTTAACTTTAAGTTGATTCCTAGGGCATTGTTTAAGACTGAATTTGTCTCCTTTAGCTACAGGGGTGTCTTCTGTTTTACAATTTTGCATGCCAAACCTTTTAAGCACATTTTCTATATATGATATTTTGCGATAATCCAATAATACCCCGAGAGCGATCTCGGTGTATCTGAATCCCTAAGACAAAAGAAGTTTCACCAAGATCTTTCATTTCAAATTTATTTGATAGAAATCTCTTAGTTTCGTGCAACATGTTTTTGTTATTAGTGGCAAGCAGTATGTCATCAACATACAAAACCAAGAAGATATGCTTACTCCCACTGAACTTATGATACACACAATTATCAACTGCATTTGTCTCGAAACCAAATGAGACAATTACTTGATGAAATTTGTGGTACCATTGACGGGAAACTTGCTTGAGCCCATAGATGGATTTCTTTAGTTTGTAAACTGTATTTTTCGGGTCTCCAAACACAAAGTTTTATGGTTGCACCATATAAATTGTTTCATCAATGTCGCCATTGAGAAATGTTGTCTTAACATCCATCTGATGTAGCTCAAGGTCAAAGTGCGCAACAAGTGCCATGATTGTCCTAAACGAGTCTTTCTTTGAAACAAGAGAGAAAGTCTCTTTATAGTCGATGTCTTCCTTTTGAGTAAAGCTTTTAGCTACAAGACGAGCTTTATATCTCTCCACGGTACCTTTTGAATCCCTCTTGGTTTTGAATATCAATTTACAACCAATGGGCTTTGTATTTTTAGGTAACAAGATCCCAAACTTGATTGTCTTGCATAGACTTGTACTCCTCATTCATAGCATTTATCCACTTTTGAGAGTTAGAATCCTGCATGGCTTGATGGAAGTTGATTGGATCATTTTCCACCAATCCATCATTTTCCTCATGTTCTTGGAGAAAAACTATGTAATCATCCGGAATAGCCATTTGTAATTGTGGTTGTTGAGTTTGTTCCTCTGGAATAGCCATTTTCCTTAATGCCATTTTCCTTAATTCCATTTGTAATTGTGGTTGTTGAGTTTGTTCCTCTGGAACATTTACTTCAATTTGAACAGGGAGTTGTTCAAAATTGTCTTATTGAGGTTCCAGATCTACTTCTTGATCAATGACAGGTATAGAAACATGTACATTATCAAAAACAGTAGTACGAGTCGAAACCAATTCCTCATCAAAGACAATGTCTCTTACCTTATTTCTCCCCCCAAACTCAACATCCTCAAAAAATGTCGCAGTTTCCGTTTAAAAAATAGACCTAATTGTGGGATCATAAAATTTGTAGCCTTTAGATCGCTCTGAATAACCAATAAAGTAGATGCTTACTGTCTTAGAGTCCAATTTGTTTTCATTTGGCCTGTCCAAAGTTCATAAGGAGTCTTGGCAACTGCTTTAGTTGGTACTCTATTTAGGATATAAGTTGTTGTCTTTATTGCTTCTCCCCAGAGTGATTCTGGTAAGGTAGAATGACTAATCATACTCCTTACCATATCCTTAAGAGTTCTATTTCGTAGGTGAACCTGGCATGGTGTACTATGGGACGATTCCACATTCCTTTAGGAATTTAGCAAATGGCCCTGGACATTGTTCTCCTGAACCTTCATATCTGCCGTATCACTCTCCACCACGATCAGATCTAACGCACTTAATTTTCTTACTGAGTTGGTTTTCCACTTCAGTTTTGAAATACTTGAATACATCCAGTAATTCTGATTTCTCATGAATGAGATAAAGGTACCCATAACGTGAGTAGTCGTCTATGAATGATATAAAGTATCATTGACCATTCCAAGAAGTCGTAGGGAATGGTCCACAGATATCCGTATGTATCAATTCTAAGAAATCTGAAGATCTATTAGCACCTAATCTCTTTTGTTTGGTCTGTTTTCCCTTGATGCACTCAACATAGACATCTAAGTCTGAAAAGTCAAGTGAATCCAAAATGCCTTCTGACACAAGTCGTTCAATTCTAGATTTGGATATATGACCCAAACGTTTGTGCCATAATTTTGCTGAATTTTCTTTGTTTAACTTGCGTTTAGTACCCCGTGAATCCACATGCAAGTTTTCATTATATGATGCAATAGTATCAAGCAAATATAGGTTATCAAGCATACTTAATGAACCAGTACCAACAATATTTGAATTCAATGAAAAACTAAACTGATTGTTTCCAAATGAACAATTATAACCAGATTTGTCCAATAAAGAAACAGAAACCAAATTCCGTCTAAAGGATGGTACAACAAAAATTTCTTTCAAATCCAAATAAAAACCAACAATAACCTAAAATGCCCTATTGCCTCAACATCCACCGATTTTCTATCGCCCACAAAAATGTATCTTTAAACATCATTTGGCTTTCGGCAGCTCAGGCAACCCTGCATAGAAACACTTATGTGAGTGGTAGCACCAGAATCTAACCACCAAGTGCTTCTAGATACTGAAGCTAAATTAACCTCAGAACAGACCAAAGTAAAGAATGTACCTTGCTTAGCGGTACGCCAAGCATGATACTGACTACATTCTTTCTTTACATGTTCTAGCTTTCCACAAAAGAAACATCATTGATTTTCCTTAGGTTTCTTTTGCTCTGGACCCTTAGCAGCTTCATTTTTATTTCTTTTCTTGCCCTTATCTTTAGAGGTACTTGCCACATGAGTACTTTTAAATCTCTCTTGCTTAAACTTTTCCTTTTCTTGCACACAATATGAAATGAGCTCGTTAAGAGTCCATTTCTCTTTTTGACAGTTATAACTAACCTTAAACTGATTGAAATGTGTAGGAAGAGATATCAATATTAAATGCACGAGCAAGTCGTCAGACAACTCGAGCTTTAGTGCCTTAAGTTTGGAGCAATGTGCGACATCTCCATGATGTACTACTCCCTTATGTTTCCTTTGCCTTTGTACTTCTTTGAAATCAAGCTAGCTAAAAGCGTGCTTGTTTCAGCTTTATCGTGTTTTGCAAAATGTTTTTCAATTTCAGCAAGGAAATCACTGGCCTTAGTTACCCCTTCAGATATTGCGCTTCTAAAGGCTTCCGGAATGCCGCGCTTAATGATCATTAGAGCGTTCCCACTTCTCAAAGTTCCTCCTTTTTTCAGAAGAACTTTCAACCATAAGAGTAAAGGGTTGTTCTATCCTTAGTGCAAGGTCTAGATCCATGCAGCCAAGAACGATTAAGACGTTCTCTTCCAATCCTTGAAGTTTGTCCCATTAAGCATGGGAATACTGTTTGCATGGGCAAATATTGAAGTAGCAGACATAATATTTGTACAGAGAATTAACCTAATGAGCATACATGTTCACATCATAATCTAAATAAACAATCTTTAAATTCAAATAATTATGAAATACATCTCAAGATACCTAGCACAACATGTCCTTTGGGTCAATTAATATCTGCATGAACTCACAAATACAAACATCTTAACATTCTCAGTAAACTAATCTACATAAGAGATGTCACTTTGGTGACATCTTGTTTCAATTAGTTCAATCAAATGTTAGAGAAACTAAATAAGTCATTAGATGCATCCCAAAAAAAACATTTAAATTTAAAATTTTCAAATAAATTTCCTTGAGAAAAATAATAAATAAATAAATTAACGGAACTAACTAATGTACCTGATTTACTTGATTTAAGGTCCATTATTTAATTTCCTTAAAAAATTATTATCAGGGTGGCTCAGACAGATTATGCTGAGTGCAATTAGCCAAAACACCCTGGTCCGGTTATCTGAATTTGACCAGGGTGACCCAGCATGATCTGACCCTGTCCCAGCAACCCATCAGACCCAGACCCAACAGCTCAAATACCTTTCAATTAAGTTGTGGCCCATAAGAATGAGTCAAGTATATATAGTTATAAATAATTAACCAATCTGAAAGCCCAAGACCCAACCCAATGACCATTCTTTCTTACCCAATTTCTTCAAACAGAAAGAAAAACAAGGAATAGGGAAGGATGAATCACGGATTCCTCACCCAATCATGGTTGGGTTAGCCGAAAATATATGGCTGTTGTCAATTTCTGATCTTTGAAATTCCGTTTTTAATCATTTTATGTAAGAAAAAAACCTTGTAACAAACTTGATTTTATGCCAAAAGTTCATCTCAAATTTCATAATCTCTCAAAGAATCAATCATGGAGTACACCACCTATAAGATTAATTTTCTACAGATACAGTTGTATGCTCCATATTAAATCAAGGTACGCTTCCGTTTTTTTTTTTTTTTTTGAAAAAAAACCCAGCTCACTTTCCAAAAAAAAAAACGGAAGCGTACATTGATCCATGATAGAACTTCAAGGAAGGGATAAATCTTGATCTTCCAGTTGATAACGTATGTTTTTTCTTTATATCTCTCTATAGAAGGGAATTTCAGAAGAAACAAAACACCTGCTCAACTGGGGACCATAACCCAGAAGTTATAACTGATGGATTATCAGTTATTCCAACTTAACAATTTTTAATTTGGTCCCTCATCAAATTAGAAATTGCTTAAGTGTATCTACACATTAAGCCAATGACATTTTAATACCTTAGACCATTTAACCATATTAGATTATAATTTATTTGGGTATACTTTAAGATGACAATACACATTAAACACATATTTGTGCCCACACATGTTGGATTTTTCCAACACTAACAACATTGCAGGCCATATATTCCAGATTTTTACTTATCAATATCTACTATCAAAAAATCTGTAGAGCCAGGACAGCGACAGGTGGTTCTCTGTCCATCTAATTGTTTTTTATTGGCCCATTATGAGCATCTCTAAGATGATGGATGGTATTAGGCTTGGCCTGACTCTCTAGAAAAGTTCATCTACTTGGGGGGAGGGGGGGACATCCGTTTCAAAATACTCGGCATTTTGGGGGGTTTCGGTACCAGTGTCTTTCATGTCTTAGCCTTAGGTGTTCTTCTAGAGGCCATTATAGTTCTTGGTAATCTCTCTCCACTTATTCTAATTTTTGAAGAAATGTGTTTCTTAGCAATATGATGAACTTCTTCGATCCAAAGTTATTCTTCATGCACATTAATCTTTTGTAACAAACCCATAAATTTTGCCAATGAACCTAATGGCATTGTGACAACCATGGTACCTTGCTAGCTACCTAGTAATAAAATAAAATGATAATTTAAGGGTGCACTAGGTGGTGATGATGAATTTCTTTAAATTATTAGGAAGTCAATGCCAAAATACAATATATAGTTGGCGATAACAGAATATGACCCCAACCTCCTTTTTTTTTTGAAAAGTTAGTAGGTTATTTAGGATCCCCAAACCTAAAAAAAATCAAAATGATTACATTTTCTCGTATATTTTGCCATTCTTTTCGTCATACACAATTTTCTTGAGATCTTCCGCAAAAGAGACAAGAGACAAGTACATTTACATTTATGTTATAAGATGACTAAACATGACAACTAATATGAACACGGACTGTACTCGTTGCAAAATTTTTTTTTTTTGGAAGGCAAATGTGTGGGCTCCCCAGACCGCTGAAAAAAAGTTGTTAAACATTCGTTCATATTTTCTACCTCAAAAATCATCAAATTTTTTTTTTTTTTTTTTTTTTTTTGAGATCCATCCTCTGCAAAGGAACTTGGAGTAATCTCCACAAATTTAGCACTAGGTTAGAAAGCTTATCCCTTCTTGATTTTTTTCCTAACTGCATGTATTGCCCTGTAATCTTCACATTCTTCAAACGCGCGCTAGTTTGATACGTCTGGTGATATGCCTTGCATCCCATGGTGGAATTTTATTGGTAGTGAGATACATGTGAGCATTTCTTGAATCCATACATAAAACAATTTTAATCAAACCATACTGTAGCTAGTTTGTCCCCTAAGGCATGTGATTTCATGTTCATGGGACTTTCATTCCCACCATTGATCACAAAATCAAATAGCGGATATGGAGTGATACTTCAAATTAGCCTAAATATAGGAGTCCCCTCATGAATTCTCATGGCATAGGATTCCATGCAACCAAACACGCCCTTAGAGTTGTTAATCGGCAGAGATATCTGCTATGACGGATGTTATGGGTCCTAAATCAAGCATGAGGATACAGGCATATTTAAAAGCAATCAGAATGTCAGTTTTAACAATAATCATGAAGACAGAACATAAGGTCAACCCGAAGTCATTTTTGATGGCCATTTGGAAAAAAGTGGGGACAGTAGTTACGAAGGAAATGTGGCCGGTCGTAATTGCTGTCATGGTTTCAGCTTATTTCATTTTGCCCGAGTGTGTGTTGGTACATGAGGTTGCGGTGACCGCCTTTAAAGGGTGGCCTCCCTATACATGATGCTCTCATGGAACGCTCGAGGCATGGGGTCTGCCGAAGCGTTCCGAAACCTAAAGGTCTTCTCCCAACAGTCCAATGCCGATATAATATTTTTGTCTGAAACCAAATCCAGTTCTTCCAAGATTGACCGCCTACGCGAGAGACTGGGCTTCACACATGGAGCGGTACCAGCGCAAGGACTAGCTGGAAGACTTGCACTGTTTTGGAAAACAAGTATTCACCTTACCATTTTTTTCTTCCTGTAAAAATTATTTTAACTGTATTCTTGATAATTATTTTACTTCCTCTGCATGGTCTATTATTTTTGTCTATGGTGAACCGAATCCCGCCTCTCGGAAACATTTCTGGCATTTCATGTCCAGCCTTTACTCTATTCAATCTTTACCAGGGATCATAATCGGTGATTACAATGTTATCGTAATCGACCTTATAATTCTAGTCTCAACCACCTGAGAAATTTTCTTAACACCCATCAAATGTTAGAGTTTCCCCTCAACGGCTCTCAATTCACCTGGAACAACAAGAGAAAAGACAAGAATTGAATGAGATTAAGGCAAAGCTGGATCATATCATTGTCTTGACAGAGTGGTTAGATCTGTTTCCTTTTGCTTCTGCTCCTACAATTCATACCTCCTCTTCGGATCATAGGGTCATCTCTTTTCGGTTAGTTTCTAACTTCAGTACAATCCAAAACTGTTTAGATTCTTCCATATATGGACTAGAGACCCTTCTTGTCGTCGGGTAATTCAAACCAACTGAACCCCTCGACAACACTTATCTCCAACTCACAATATCCATCTCAACACCAAAAAGCTCAGCTACAGCCTCACTAGGTGAAATAAAAAAAACTTTAAGAACATTCAGTCGTGAATCTCTGACACTCTCTCTTCTTTGGACAAACTCTAAAATGATCCCCCTTCCCAGGAAAATGCCAAAGTCATTTCCTTGTTAGAAGAGAGTCTCTCTGAACTTCAACTTCGATAAGAGATGTTTTGGCTTAACAAATCTGGTTCCTCCTTGCTCAGTGATGGTGACACAAACTCCAAATTCTTTCACCTTACTACTTTGCTTCAAAGGAAGCGTAATCTGATTTTGCGTCTTAAAGATGACCACAATGAGTGGCATTCCACACCGAAAGTTGTGGGAGGTATAATTATTAACTATTTCTCAAAATTTTCCCAAACCTCCCATCCGACTCCTGATCCAGTGATACACACTTTATTTAGCCTGATCATCTCGGAGGCAGATAATGTAGCTCTGCTGGCTATCCCCACTGCTGCAGATATCCAGACAGTTATTTTCGATATGGGCAGCCACAAAGCTCCTGGCCCTTATGGTTTTCATGCTTTCTTCTTTCAATATTACTGAGATATTGTGAAAACGGATGTCATAGAAGTCGTTACTCATTTATTTAATTCCAAGCAGTTAGATCCTAAGCTGAATGAAACTTTCATTGCTCTGATCTCTAAAGTCAACAATCCTATCACACCGGATAAATTTATCCCTATAGGCCTATGCAATGTGGTTTATAAAATAATCTCCAAAATTCTCGCCAACCGCCTTAAACCTTTGCTTGATAACATTATTTCCCCTAACCAAGGCGCATTTCTCAAAGGTTGCTCGATAGCAGATAATGTTAGCCTTGCTCATGAGACCTTCTATCAAATGAAACATTGTTGAAAGAAAAAACAAGGTTGAAAAAACATATTAAAATCAATATGGCTAAAGCCTATGATAGAGTGGAATGGTCCTTTCTGGCTCAAGTGCTCAAGCAACTGGGTTTTGCAAAAGGATGGATTGAAATGATCAACCAATGTGTTTCCACTACCTTTCTCCAAGTTTTTCTCAATGGCTCCCCTACCTCCTATTAAGCCATCCAGAGGAATCCGCCAAGGTGACCTATCTCCGTACCTTTTTCTGTTGGTAGTTGAAGTGCTCCCACGCCTTCTCAATAAGGCTGAAACAGAAGGCAAACTTCAAGGCATCAAAATTCATAGACATTCTCCTTCGATCAATCATCTGCTTTATGCGGATGATCTGACGATTTTCTGTAGAGCCTCTTTAGCTGAAGCCCATTCAGTTAAAGATATTTTACATCAGTATTGTCGTTCTGGCTCAGGTCAGGGAGTCAATTGTGACAAATCTTCAGTCTATTATAGTTCCAACGTGCACAAAAAACATGTTAAAATGATCAATAGAATTTTGTGTAATAGGAGCTATAATCCTAAAGATAAACATATTGGATCCCTCTCCTGTTTTCCAAGAAGAAATCTACAGACTTCCAATTCCCTATTGAAAAAGTTAATGCAAAACTTTCTTCTTGAAAAACCAAAATTACTTTCCCAAGTGGATCGAACTGTGATGATTAAATCGATCCTCAACTCGATTCTCATTTATAGTATGCAAATTTTTCTGTTGCTTTGCTCTGTCTAAACAAACTTGGACCACCTAGCTAGAAATTTCTAGTGGAATGGGGCGACAGATAGTAAGGCCAAACATCTTTGCACAGCGGATTTGTCTGCCTCATTTTCTATGGGGTCTCAATATTCCTTCTTGTAGGAACAGAAATCTTGCCTTATTGGCCAAGAACATTTGGAATGCCCTCTCCTGTCCTCAACACCATCGAATCAGCCAGTTCTAGGTGCTCTATTTTCGAGATAGGAGTCTTTTCTAGTTAGGAAAACCTCCTTCCTTGGCTTCCTTCGCTTGGAGGAGGAATCTAACGACCCTTCTCAAAATGAAGTGATTTCTTTTATGGCAACTCATGTCTGGAAATCAAATCAACATTTGGATGGACTGCTGGGTCAAACCAGATATTGTTCTTGCGGATTGTATTTCTGATTCTACAGATCCCTGTCTTTCTAGATCTTTCCAAGATCTTTCGACATCTTCTCATGGAAATTCAATCTAATGGAATTTGGATCTTATCAACTCTTTTTTTTTCGTGTCCGGTAGCTAGGGATATTTAAAACATTCTAATTCGTCCCACTAGCAATCTAGACAAACTTTTTTGGACTTTTGACCAAACTTGGCTTTTTTGGTCAAAAGGGCAACGCGGGCTTTCACCATGGGTCAATTGGAAATCTCTATTTCCTTTCTCCCTCTCATTTTTTGCCTTAAACTGTTGAGATCCATCTGGAGAATCAAAGCCCCTTCCAGCGCTCAGTTTCTCATATGGAAAATTAGCCAGAATTTGCTTCAAACGGGAATCAATCTAGTTCGGATCTATATCCCCATTGAGGACAGCTGCACATTTTGCCATACCCAGATGGAAGATGTGCTCCATCTTTTCTTCCTTTGCCCTACAATATCTCAACTTTGGCTACTCTCTCCTCTCCCTATTAATTAGGCTAATCCAAATCTCAACCTCCACTCTGTTCTGAGAGTGTTTGAATTCGTGTGGGATTCTGCCAAAGCCCATGCAATGAATTCTGATGAGATACTATCCCAGATTACTGCCATTCTGATGACAATCTGGTATTTGCGTAACCAAGCTATTTTTAACAATATCAAAGTCTCCCCAATGAACTTTGTTTCCCATTGTAATAAACTTTGGGAGTCTTGGTCCAAACAATAGTTCCTTACCATATCATAATCTTTCACACCCCATTTTCCATCAATACCCTAAATTATGGACACAACCATCACAGATAAACAACTTGCTTCCCGCTCCTCTATAGGACTGACTCTAGCCTCAATGGTCCCTTCCCCGAGCTCTGGGTCTTCTCTTTCTCAGTTGGTTCAGGATCAGATCCACTCGGCTTTCACTCACAGGCTTAATCTCAAAGCAAACAGGGCTCATCCACTTTCACTTAGTATTGTCACTTTTGATGCTTACTTTTTTTAGTCTACCAAGCAGGGAGGTGTGGGAGTTTCAGCGACAGATTTGGCAGGGAATGTAATGGCTTCTATGGCTTGTCAGATAGGCGACAAAGTTACAAACAGTACGATGGCAGAAGGATATGCAGTTGAAGTAGCATTGTCACTTATCCAGGCCCAGCAATGGAGGACTAAACTTATTTTTGGAGACTCAGCAACCCTTCTTGACCTCATCCAAGATGGTAACCTCAACAGTTTTCTACTATGCAGTGGGTCTGGCGCCCTATTATTTGTAATATTCAACGTCTGCTTCTTTTTTGGCAATGTAGATATATTTCTAGAGACTTTAATGACAAGGCTCATCGCTTGGCATCGGATACCAGCAGAATTGGATGTAATAGATACTAGTTATTATTTTATTACCTAAGACTTTTAACAATAAATAAAAAATAAAAAAAGACAAAGTCATCTCCAATGATCCTCCAAGCCGATTTAAAGAACAATTAAGAGAAGACATCCGGACCCGGTTCCGTGTTACTATCTATTGAAGCTAGAGCCTCAAAAAATGACACTATCTGCTTGCAAGTTTTCAATGATTGAAGAGTCATACTCTTCCCGAGTCCCACCAAGAATACATTTTGCACTGATCTCCTCCATAGTTTCCAACTTATCATTGGTTGCATTATATAAAGAGAGAATTTTGCTCTTTGATCGTTTTTCTCTTAAGTAACATTCTCGTATCCATCACGCATATGCTTTGCTTTCTACTTTTGTTCTAGCTATGAAATTTCACTTCTGACTGCCTTAGCATATTTTCTCACTGCCTCTCGTTCTTGGGTAGCAAATGATTGATCAAGTGGCTGTACTCGTTGCAAGCCTTACCTAACTCCTTAAAACACAAATTGACGTTATCACGTTAGCCACCTATCATCTGAAAGCGCTTTCCAGAAGTCACGACTCTTTCCAATTATTATTTTGTTCCCAGTTGAAAGGCAATGTATATGGCAGACCTCTTCCAGTTCATTAAAAATTACTTCTATAGAGATGCAGTAATTCTTCCTGTTTAATCCTTCCTTGATCTCCTAAATCTTCCTCCATCCCAGATTTGTAGAAGCATGAAATGCATAGTTTTCAATATAAATGATGTCTTGACAAATATAATTTTCTTGTGTACATACTGTAAGGTATAATGCAGAAACACAAACAATTGGTGTGAATGAGTAAGTTTATTGAAACAGCACTTGGCTTTATATAGCCTTACATCTAGCAAACTAGAATGAGAAATTGTAGCCCACTTAGCATATACTTTGCTAAGTGGTTTAGATAACACGAGAAAACCTAAACCAACTCTAACAACCTAGAAGAATATGTCAACTCTAACAAACCCAGGAGACTAGGTCTTTTATTCCAAACAGTCCTACACTCAAGCAGCTTCTTCCAACAATCCCTCCCTTGAACTTATTTCCTTTGACAAGCAATTAGTTCAAGTCTGGAACAGCACACATGCCCAGTTTTTCACGAAGTCTCTGAAAAGCTTCCAACTTGAGAGGCTTAGTCATCAGATCTGCAAGCTGGTCTCTAGTGCCACAAAATAACAACTTAACAATTCCATCTTTAACAAGATCCCTAAGAAAATGAAATCTAACCCTTATATGCTTGGTACGACCATGTAAGACTGGATTTTTGGACAATTTTATAGTTGAAGTGTTATCACACATTAACACAGTACCTTCTGCCTGCAATTGACCGATCTCTTTCAGTACCCTTCTCATCCAAATAGCCTGACAGGCACTTGCAGCAGCTGCGACAAATTCAGCCTCCGTGGTTGACAAAGTGACTATGGGTTGCTTTCTGGATGACCAAGCTACTGCTCCTCCACTCATCATGAACACATAGCCTGAAGTGCTTTTGCTATCCTCCATATCCCCAGCATAATCACTATCCGTGAAAGCCACTAAATCACTAGCTCCTCCCTTTTTGTAGAACACCCCATAGTTCACAGTCCCTTTTAAATACCTCAAGACCCTTTTAGCTGCTGCAAAATGTAGTTGCGTAGGACTTGTCATGAAACGGCTAATGAGACTTACAACGAACATGAGGTCAGGTCGAGTGGCTGTGAGGTACATTAGACTCCCCACCATCTGTTTAAACCGAGTCTCATCCACCTTGATCCCATCTTCATCTCTACCAATCTTCTGCCCTGGAACAATAGGATTACAAACAGAATTGTAATCCTTCATCCCAAATCGACTCAAGACCTCAGCTGCATACTTCCTTTGGCATATAAATACACCTTCAGACCTTTGTAGCACCTCAATTCCAAGAAAGAATCTCATCTTACCTAAGTCTGTCATGTCAAATTCCTTTTTCATAGAACACTTGAACTCACACAGCATCTCTTCATCATCACTAGTGAATAGAAGATCATCAACATAAATGCTCACAATGAGAATTTTATCTCCCTTCCTTTTGACGAAGAGTGTTTGCTCACTGGGACAGCTTTCGAAGCCCTCCTTGATGAAGTAGGACTCTATTCGACTAAACCAAGCTCTAGGTGCTTGTTTTAGTCCGTAAAGCGCCTTTTTCAGCTTGTACACCATCTGCTCACTTCCTTTCTTCTCATAACCTTTCGGCTGTTCTACAAAAACATCTTCCTTCAACTCCCCATGTAAGAATGCAGACTTGACATCTAGTTGATGGAGTTTCCAACCTCTTTGAGCAGCAAAAGCTATGATCATCCTTACTGTATCCATTCTAGCCACAGGTGCATATACTTCTGTATAATCAATCCCATGCTGCTGAGAGTAGCCCTTCACCACCAGTCTTGCTTTGTACTTGTCGACTTCACCAAGCTCATTTAGCTTGGTTTTGTAGACCCATTTCACTCCTATTCTCTTAGCTCCAGTAGGTAGTTTCTCCAAGTGCCAGGTCTGATTTCTTTCGATGGACTCGATTTCTTCATCCATAGCCAGCCTCCATTTTGAACTCTTGACAGCTTCCTCAAAGTTTGCAGGATCTGATGACACCATAAGTGCCATGTTTGCCATATTTGCCTCATCTTCTTCTGACAAACCTTCACCAGACGTGTAGTCTGCCGCCATATTTGCCTCATCTTCTTCTGACAAACCTTCACCAGAAGTGTAGTCTGCCGTCCACATAGGAGGACGTCGATTTCTGCCCTCCCTTGCTATCAAACCATCTCCAGCAGCTGGTGAATCATTCTCAGCTCCATGCACGACTGCCACTGCTTCTTCTTCTTCATTTGTGTTCCCCATTGTGTCTTCTTCTTCATTTGCATTCCTTTCAATGTTGTCTTCCCATTCTAATTCCATCAACTGCTCTTCTTTATAGCTGGCATCCCAATCCCATACTCTATCTTCTTCAAAGACCACATCACGACTTACAATAATCTTTTTGGCAACAGGATCAAACATTCTGTACCCTTTGGATTCATCACTAACCCCAAATAGAACGCAGCTCACACTTTTGTCTTCAAGTTTGGTTCTCCTAGCATTTGGAATGTGGACATGTCCCACACATCCAAACACTCGAAAGTATTCCACTGATGGCTTCTCTCCGCTCCATGCCTCCTTTGGGGTCATGTCCTTCACAGCTAAGGTAGGTGATCGATTCAAGACATGAATTGTCCACCGAACTGCCTCTGGCCAGAAAATCTTAGGTACTTTCTTCTCTGACATCATAGCTCTCACCAAGTTCATCACAGTGCGATTCTTGCGTTCGGCCACTCCATTTTGTTGTGGAGTGTATGTTGTGGTTAATTGTCTCTTCACCCCATGTTGCTTACAAAAATCATTGAATTTTTCAGAGTTGAACTCTCCTCCTCTATCAGTCCTCAAGCATTTAATCGGCATTCCAATTTCCTTTTCCACAAGTATCTTGAAACACTTAAAGTGGTAGAATGTTTCTGATTTTTCTACTAGAAAGTAAATCCATGCATTTCTAGAAAAATCATCTATAAAACACAGTAAATACCTCTTCTGGCTGTTTGAAGCTGGTGTGATAGGGCCGCAAAGGTCTGCATGAACAAGTTTTAGTCTCTCTGTTGCTCTCCATTGACTCCTTTTGGGAATTGGAGTCCGATGCTGCTTGCCCTTCATACATGCCTCGCAAGTGACACTTGAAGCTGCAATGTGTGGCAAACCAACCACCATTTTCTTGTATTGTAAAGTGCGCAGACCTTTGTAGCTGAGATGAGCATAACGATGGTGCCAGAGCTTTGACTGGTCTGTATTGCTAATTTGGAGACACCTTTCTTCCTCTGCTGTGACAGGTGTTGTGGCTAACAAAACAAACATTCTGTTTGTACTCATGATGGACTCCGCCATTTTTCCTCTCTGTGGATGATAAACATTGCACACACCATCCTTAAACAACACTGACAATCCCTTTTCCTGAAGTTGCCCCACGCTCAAGAGGTTGTTCTTGAGCTCAGGTACACAATACACATCACCAATAACATAGCAAATTCCTTTCAAAACCAGTTTCACAGCTCCCTTCCCAATCACCTTCATTCTAGCATTGTTACCAAGCTTGACAGTATGCTTAAAAGTTGTATCCAAGCTTGTAAACATCTCTTGATTCCCACACATGTGGTTTGAGCATCCCGAATCTATGAACCACGCATCACTCCTCTTTGCTTCATGTAGCTCCACATATGCCATCAACAACAGCTCATCTTCCTCTTCTAATTCTGCATAGTTAGCCTCCTTGTTCCACTTAGGACATTCATATTGGAAATGTCCTAAGTTGTGACACTTATAACATTCAACAGTTGCTTTGTTGAAGAATGTTCTTCCTCTGCCTCGTCCCCTGCCTCTGGGAGGTGCTCTTCCCCTGCCTCTTGTTCCAGTCCTGTCCTCTATCTTCAGAACTTGATCCTCATCCTCATTGCTAACCCCTCGAAACTTTTGTTCATGCACCACCAACGAGCTCTGCAATTCATCAATGGACATGTTGTCAGTATCCTTTGATTCTTCGATGGACACTACAACATATGTGAACCTTTCAGTTAGAGTTCGTAGGATCTTCTCAACAATCTTTGAGTCAGGCACATCTTCTCCATTGCTCCTCATCTTGTTGGAGATTGTCATCACTCTTGCAAAATATTCAGTGATTGTTTCATCCTTCTTCATCGCTAGAATCTCAAACTCTCTTCTTAGTGAGTTAAGAAGAGATTTCTTTACCCTGATATTTCCTCCAAACTTCAACTTCATCGAGTCCCAAACAATCTTGGCTGTGCGACGGTCCAAGATTTGTTCGAAGACAGTTCGGTCAATTGCCTGGAAGAGATAATGCTTGACTTGATGATCTTTAGTTCTGGCATCATCAAGTTGTGCCAGTTGCATCTCAGTCAGCATCGTCCCTGTTATTGGCTCTTCAAAGCCATTCTCCACCAAGCTCCAAAGACCCTTTGCCCTAAGCAAATTCTCCATCAGTTCACTCCAGTGGTCATAATGACCATCGAAGTGAGGGATCTTCGTCAGAGTCTTGTCTTCACTCATTCTCTCAGTGTTTGATCACTCGAAGACTGCTGCTTTCTTTTCTACAAGCCCAAACCTGGCTCTGATACCAAATTGTAAGGTATAATGCAGAAACACAAACAATTGGTGTGAATGAGTAAGTTTATTGAAACAGCACTTGGCTTTATATAGCCTTACATCTAGCAAACTAGAATGAGAAATTGTAGCCCACTTAGCATATACTTTGCTAAGTGGTTTAGATAACACGAGAAAACCTAAACCAACTCTAACAACCTAGAAGAATATGTCAACTCTAACAAACCCAGGAGACTAGGTCTTTTATTCCAAACAGTCCTACACTCAAGCAGCTTCTTCCAACACATACAGCATCTGATTGTCTAAAAGCAAAGAGATAGCTCAGGAGCAAGTTTTCAGTGGGGTTGGCCTACTCTATGGATCGATCTACAATTTTTTTTACTAACAATTGTGAGGGGAACCTGTGTTATTGTTGGTCAGCGGGAGTTTAAAGAAACATACAAAAATAAAGATATAGAAAGCTCAACTTCAAATGATTCGCAACAACAAATGAGACATTCATCATTCTTAACAGGTTTGGTTCTTCACTCCTACTCGCAAGTGATCTGATTGAGCAAATTGACCTTGTTAACAATTAAATTACAAGTCAGAAACAATCGAGTTGTCATGAAGAGGCGTGCAGTTTATATATCTACGTACCTATAATCCATATCAAAATATAGAATAAATATATTTGCATGAATTGGAATATTTACCAACATACAGGGGAGAGAGTTGCAGAATGATGTACTGACTAGGTTGCTTAATCTACTACTCGCAACAACAAATGAGTAACTCATCATTCTTAACAGGTTTGTTTCTTCTCTCCTACTCGCAAGTGATCTGATCGAGCAAAATGTCATTAATAACTAAATTACAAGTCAGAAATAACTTAATTATCATGAAGAGACATGCAATTTATATATGTACGTACATATAATCCATGTCAACATTCAGAATAAATATATTTGCATGAATTGGAATATTTACCAACATACAGGGGAGAGAGAGGTGCACAGTTGGACTTCGCCTTTTTAATGAACTTTCAATCTGAGACCTCACTTGTCTCAACCTAACTTTAAATTCCGATAATTGTTTATACACTTATGATCTGTTTTATTATGTAAATAAATGATACTATAATAAAGTTTTTATTATTCACATGTTCCCATAATTGTTTTATTAATTCCCGCTAGTCAGTATTATTTCTTGTTCATTCACACATAAAAACAATTTTACATTGTAAAAATCACAAGGCAGAAATTGGAGATACAGGGGCAGAACCAGCAGCAACCTGTTTTCTCACATCTGCATGAAATTTCTCTAATGCTTGAGATGGCAGCGTAAACAAAGCCAACAAACCCTCAACACCATTCTCATTCTTGTGATGTACAACAGGTGTAACCATCCCTGGCACTGGTCCAGCTCCAGCTCTGAGTGGCACCGTAAACCGCCGAAACCCCACCCAAAATCAATATCTACGAAATTCAGTTTGCTCATGTATGACACAACAAATGTTCCTTCCTCGCAAACCCCTCTACGTCCATTCAGCTCTATGAAATCCAACACCGAAGCCCTGTACTCATCTCCACTAATTCCCATTTTCATTTCTGATATCAACTTTGCTGCATTACTTAATGGTTTTTCAACAAGCTCTGATGCCTTAGCACTTGCACAAGGGAACATTATTGAACTTCCATAGTAACCATTTGGTAACGGAGGTTTGTAATGGAAACGAGTATCAACTGGGAAAAGAAGTTTTGCAATGCTTTCAGGTTTAAGGATGACCCTAGTTCTAGCCCTCCATATGCACGATGCCATGGCATCAAATGTGGCGCATTTTCCCCATTTATTTGAGCTTTAAGGTTGGCTATATCCGCTTTGGATAGGAAGACTGAAGTTTGTGCAAGTTGTCTGAAATCGGTTTGTGTGGGTAACGTGATCTGGGACTTGGAAGAAGGGTGATCAAGGTCGTATTCAGGGTGTGCATAGGACACACGAGGAGGAGTTCTAGGTTTTAAGATTTCTCTTCCCCAGGAAGGTGTGATGGATGGAGCATCTCGATGAGGATTTTGGCAGAGCTCAGATATAGCAGTTATGAATTGAAGAACCCCGTAAGAATCACATACACAATGGTTATATGTGTAGGCCAAGACAAAGCCTCCACAGGCAAGACGAGTTACCTGAGGCATGAACAAACAAATTCACAAATTATCAACCTTTTGAAAGAAGCAGCTGAAGAAGGTGGATTAAATCTGATTTCTTTGGCTTTATTGAACAAGCTTGCACAAAGGCTGGAAAGTCTGTAAGTTATTTGCTTACATCGATTCACTTCATTGAAAACAACTAGTACATATTTATACACCAATCATACTCTAGATTCTTCTCCCATGCATGCAGCCATATTTGACAATCACTTAGACAACAAGTTTGTCAACCTGAAATTAATGACTCGATGACGCCAGGCAGAATAGCGATTATCCTGTAGGTTAATTCTAACAGATAATTCACAAGAAAGAACACAAGAGAATTGCCCAAAACACAGAGAAATACTCTAATGTTCAATTCAAATTATCAAAATCAAATAAATCAATCCACAAGCCGGGCTTTATAGCTAAAAACTCGTCAATATTAGAATTTTACCAAAAACTGCAAAACCCCAATAATAATGCTAAAACGAAATACGTAATAAAAGAAATAATCTGTCAAGCATCCAGCCCAAATTGGGTTCAAAATCACTTCCTAAACTATAATATAAATATTACTATAAAGGGAAAGAAACTACTAAAATAACAAGCAGTCTATTCCTAAAAATAAAGCATAATCCTAAAAATGAAACTACATATTCCTAAAAGAAAAATTAGAATCAAATACTAAAATAACAAGTAGTCTATTCCTAAAATAAAAGGTAAAGCTTAATCCTAAGAGTAAACTAAAAAGACTCCTAATTAAATTGAAAGATTACGAATAAGTTATTTAGTAAATAACTTTGAGAGCAAATTAGGAACCCTAGAAACCCAAATTAGGAACTCTAGAAACCCAAATTATGAACCCTAGAAACTCTCCTGCATCAGTCGCCCCGGGTTGGAAAGAACTCGTCCTCGAGTTCACAACAGTTTCATTGAAATCCTCTGGTGACAGCCCAGGAAGAAGATCCTCTGGCACTAGGTCAGAAAACTCTTGCTGGCGTACGGATTGTCTTTCATTTCCCTGCTCTTGAGCTCCATCTGCACCTAACGCATACTCCTTTACTATAATAATCAATTCCTTAACTTCATCAACCTCGTGATAAGGAGTTCCTGTGATTGGTGAACGTGAGGGTGTCACGCCAAAATCCAGGCCTTCCATATAGCTAGGAAGTTGAAGCTCAATTGCTTGCTGCAGCATTTGATCATTCAGATACAACGCACAATCTCTTGTTTCCATTTTTAATTCATGTGCTATCACAGAGGATTCAATGCGTTCGTGATCTTCAGAAGTCAAATACACATACTGAAACCCACTTGCAGGGCTTGATTCATCAGACCATCCCACTCTAAAACAAGCTTTTACTTCCTCGGCTACACCTATGCGGGCACCAGAGTTTGCTGCCAAATAAACCAGAGGGAGTTTTTTTACTGCAAGCTTAATTGGATACAGCAAGAAAGAAAGCATCCTCTCTAGGACCAAAGGAACCAACTTTGAAAGTGACATCATTTGCGACAAGAAGAATAGTCCTTCCATTGGGAAACTTGGGTGTAGACATCTCCATACACCAAGCCACCATGCCAACATCATTTACAGGAGGTGGATGGTCTGCTGGAACAAGAGGAGTACCCCAGGCACCTCGTTTGTCGGCAAAAACGAGTTCCTCGACTTTTAAAAGACCTTTATCCTTGGGTTGTTCAATACCCGAGTACTGGGAATCCCATGAGCGCTGCAATGCCATCTCAAAGGCCAGAGGGAAATCATAGCAGTAAATTGTATTGCTTTTCCTCGCCAGCAGACGTTTCCTATCAAGGATTCCTAGAGGCTGATATCGAGCAGTCACTAGCACACCATGAAGAGGACCCACCGTGGTGAAGGCTGAGTGATAGACCACTTCGTGGTTGTCATCATCCTCGACCTCTCTGTGAACATTCACTGTGCACGTGTGACCTGTAACATTAGTAACAACGACCCTCCAAGCTCCACTAGCAAGTCCAAGTGATGGCATCCAAAGCTTCACTTCCCATTCGCTAACACCTAGACAGTGCATTCTGACGCCTGCAAACTCATGGATTTCATGTGCCAGTTCTTCCAAAATCATTCCAAGTATAGCTTCTTCTTGACCAAGTGCTATGTTGATACTCTTAGAATATGGCACAAGATCCTCTACTTGTTGCTCTCGTAAGATGCAAAGGTACATATGAGCATGGTCAGCATTCACAGTTGCATTATGTCCATGTAATTCTAACTCTTCTAGCGCAGCCATTAAGGACCTCAAGATACTAGTAGAAGTAAAGTACAAAGCTCGCCGCCTTCCGGTTGTTCCTACATCTTGCCCTTGATACAACAAGAAACCTTCACTTGTAATGCATTGTCTAACGAGGGTTCGCAAAAACATCCTTTTAATAGGTTGTAGCTTGTCCACAACAGTGTACATATGCCATTGCCGATCTCAAGATGGAGTATACTGTATATTTTCTTAACATTTAAGTTTGTCCAGTTCAAGAAAAATGGATAGCGGAGGTTCCAAGTGGCGCTGTAGAGGCTCTTCTTTATAATAGAGCTTTTTGGGAGACCACTGGAAGGAGTGCCTTACAGGAGCCCGTCCTTCATCCCCATTCTGCAAACCATCTGCATCAACAATATCCAATTCTTCATCAGTGTCATACACAGGTTCTTCAAACTCTTCAATTTCGTTTACCACGTCTTTCTCAAGCTCCTCATCGTCATACACAGGCTCTCCAAGCTCTTCATCGTCATACACAGGCTCTCCATGCTCCCATAATCGAGCATGATTATGATACGGGTTTTTGAGACTGGAATCAGAATCGTGATCTTTCATCTCACGATTACCGAAATCTTGCACCGTTAGACGCCGGGTTAAGTCTGTAACTTGCCTCTGTAAATTCTCTATCATCATATTCTTAACGTTACGATCCCGGTTTAAGGCTTCCTCGTTCAGAACTTGCCCGTGACGACCACGACCACCAGTCATAGAAACTAATGAAATATATCCCCAAGAAGATGTTGAAGCTTTGATACCAACTGACGCCGGGTTGAATAACGATTATCCTGCAGGCTAGTTCTAATAGATAATTCACAAGGAAGAACACAAAAGAATTGCCCAAAACACAGAGAAATACTCTAATGTTCAATTCAAATTATCAAAATCAAAAGTATCTCTAAATCAGCCCACAAGCCGGGCTTTATAGTTAAAACTCATCAATATTAGAATTTTACCAAAAACGGCAAAACCCCAATAATAATGCTAAAATGAAATACGTAATAAAATAAATAATCTGGCAAGAATCTGGCCCAAATTGGATTCAAAATCACTTCCTAAACTATAATTGAAATATTATTATAAAGGAAAAGAAACTACTAAAATAACAAGCAGTCTATTCCTAAAAGTAAAGTTTAATCCTAAAAAGGAAATTGTCTATTCCTAAAAGAAAAATTAGAATCAAGTACTAAAATAACAAGCAGTATATTCCTAAAATAAAAGGTAAAACCTGATATTCACATAATTATTACATAATATATCCCTTAATTTATGCATGTTAGTATTTCGATTATTATATTGTATAGTAATTATTTCGTTTTCATGTCTTTGTAGGAATTTGAGCGTAAACGATGAAATCACATTAAAGTGACAAGTTAAGGAACGACAATTAGTCGATTCCAACGGTGGTATAAAGCAGTTACAAACCTAAACCCGAAACCTAATTCATAACCTAAACCCAATCCATAACCTAAACCCGAAGCCTAATTCATAACCTAAACCCGAAACCTAATTCATAACCTAATCCATAACCTAAACCCAAACCCAATGCCAAGCCCAATCCTTCTCCTACCCTCATTGATGAATCATTCCCTCATTTCATCCCTATTCATCTTGATAATCTTCTATAAATAGAAGATTATAAGGAGGAAGAGGGGAGAGAAAAGAGAAGGGAAAAGAAGAGAATTAGACAAAAATCAAAACCTCTTTCTCTCAAATTGATTCACAATCACCACCACCACCTATCCATCTCTCACTCACTCAGCAATCACCACCTCGCCACCACAGTCACCTCGCCATCGCCACCACCGAGCACCACCACCACCTCCGGACAGCACAACCGCCACCACCACGAAACAGGGGTGTGACAACCCTGTTTCGCGTCAAACCTTCACTCTGTCACCGTCCCTGTCCCTCTCCCTGTCCATCATCCATCACCACCTCCGCACTGACCACCGTCACAGACCAGACCAAGCACGAGAACCACCGCGAAACAGAGCTCACCGCGGCTCTGTTCCGCCTCGCCACAGACCCTGTTTCCCCTCTTCTCTCGGCCTCTCTTCGTCTCGAGCTCCTTCCTGCCTCCTTCTCTCACGACCACCGTCACGACCAGACCAAGCACCATCACCACCACCTCGCGAGACAGAGCTCGCAATCACAGAAACAGGGAGCCCTGTTCCTCGCCCTCCTTTGCGTTTTTGTTGATATCTAACTGTTTCCTCACCTTTTCTCTTCTTGTGTAGGTTCTGGAAGCGATTTGAGGTCGAGGACGGTCGCGAGGAGCGAAGGAAGCCCGCGAGAGCGCCGCTGTCGCGCTGGAGAAGACGAACGGAGCGAGCGGCTACTGTAGTGTCACTGTAGCGCTACTGTAGCAGAGGCGGGAATCGGTTAATTCGGTTATTTGGCTATTCACACCCCAGCTATCTGTAAGAGCCACCACATAGTGCTTTTGGCCAGTTATCTTGGGATTCGTGCACAACCACATGCTGATCTGCTGAGTACCACCACATCGAGTTTGTGACAAACTAAATGGGTTGTATAAGTTATTTTGATTTATTTTACTGAATTGTGTGCTTAATTGTTAATTACAATTTATTTCTGAATTTTTGATAATTTGCTTTCACCTTGCATGTTCGAGAAATTAAACTTGATATGTTTGGTAGTTAGAATTACCCTTTATCAATATTCAAAGCATGTGCTAAAAATATTAAGCTTAAGCTTTGATTAAGTGTGCCCTAAAAAGACACTTAATACTTGGTAAGAGCGTATTTGCTTGAAATAATTTGTTAATGTTTGAAAGAAACATGATATAATTTGAATTAGATTTTAACGATCACATATTCGGTGTAAGCAAGGGATTCTCATTCCTAACGCTTCTCGTTTTTAAATTCAGTAATTTAGATTTAAATAATTTTACTAACTCATTGGTGAGTCCAAGCCCACAAAACCCATCTCATCTATCTTTTATTTTTCTTATTTTTAATTTATTTTTAGTTTAGTTTTAAAAATGCTGTAACCCCATTTTCCATTTAAATTAGTTTAGATAATTTCTAAATTTCAATTGCATCCACCTTCTTCGTGGGATCGACCCGTACTTGCCGTTGTCTACCAGTTAGGCACCGTGTACTTGCGGTTATTACAAGTGGGCTGAATTAACCTATTAATTTAGGTTAGTTAAACGCGCATCAAAACCTAATCCTAAAATGAAACTAAAAAGACTCCTAATTAAATTGAAAGATTACGAATAAGTTATTTAGTAAATAATTTTGAGAGCAAATTAGGAACCCTAGAAACCCTTCTGCGTCCCTCAGCCTAAGTTTTCAAAAGTATGGCATGATACTTTTGACACATATAGATGGAAATTTCAATTACACTTCTTTCACCTTTATGGCATCGTATCATAAAAAATCTCATACATAAAACTTTGTAATTATTCAACTAATCCAACTTGATGCAGTGCAACAAAGGGCAATAAATTATTTAATACGGTATGATCAAATGAAGTACACGCGAAGAGGAAAACCCTGAATGAATAACAACGGTCCGTCATGGACTTGTCGTTTTTAAACCGGATTCCATCAAATCTTTTAATAGTGTCTTTGCTATTTATTGTTTTAGCAATTTTTAGCGAGTCTTTCAATTCCGCTTCTTTTTAGAATGTCTTTATTAATGAGTATAAGGATCTTAGAAGTATTTCGATTAAAATAGGAGTCCTACTATATTTTAGAAAGTTCTTTTTTGGGTAATTGTAAAATAGGAGTCTTCTTTTATAAATTGGTGATTGTAATAGAGAAGAGTTTAGTTTAGTTTTTATGAATAAGAGTTTAAATCAATTCTAGAGAATTTTCTCTTGTTGCGTTAATTACCTATTGTTCTTGGTATTCTTCTTGGAGAATCAACAAGACAGTGGAAGGTTGTGTTAGTTGCCTAGCTGAATTCGTCCCTTAAAAACGTTCCCTACATCAGTTGGTATCAGAATCAGCGTCGTTTCCTGCACCATGCCGCATGGAAGAGTCCGGGGTGGTATTCGTCTTGATAGGAAATGATGAACATATTATCAATAACATTCCGAAGGTTGTGCAACTTCTGGTTGAAGAGTACCAAGATGTGTTTCCAAGTGACCTACCGCGGGGATTACCTCTTGTCAGGGTTATACAACACCAGATTGACTTGGTACCAGGCTCCAACCTTCCTAATTACACTACCGTATGAGCCCAAAAGAACACAAGGAACTTCGTCGCCAGGTAGAAGAACTTTTGTCCAAGGGTCACATCCGGGAGAGTCTTAGTCCATGCGCAGTACCTGCATTGTCACGCCAAAAAAAGATGGTAGTTGGTGCATGTGTGTCGATAGTAGAGCCATAAATAAGATAACAGTCAAATATCACTTTCCTATTACTCGGCTGGATGACCTGTTGGATCAGCTATGTGGAGCCAAGGTGTTCAGTAAACTTGATCTTAAGAGTGGTTACCATTAGATTCGGATTCACCCGGGAGACGAATGGAAAACAACCTTCAAGACGCATGAGGGCTATACGAATGGCTGGTGATGCCTTTCGGTCTTTCTAATGCACCAAGTACTTTTATGAGGGTCATGAACCAAGTGTTGCGTCCTTTTATTGTTCAATTTGTGGTTGTTTATTTTGACGATATACTGATTTATAGTGCTAATGCCGACTTACATATTCAGCATCTTCGAGACATTCTTTCAGTGTTACGCAGGGAGAGATTGTTTGCAGCAGCCAACAAGTGTTCTTTCATGACCGATTGGATATTATTCCTTGAGTACGTGGTTTCCAAGGATGGCATTTCAATGGATGAGTCAAAAGTGGAATCCATCAGGCAGTGGCCAACGCCTTCCAACCTGCATGAGGTGCAGAGTTTTCATGGGCTAGCGTCTTTTTATCGCCGATTCATTCCTCATTTCAGCACCATTATGGCACCCATCACCGACTGTATGAAAGCTGGACAGTTTTCATGGTCTGAGACAGCAGACGCAGCCTTTTGCGTGATCAAGGATAAGCTAATTTCATCGCCTATCCTTATTTTGCCTGATTTTTCTCAACCATTCGAGTTACATTGCGATGCCTCCAAAGTGGGTATTGGCGCGGTCTTAAGTCAGCATGGCAAACCAGTTGCCTTTTTTCAGTGAAAAGTTACATGGCACGAAATTAAATTACAGCACCTATGATGTGGAATTTTATGCAGTGGTCCAAGCATTTAAACATTGGCGCCATTATTTGATACACAGCGAGTTTGTCTTATATTCTGATCATGACTCATTAAAGCATATTAATAGTCAAGATAAACTCTCATTTTGACATGGCAAGTGGGCTACATATTTGCAGGAATTTACGTTTGTCCTCAAACACAAGGCTGGCGTGCAGAATCGCATGGCTGATGTTCTTAGTCGTTGGTCGTCTTTACTCACCACTATGCGCACCAAGGTATTGGGGTTTGATTCTTTTCGTGAGTTATTGGCAACTGACCCATATTTTGCAACTGTGGTGGATGATGTACTAGCAGGCAACCGTTCCGACTTCGTGGTTTGTGACGGTTTTCTCTTCAAAGGGAACCGGTTGTGTGTGCCTAACTCTAGCCTCAGGTTGAAGATCATTCAAGAGCTACATGGGGAAGGGCATGTGGGGAGAGATAAGACGTATCAGCTTGTTTCGAGCTCTTACTTCTAGCCGACCATGCGCAGAGAGGTGTATAAATTTGTGAATGGTTGTCGTATTTGTCATGTTGCTAAAGGCAAAGCGACTAATGCGGGTTTGTATATGCCTTTGCCTGTTCCGAGTCAACCATGGACTGATGTTAGCATGGATTTCGTGTCGAGGCTTCCTCGTACCCAACGCCGATTGGATGTTATTTTTGTGGTTGTTGATCGTTTCTCCAAAATGGCACACTTTATTGCCTGTAAGAAAACGACGGATGCAGTGAATGTGGCTCAATTGTACTTTCGGGAAGTTTATCGTCTTCATGGACTTCCTATGTCTATTGTGTCGGACAGAGACACACGATTCCTTAGTCATTTTTGGCGAAGCTTATGTAGACTTGCCAATACCAAGCTCGATTTCAGTAGTGCTTATCATCCACAGACCGATGGGCAAACAGAGGTTGTTAATCGCTCATTAGGTGATATTTTTCAGAGTTTGGTTGTGGCTCATTTGAAGACGTGGGATCAGAAACTCTTTCAGGCTGAATTTTCTTTCAATCGTAGTGTCAACCGAAGTACGGGATTTAGTCCATTTTGTGTGGTTTATGGCTTTAATCCAAGGTCACCTCTCGATTTAGCACTTGTGCCAGATCTGAATCATGTCCATGGTAAAGTTGAGAACTTTATTGAACAACTTCAACACATTCATGAAGATACTCAGAAGAATTTATTGGAGTCTGTTGCTAAATATAAGGTCGCAGCTGATAAGAAGCGACGACTTGTGGATTTCGTGGTTGGGGACTTTGTGTGGGCCATCTTAACTAAAGACATATTTTCAATTGGAGAGTATAACAAACTTGCTGCACGGAAGATTGGCCCGTTGGAGATTCTTGAGAAGATAAACTCTAATGCCTACCGGTTGAAGTTACTAAGTCACATTCGCAGGTCTGATGTGTTTAATGTGAAGCACCTTATTCCGTACCATGGTGATAGTTCTGATGATGATTCTTTGAATTCGAGGGCGAATTCTCTTGACCTAGGGGAGAATGATGCAGTGCAACAAAGGAAAATAAATTATTTAATAGGGTATGATCAAATGAAGTCCACGCGAAGAGGAAAACCCGGAATGAATAACAACGGTCCGTCATGGACTTTCCATTTTTAAACTGGATTCCATCAAATCTTGTAATAGCGTCTTTGCTATTTATTGTTTTAGCAGTTTTTAGCGAGTCTTTCAATTCCGTTTCTTTTTAGAATGTATTTATTAATGAATATAAGGATCTCAGAAGTATTTCGATTAAAATAAGAGTCCTACTATATTTTAAAAAGTTCTTTTATCGGGTAATTGTAAAATAGGAGTCTTCTTTTATAAATTGGTGATTGTAATAGAGAAGAGTTTTTTTTTTTTTTTTTTTTTTTTTTTTGATGAATAAGAGTTTGAATCAATTCTAGAGAATTTTCTCTTGTTGCGTTAATTCCCTATTGTTTTTGGTATTCTTCTTGGAGAATCAACAAGACAGTGGAAGGTTGTGTTAGTCGCCTAGCTGAATTAATTAAAATTAATGACCAACTCTAGAATAAAATTAATGACCAACCTAAAAACATGTAGCAACCTAATAATGCTCTAAATCAACCTATTATAATATGGATGCCTCCCAACGGCCAAACTTTTATGCAGTATATATTGTATATCGACACTACAACAAATTTGTTTTAAGCGGTGCTTCGCAAAGCGCCGGTATAGGGAAAAATGTGTGGGTTTAGATCATTGACGACATTTTATAAAGCGCCGGAAAAAGTATGTGTCGCCAAAAGATTAACGACGTTTTATGTGAAGCGCCGGTTAAAATCCACATTTATGGCGCTTTTTAAAGTGTCGTAATAGCTAATATAAGCGCCGCTAAAGAAATGGATGTGTCAATTCTCAATTGTATACAAACGCCGTATTTATAACCATTTAATGGCACTATAAAGCGCCGATAAAAATATTTTGCAACACTTTTAAAGCGCTGGTTATGTTAACAAACCTGTAAAACCAGTATTTTACAACCTTTAATTAATGGCGTTTTAAAGCGTCGATAAAGATGTTTTGCAACGCTTTTAAAGCGCTTGTTGTGTTAACAAACCTGTAAAAACCCACCTTTTAATGGTCTTTTGAAAGCGCCGGTTATGTTAACATACCGAAATAAAAAATCAATTTTCAGGCACTTCAACCTGCATCAATACAAATAAAAAGCTGTCATTGGGACGGAAAAACAAATAGTGAATGTAAGAAACAGTTCATTAAGCAAAATCAATCATTAAAATTCACAGAACCTACTTTGCTTACGGGTAAATAATCACTTTTATCAACGTAATATCTACATTTTTGCCTCGCCCATTAAACAAGATGTTTGAGCTGGCTAAGATGCTCTAAAATTTCAATTCGAAATTCTTCATATTTGGGTAAATTTAATCAAATAATAATCCGAATTGTATAAATATTATGCAATTATATAAGTATTACAAAAATAATTTGATCCAATAATAATGTCAATTATATAAGTATTACAAAAATAATAATTTTATAAATATTACATGTATTATTTAAAACTGAAGTTTTTAGACATTTCAATTCTTTATTTTTATTTGGTTTATTATAATGAAATCTTATAACTTAAACAATATTATTTTTTCAATATTTTTAAAATTTTAATATAAAAATTGTCATAAAAAAAGTTTTCTTATTGACTTCGTGTGAGTTTTGGATTTGAGCATGTTAAATGAATTCGAATTTCAATATTAAATAATTTTTTAATTGGATTAAATTTGGATTGATTTAATTTTTAATGAAATAAATTTAGATTTCTATTGGAGGGCATGACTAATTTCCTTTAAAAGATTAAATTATTTGAGAGTCGAGACGAGGGTTAGGGTCTCATCGTAAACCCTTCCAAAATGCATCTTCTTCCATTAGGGCTTTCTGCCAACTCCCTTTCAGAAATTAGGCTTCTAAATCTTCATCCCTCCTTCCTCAAAGATCAAAACTTTCACCAAACTCTCCCAATGCAGATTGGGATACAAACCAGACCCCAGTTTCACTCCATTCGCACTCTCTTCATCACGCTAAAAAACCCAGTCTTTAACCAAAGATCCCATCACTCCCAAACCTCAGTAGACCTTCAAATCGAATCTCAGAAACCCACAAAGAGACCCATTTGTTCTTCATGTTCGAAACCCCTTCGTGTGTGCATCTGCTCTCGATTCAAGTCCCCATTGCTCGATAACTCTGTCTCTGTTACAATCATCCAACACAACAAGGAGAAGAAACATGCACTTAATTCCACCAGAATTGCTGCTTTGGGGTTGAAGAATCTCACTGTGGTTACTGATTCTAATGTTAGCAATGAAGCCCGGTTTTTCATTTGGTTGATGAAACCGGGTTCTGGAGCTGGAAATGAATGGAAAAGGGTAGATTTTGATGGAACAGAAGAACTCCAATCGCCCAAAAAGCCGACATTCGGGTCAAATTCGATGAATGATGGTGTTGATGTGGATACCCGTGGTAGATTTCTTGAAGATGATGAGAAAATATTGGATTTTGAGGGAATTCAGAGATACCCAGAGGATAGAAGTAGCAGAAGAAAAGGGGATTTTGACAAAGTTCAAATCTTGATTACCGGCAATAATTTGATATCAGAGTTACAAGATGAATGTGGAGCAAATAGAAGCTGTTTAGATGGCATTAAAAAGGAAGGGGGACCTGTCGTTACTGCCACTTTTACTAGATGCGAGTTCAAACCGGAAAATGATCCGGGGATACTAGTAGATTTTTATCAGCTTCTAGACACGAAAATAGGACAAGATTTAATCTCCAATGGGTTTGTTGTGAAAAAGTTGCGCAAAAAAAAGTTGCAGGGTAGTGAAAAAGTGGTAGAGGTTGAAGAGTATGAGATTGTGGTTCCTCCGGGATCAGCATTGTTGTTCCCGAGTAAAACTGCTGTTGAGTTAGAATCGGTTGGTTCTGAAGTGAAGCATTTGTTTGTCTTGGATGGAACTTGGGGAAAGGCGACGAGAATTTACCATGAGAATCCATGGTTGAGGCTTTTGCCCCACTTGAAACTTAACCTGAACAAGATAAGTTTGTATGATAAAGTGAGAGTGAGGCGCGAACCGAAGGAGGGGTATGTATCCACCATTGAGAGCATTGTGTATACTTTAAAGGCACTTGGGGATGATCACGAGGAGCTGGATGATCTCTTGGATGTGTTCGAGTCCATGCTTGTGGATCACAGGCGATTCAGAGATGAGAAATTTAGCAGAAACTCTCAAACTTGAGTCTTCTACATGAGCCTTCGACATGTGCTCCTGCTTCATCTATTTGTCCATGAACATTTAATATCTTTGGTATCACCACAAGGACCAAAATTTATGAGATTAGAATCTGGTGGAACAATGTTTATTGGATCAGAACATAGTGAAGGCAGGGTTCCTAACCAGGTAGATGTTATTCCACACAATTTATGGCAACAAGCATGCGTTCTTAATGAAGCTCAGAGTTATTGGCCATATGACTCATAACTTCAATGGCCATTTCACTTTATGGGTACCATCTAAGGTGATTATGCTATTCATGTAAAGCAAAGTAGCAGAAGAGTTGGAATCTAACTTAGGAAAATTAGAGAAAAATGTTAGTTTTTACAATTCTAATTCAGAGGATGTGATATTTTTCTGGTAAATTACAAAATTCTTATATCATGTCTTTTGGTTTGACTTATTGCTTTGACGTTCGTCATTGGTTGTCTTATCGTTTTGAAACTCTTCAATTCTTTTGTTGCTTGTACATGCAGTTCTACAACGGCCATCCTTAAAATTTTCATGTAATGATATCCATAACTCAATGAAGAATGGATTTGATCCCGAATTTGTGCTATCAAGACTAAGTTAGTTGCCATTCTTCCTAGAGCAATTTGTTGTAGGAAGCTTGTTGATACTTACTCAAAATATTGATCTGTATGGTTTGCCATTTTTATGCTACTTGCATTAGAATTTGGAGAACTCTTTGAATCTAACTTTCATCTGCTGGTATCCTATTTATTTTGATGTCAGAACTAAGCAGTGTCAATTCATTGTGCAGTGTGTGCAAGGTCTGTACTGCATCTCTCACTCCAATGATTTTCTGGTTTTGTATGATGAGTTTAGTTGATATTTCTGATTGTTCTTTTGTGGGGAGGCAATCCAAATGCTTTGATAACTGATGGGTTGCATGGGACAGGTTAGTCAAGGAGGGTGAAAGAGATAGATAGGTTGAACAAAAATCTCCCTACGCCGGCGGACAGGTAATGTTGGATTGTGGGAGTAAAGCTATTTTTTAGTTTTAACAAGTTGAGTGTATTGCAGGAATGTGTATTCATTTAGGGTAAGTTGAAACCACCCCCCCCCCCCCACCATTTTTAAAGGTGTCTCGTACTCCTATTATTTTGTTTTACCAGGTAATTTTTTTAATCTGTTTTAAGAGAATTAATTTTCGATTCTGAATCTCGTTCTGTATTTTCGTATACAGATTTTTTTACTTAATCCAATACAAAAAGGGCAACTTGGAGGTCTACATGAAAAGAATATATTGACAGCATATATACAGAATTTTGGAATACTTGGTGCAGGTACAACATTCTCAAGTTTAATAAGAATTATCAAGCTTTCTCTGTTCACATCTTCTGATCAGTTTCAGTTGTAAGTTCCATCTACCAATTCAACTGTGCAATGAGCATTGTCCATAAAAACATAGTAGATTACACATTTGATATTTCTATGAGTGAAATTAGTTAATTACATCACCATGAAATCGTCATTGATAACGTTCTCTGGACCCCAAACGAACTAGGATTCAATAACATGATGGGGAAGCATGTGGACATTTCCCAAGTCGAGTCTTGTAATTTTTGGGTTTTTTTTTTTTCAAACAAACAAGTCAGGACTTCAAGACAAATTACAACTTGCTGATAGAGAACACTGGTAGTCTGGCATCCATGAAACGTGAACTAACTGATTAATGAATTACTAAGTTTCAATTATAAAAGTGAGAAGGAAGTGGTTGTAATTGTAGATTAGCTTCCCATCATAAGTGACAACAAGGAAAGAGTAAGAGGGACTAAAAATGGCGGAGAGTGCTATGACATTTCTATTACAAACACTGGCTTCCTTGGCCGTTCAAGAAGTGAGTCTGCTGAACAGTGTTGGTGGTGAGATTACGGAAATCAAATCTGAATTCCGTAGCATGCAGGCACTACTGAAGGATGCTGATGCTAAGGCAGTAAGGTGGATGGTGTCGAAGGCCTGAAAGAATGGATGAAACAAGTTCGTGATGTCGCCTATGAAACTGAAGACGTTCTAGATGATTTTAGGCTTCTTCAACGTCAAAGCATCACTCGTGTCTTCACAAATTTGAAGACAAAGCACCAGTTAGCCAAACGAATTCAATCTATCAAATCTTAAGTGAGAGGAATAGCGAGCAGAAAGGAAAATTATGGCCTCAGCAGTTGGGAGCAAGGTTCTACTTCCCAAAGTATAGAATTCAAAGAAAAATGCGATCCTTGGAAAGATGCTCTTTTCGTCGAGGTTCAATTGGTGGGCATTGATGAATCAAGAGACAAATTGGTTCAGTGGTTGGTCAACGATGATTGGCGAAACTCAATACTTTCAGTGTATGGGGAGGGTGGATTGGGCAAGACAACCCTTGTCAAGAAATTTTTTGACAATCCAACTGTGATGGAGCACTTCTGTTACCATGCTTGGATAACTGTATCAGACATCTTTGACATAAAAAAAAACTCTTGCACGACCTTGCTGAGCAAATAGTGCATGAAGAGGAAAAGTGGATAATGCCAGAGCAACTAAAGGGCATGGACTCAACCAAATTGAAGGAGATGCTACAGCATCAGTTACAAGGAAACAGGTATGTTGTATTTCTCCCAACCTAGGGCTTAACGATTGTCCAAAGCTCTATATTTAATATAAAAAGATGAAGTATACACTGCTTATTCACTCCTTCTTTACAGGTATGCGTTTGAACTGACTATGACCAAAGTCATGGCTACTTCAACCCAAAAAAGGGCGACCCCCTATCCGAAAGAAGTACCTCACTTACGATGATATTGATGGGGGTGGTAGAATATAGTGACTACACGTTTTCATGATATAGCTCGTGAATGCATTTATGAAAGCTTCAGTGGTCTTGCTTTCAAACTTCCGCACCTCCCGTCAGAAGATGCTTTCAAGCTATTTTGCAATGTGGCATTTCCATCAAATTATTTGAATTGGTGTCTAAATGATTTGATGGAAATTTCTAAAGTTTTGCACAAGTGTAATGGTCTACCCCTAGCAATTGTGTCTGTATCCAGCCTTTTACGAACCAAACCTACTGCTGTTCAATGGAATCAAGTGTATGATAACCTTGGTTACTTGATGAGATCAAATAAGAAGCTTGAAGATTTGAATTCTATAATATCGTTAAGTTACACAGACTTGCCTTGCCTTTCCATCTTAAGTTGTGTTTCTTGTATTTATGCATTTTCCCAGAGGATTACTCCATTCATTGTCGAAAACTGCTTCAGCTGTGGGTTGCACAGAATGCTTTGTTGATAAGAAAGCCTGGCATGAGTAGTGATATGACAATGGAAGATATAGTGATGGGATACCTTGATGAGCTAATCAGTAGGTGTTTGGTTCAAGTTGAAGTTCTTGGTGTATCTGGGCAAGCGAAGACCAGCCGGGTCCATGTCGCTTTACGTGAGTTCATCATCACGAAGGCTCATGAGCAAGGCTTTGTGACACACTTTGACAGCCAAGGTCTACATGATCCTCAAATGATTGCCTGACGTTTATCAATTTTTTGAAGATATGAAGAATATGTTCATTTTCTTAAAAGAGAACCAGAACCTGTTTTCTCATCTCCGGTCCTTCATTTCATTTGATACAGTTGAATACTCTGATAAGCACTGTAACACTATGAAAAGATTTAAGCTTTTGAGAGTTCTGACCATGAAAGTAGATTATTATAAATACCCAGATGCAACTATTTCGAAGGAACTGTCCCATTTGAGGTATCTATGTCTTATTAAGGGCGTCAGTCACATGAGGTCTCTTCCAAGTTCCATCGGAATGCTTACAGACCTTGAGATACTCGACATGAAAGGTGTATACATTGAGAGTCAATTGCCAACAGAGATGCTCAATCTGAAGCGCCTTCGCTATCTTTGCATTGGAGACAAGACACATTTCAGATTATGCTTAAAATTGCCTGCAGGGCTCAAAAAGTTTAGTAACCTTGAGCATCTTTCATTAGTTGACGCAAACATAGAAGAAAGTTCTGAAATGCTTTGGAGCTTGGGGACTTTAACCCAAATGAGGAAATTGATGATAACAGGTCTCAAGTGGGAAAATGGCATGAATTTATGCACTTCCATTGAAAGGATGAAGTACTTACACTCCGTGCATGTGGCTTCATCAAAGGATGGGATATCGCATCTTGGTTTACATAATCTAATGTTCGATGCACATGGCCTCAAGAAGCTAGCAATGAAGGGACGGCTGTGCACAACTCCTAATTGGTTTCCTAAATTTTTGCTCAGAAGTCTTCAAGGCCTACCAAGTTTAGCAAAACTGTCACTGTATGATGCATCCGTTAGTGAAGAGTTTTATTTTGTGAAGGGAGGATTTCCAAGACTCAAAGAATTGATGATTCATCAAATGAGCTTAAGAAGGATGATAGTAGAGTATGGAGCAATGCCTTCGATTCAAAAGTTCAATTTCTTTCAGTGTATTCTGTTGGAAAATGCTCTACTGGGAATCGAATACCTCAGTACTCTTGAAAGCATACATACGTTGAGAATGGGACCACGCTTTAATGATCAAATCAGAATGAAAGGGAGGAACGCTGGGCGTACACCAGTAGTCTTGTACAAGTTTGAGTTCTGATTCCAGAGTAACTTCTCTCTTACTTATCTGCATCCTTCAACACTAGTGTTCTTGTGAGCTTATGTTGTAATTTCATTTTTCTTCTTTTCTTGTTTTATTTTGTGATAAATTTCACCAGTAGTATATTTCCTCAAATTTTAAAGCTGTTTATAAAACCAGTGCTTAAACTTTGATAAATTTTGTGCTTGCTTTATACTCATTTCAATGATTTTGAGTTATAGAATTTTATTTGTCCCATTGGAGTAATGCACGTATGATTAAGCAATTTCTGCAGTGTCAACTGAAAATCTTTTATCAGTTTGGTAATTTAATGAGTAAATAATGTGTTTCTCTGAAAGAGAAGAATCAACTTAATTTAACCTGTTGGTTTTTATACCTTGACTAGGAGAATGTTTACATAGTACGTAAGAGATTTTGGAATCTGATGGATCAATTTTTATGAGTGGCTACAGAGTAAGATGTCGGTTGGGTTAGAATCAGTTGGTTTTGAAGTGAAGCATTTGATTGTCTTGGATGGAACTTGGGGGAAGGCTATGAGAATGTACCATGAGAATCCATGGTTGAAATTTTTGCTGCACTTGAAACTTGATCAAAACCAAACAAGTTGGTATAGTGAAGTGAGGCATGAACCAAAGCAGGGGTATTTGTCCACCATTGAGAGTATCGTTTACGCTTTAAGGAAGCTTGGGGATGATCACGAGGAGCTGGATAATCTCTTGGATGTGTTTTGAGTCCATGGTTGTGGATCAGAGGCGATGCAAAGATGAGAGACTAGGCAAAGTTTCCGAATTATGAGCCGTATGTGCCTTGATCTCATTGGTTTCTTGATTCTTAAGGCTATAACATTGTAGCTGAACTTGGGTAATTTGTTACAATTTTTGGTTCCTTGTATCTCATGGCAAGATTTATATGAAAAGTGGCACTCTTGATATGTTAGTATGAGCATGTAGATGTTTGGCATCAGCACGGGGGTGGAAACTTATGGAATTCCAATCCGGTAAAATAATGTCAAAAGCATACAAGTGGAGTTTTTGGTGAAGGAGAGACGTCAATCTGATATTTGATTTTAGGGTGCAGATTACAGCAACAAATCTATTTTCAACAAACAACATGAAAAGTTTTGAAAGTTTTCAGGTCCCTTTACTTCCGAGGGATGATTTTCATTGTGAGAAAAAGGGGCAAATATTTGAGAAAAGGGTATACTATATACTCCATGGAAGTGGTCTTTATGATGAGTTATGTAATTCTTGTATTGAGCAATTTTGCTGATATTGTTGTTTCATGATTATCTAATTGTTTGTGAAGACCAACTTCAGAATTTTGTGTGTAATGAGATCCATACTGAGAAATGGAATTAAACCATATTTCATAGTCTACAAACTGTATTTATTTAGCATTTGAGTAGAACAATTTGTCCTGGGAAGTTTCTTAATCTAACATGCTGGTCTGATCTGTGTTGTTTGATGTTTATTGTGCTTGCTTGCTTGCATTGAATTTCGATAACTTGATAATCCCCTGTTGCGAAGTCACTAACATACTGTCAAAAACGCGATATACAATTGACATAGCAAGCTTTAGGCACCAAATGTAGGAAACTCCAAAATTGATACACAAATGGAAAGTGCAAGCAACTTATGAGTGACGAAATTTTATCCTGTCAAAGGATTCACCAAAAAATCTAGGGTGTGTTGTGAAGCAACTCCATCGACTGCCACCAATACAGACAGTTTATTCTTTGAAATCAGAGCTTTGGAACATCATTTCTATCACAGTTTCATGCATGAATGTTTCATTGGGATATCTTGTTTCCTCGTAAAGCTATTGTACTGCCTAGCGTTGACACCTTTTCAGTCATTTTGACATTTCTGTTAATATATTTTCTGTTTGTTTGATCGATAAATAAAATAAAAGGTTTACGGGTTGAAAGTACAGATTATTGTATTTCTTTCTTATCGAATAGAAGAATTTCACAATTGCTCTGGAAATGCTGCACTTCATTGTCCACACACACAACATGCCAGTAGTAAAATGTATCACAAATTTTGCAGTTCATTATATGTGCACCAGTAAAGGATAGTTGAAATATAAGCTTCAGAATCTGCAACCCTTCATTAAAGCTTAACCAACACAAGAATATAACCACACAAACACCATAATGCCATACATGAGTGCAGATATTAGTATTTCGTATATTTACCTAGGATTCTAGTGAAGAAATACACTGCAGAAAGATGCAAGGGACAAGAAGTCATTCGCATCCCTAAGGCGCTGATAGGATTTTCCTCAACTCATAGCTCTGATCTTTGAGACAACCTGTATTCGCCAATGATGTCATCCAAAACTGATCTGATCTCACCGGCTCGTCATCATCATTCCTGTGCCAGCTCCAGAATGCATGAGTTGCATTTGCTATCTTGAGCTCACCGTGGCCAAAGCTTGCTTCACGGAAGACTGACCATTCTGGCTTTGGGTCTTTGTAACTGTCAATCAACTTGAGCCATGAGAAAAACACCCCAAAAAAGTGGTATCATGAAACCAAATCCTAGCAGACATGATATTATATCCTTGCCCTCTTCCACATTTAATTCCAAAAAACGAGAAACGGCAAAATGAGAACGATAAGTAGATATATTTTGATAATTATTTCTCTCTATTTTTTAATCACTGCAAACAAAAGGAAAATGGAACGTTGGTTTTACGAGAAAATGTGCCAAATTCAAATAAACAGAGTACGTAGTGAGGAGAGTCATACCTATGGGCTAGACCTTCTCTGTTGCCCCCATCACCAATAGTTATGTGCACAGCTCCACAAGGATCAGATTTTCCATTGTTGACACGGTTCTGCCAATCAACCAGTTACAACACAAACAAGACAATTGCTTAAGGAACAACAATAAAGGAAGATCTGGATTCTGGCTTACTGAGCGTTCATATGCATGTACATGGCCTGCAAACACAATATCCACCCCAGCTGCGTAAAGCAATGGCTCCATAGAAGCCATCATGCTGTCTCCTTCACCTTGATGTGCTCGATTGCTGTTATACCATGGAACATGGAACAGTGCAAGCAACCATGGTGTCCTTTGTCGGTCTACTTTCGCAAGATCCTCCTATAGATAAATACAAAGAGAAATTAAAACAAAATTGCCTCTCTTACCCTAATAGCGCGTCAGAGTAATCATGTTCAACAGAAAATAGTATCTCCAACAAAAGGCAAAACTAGCATAAATTTTCAAAGATTATCAAAAGGTTGCAGTTCATTAAACAAGCTGAAAAGTTATGCCTGGACTGACATACTTTAATAATTCTAAAGCACTTGGGAACCAAAGAAAAAAATCAACTAGTCCCAAGTATCCAAATAGAAGAAGGAACGAATATGAACTAACCCTTAACCATGCGTATTGATCTGAGAATTCATCGTGATCTGTATACGAACCAAGCATGAGCACATGAGCTCCTGCTACTTCAAAGGAGTAATATAGATTTGAACTTGATCCACTTTCCACGAAAGGCATCTTCCACCTAGCATTATAGGATTGAAATCCATCCTTGAGCAAAGGAATACTTTCTTTTTCATGGTTCCCTTGCGTAACCATCCAAGGCCTACTACTTGCAAGTGGCTGCACCAGATCACCAAATGTATCCCACCGATGCTGTATGTAATCAGCATAAGAGAGATCACCAGGAAGCAGGTGCATATCATAATGGCACTTTTCTATGTGATCAAGAGTTGACGCAGTCCATTCCGTTTGACCCAAATCACCGGCAATTGCAAAAGTAACTGGAAACTTAGAGGGTGGGGTCTTTAGGTTCAACTCAGTACCTTGTCCTCCACATCGATAAAAGTAAACAGTGTTATCTGCCAAAGGTCCAATAACAACGTGGTGTATCTTTCCTGAGCTATAGAATATATAGCTGTAGGAAGTGCTTTCTCCTTGGGATAGCAATGTGTAAACCCCTGGAGATGTTCCATATTCAACCATTGAAGGAGATGACTTATCTTGAGTAATCCATGTGACGCGCATGTGTTTATCTCCCGCCAAAGAGATATGTACCTGAAAAAGCAAATTGTATACTGCCTGTGAAATAGATCACACGAACTAGGTACTCTAGACTGTACATGAATCGATAAAGGGACATAAAGCATATGAAAAACCGAGTCTCAGACAAATAAACATGAAAATTTTGTAGATAATTGATAAATGACAGAAGTTCCCCACATATGAAGATCTCTGCAGATCATAATCAGGTCCTTTTGGTTAAGTAAAAAGGGTCAAACAAATTGTGGAGGGGTGAGATTTAACATTCAACATAAATCAGAAAACGGAATCGTCACCAGGAATGTGAATCCCAAAATACTAAATATGGAAAACGTTTGCTGTTTTTGTTTTAAGGAATATTATTCAGAGAAAACAGTAAACAAATTAAATGAAACACGGGAAAGAAGAAAGAAAAATGAAGGAAGGAAAAAGTTCAGCCCTTGAGCTTAGAAGAAGAGCATTAGAGCACATCTTTTTTAGTACTCAACGAAGAAATATTCCTTGCTTCCCACCTAAAATTGTTTCCAACAATTTTGAGAGAAGACACGAGGTAGAAAGTGATCTTCAGCCTAAAATTCTCCTCTCTCCCCCTCTCTTCCTGCCTTCTCATTTTTGTTTATTTTTCCAGGAATTTTTTTTTAAAAACAAAACACAGCTTAATATATCTTCCTTGAAATAATCCTCCTATTCTTTTGCAGTTCAAACTTTTCCACCAAAGATTTCAAGTGCAAAATTTGGAGTATAAAGGAAATTGCAATTGCACGAAAATCCAAACCTAGATCAATCACTGAAGAAGGCGTTTACGAATGCAAAAGCACACTAGAAAAAATATAGCTATGAAAACATCAACCAAAATGCAGTAATGAATCTTCAACTCATTATAGAATGGATGCATGTTAATAAAAACCCAATCAATCTTAAATTTTACAACCCAGAAAAAGATACCATTTAAAAAAAAAATCAATTAATAAAAACATTTTACAATTAACTAACAACCCAAACAGACCCCAAAGCATATAAACACATATCAATCACAATTAACATGACAATGCAATTAAATCTTCTATCAACTCAACAAAATCAAGTCTTGAAACATTCAATCGAAACCCAGACTAGCATAAACAAAAATAAACACTAAAAAGTTATATCTACACAAAATAAAGCAAACTAGTTCACCTGTTGTGGATCAGAAGAATGAGTTTTCTTCCAAGGAAACTGGAGGTCTTTTCGAGGCATGGGTCGGATGTAATCAGCCATAACAGTCACGAAAAGCAGAGAAATCGCCATGAACAAGATGATGTTGAGCTTCATTTTTGGAGCTGCAAAACCTCGAAGTGTTCGCAACAATTCTCTGTTTTTCCTGCCCTGTTGAAAGACAAGGGAATGGTGGGTCAGTATCTGTCACGGATGGGATGATGGCCAATAATGTTTGTGCGGTCAGATCTTGGCCGTAGGTTCCAAAAGGTATTCTGTCTGGATTTCAGGAATGTTTGAAAACAGAGACATCGATTAGGTGAATGTTTGAAAACAGAGACATCATCGTGATGTTGATAGCACCCACACTTTAGAAAAGAGCTGCCACCAATTACATCGGTACACTACTAATAGCGACAAAGATAAAAGTGTTGGTGCAGTGACAAGCAGCAGTTTGTCTAGAGAGTCTGGCCTGACGTGTACCCTCTTTCATCCCGGAGATGCTCATAATGCCTCAATCGAACACAATCACACTACAGAGAGTCTCCTAGCGCTACGGGTCTGGCTCTCTAGATGTTTTTCAACAAAAAGGTCATTGTATTGCTTCGGCATCAATGGTGGAATAGACTAAGTAGTTCCTTGGTGCTTAGTTCAATGTTCTGAATTTAGAAGCTATTAAAAAATAATTAGAAATATAGGTTCGAAGTGAATCATTTTTTATTCAAAATCAAAGTAATGATCGGAACAAAAAGCAAATATGAATTGCAAACCATGTCGCTCTTAATACATTGTAGCTCTAGAATTATGCCCAAAATGTTTGGTGGTGTCACCCCTACGTTAAAATAATTCAATGGATTTGTATCGATTGTCCTTTATAGTAGAAACAAACGGTATCTCAAATACCCTTTTTAAATTTTCTCACAACTTGAAAATAAGAGAAAAAATAAAACGAGAAGAAAGGTGGTTTTTTATTGTAAAATCATGTGACGTTTTTAGTTATAAGGGAACTAGGGCGTCGATGTGCTTTACGTGCACAAATATTTAATACTTTTTTTAATTTTTAAGGGTTTAGGTATAATTAATGAATATTCGATAAGGGACTGGTTTCGAATGTAAAAAATATGAAATGGGGAGGGTAAAATGAGAAATTTAAAAGTTAAAGACAAGGGCCTTTTATAATTTTTTAGATAATTGAAGGGCTTCAATTAAATTATATTAGAGGCTTATGTATAATTAATTTATGTTTATGGTTTTGATTATAAATAATCTAAATTTGATAGAGTAAAATGATAAATGTGTAATAATAATTTTCATTTGAAAGACACAAACACAATTTATCACTTTTTACTCATCTTTTGATTATTCTTGTAAATTCCATAGAGTTAGAGAGGACAAAATTGGAAAGAAAAATCAGATTGAAGGCATACACTTAGAGGGCATTTATTTTTTTAAGTGCTCAAAAGCTAACTTCTAACGAACTAGCTTTTGAATAAACTGTTTGTTTTGCTTCTGAATGTGCTGCTGATTAAAAAATGTAAAATTAAAAAGGTGTTTGTTTTTAGGTACTGATTGAGAACTATTTGACAATTTTGCCCCACTGAGCTAAAAAAAATTATGACATAAATATTGTGCTTAAAATCATACCTAATAATTATTCAAATCCTAGATAATATTAGAATACCTTTCACTACAAGCATATTGAAATATGACCAAGTACATTTAAAAAAAATTCAAACCAAATTTCTTACTAATATTTCATTTGCAATACGATTTCGTAAATTAACCATATCAATTTGTTCGCGTGATCCAAATACTTGAGACAGTTGTGGTTGTTCACTATCAGTTTGCTCGGGAGAGTTAGAGAGATAAAAATAAAATAAAAAATGCAGAGAAAGAAAACAAAGAGAAATGAGATAAGTTTCTTACCGAGTCCTTATGAAGGTAGGTAGAACCACAATGCTTCAAACCAAATTTCTTACTAATAATTCATTTGCAATACGATTTCGTAAATTAACCATATCAGTTTGCTCGCGTGATCCAAATACTTGAGACAGTTGTGGTTGTTCACTATCAGTTTGCTCGAGAGAGTTAGAGAGATAAAAAAAAAACTAAAAAATGCAGAGAAAGAAAACAAAGAGAAATGAGATAAGTTTCGTACCGAGTTCTTATGAAGGTAGGTAGAACCACAATGCTTGGTGAAGATAATGAATGTATGTCGTCAAAATTTAGGCCTATTTATTTTTAAGAAGATGAGGACAACAATTGTCATAACTAAATTATATTAAGGTTATTACTGAAATAATTTTTTACTCAGCACTCAATGCTAAATGATCAGCACCTCCATTAGAACTAAAAACAAACACTCCAAACAAGGTAGTTCACTTCTTATTAAGAACTTCTGACTTCATTCAAAAGTAAAAACAAACACCCTTTTACTGTTCATTTGCAGCCTGGCATTATAATTGTAGAGATATAAATTCAGTAGTAGAGGATTTTCGCCCCTACTAACTATGCGACAATCAAAAGCATCTTCGAAAAGTTGTAACTGTTGAGACTGAAGGTTCACTATAAAAGAATATGCGATATTGTTTGCAAGGGGAATTCTAAATGTCGAGGGAACCAGCGAGGGAGGGGGGTGAAGCCGTGCACCTCCTTCGAGATGCGTGAAAGCGTGCCTCGAGATACATGCAAGCCCGTATCTCGAAGCACTATCACGCATCTCGAGAGGGGTGAACGGCTTCACCCCCTCCCTCGCTGGTTCGCTCGACATTTAGACAGATTTCACCAAGGCGGTTCTGAACTTTTTCAAAATGCAGCAAGGGATTAATCCAATCTCTTGTTGCAATGATGTTTACAAATGTATTGCTAAGATCATAGCTAATAGAATGAAGCATGCTATATTTTACCTTTTTAGTTCTGATCAAGCTCTTTCTGTTAAAAAGAAGAGACATTAGTGACATCTTATTAGCACACACGCTAGTAAGGGATTGACATAGGAAGGGATTCAGTGGATTGGAACTCCGTAGTTGCGGTGCTCCATCAAACGAAATTCCCAAAGCAAATGATCAACCGGATCTATACTTGCATGTCTACTACTTGGTTCACACAGTTGGTCGATGATTGTGATTTCGTTTTTCGAGTTACTTTCAATCACTGATTTTAAGAAATATTTTATTTATGTACAATAAATATAAAATTTTCAATTGTGATTGTGAATTTAACAATATAAAGTATGCATCTTAAACTCTTAAATATTACATAAAAAATCTCATACAAACTAATAATGTCATATAGACTATATATTACATGAGAATTACTCACATAACAAACTTTTGATATTAAAATAATATTATAGCATTTAAAATATGGCAAGATTAAAACAATTAATTTTTCTGAGGAGAATTTCGAATTTTGAAAGATATCAGTAACTCCAACATAGAAAATATTTCGTGAAATTTTCGTCATATTTTGAAAATTTACATTCCTTGGTGCTGATTAATGGAATTCTCATGGATATTTTCAAGGCAATAGAGGTTTAAGGCAAGGGGACCGCATGTTACCTTATTTGTTTGTTCTTGACATGGAAGCTCTAGAAACTTTGTCAGACAAGAAAGCAGAGAGCAAGGTTTTATTGTCCTAGGTCGAGCCCTGTCACGACCCGATCCACATAGTAGTATATTGTCCGTTTTGGACCCAAGACCTGCACAGCTTTAAAATGCGTAGTACTTTGTAGATTCAACCTATATAGTACATCACTCTCCCGCACCCCATGCGACGTGAGACTATGATCTCTCATTTGATCATAGTCTCACATCGCCTGTGTAAGGGAGATCATAGTCTATAGATCCCAAGAGGGTTAACAAACTACAAATGAGATATCATAGTCTCACATCGCCTGGGTAAGGAAGGGTGATGTACTATATATATATATATATATATATATATACGATTTTGAATCTACAAAGTATTACACGTTTTAAAGCCGTGCGAGCCTTAGGTCAAAAGCCAACAATATAGTACTTTATGAATCGAGTAGTGACAAATCTCAAGATATAATAATGTCAAATGAAACTTTAAGCTGCCCCTGTCATATGTCATAAGCAACATCAGATATAATAATGTTAGTGTTTGCTTTGATATTATTTTTCCAATCATCAATATTGGGCTAATGAGAGTATTGTTCATGTTAATAGAAGGATTGTTTCAGTAGATTGATTAATGGTTGAAAGTGCAATGGTGACTGTAAAATATCACTCACGATTACTAAGATATGATGAGCAAGACTAATGGAGTGAATAGTCTCTTTTGAAAATCATATTTGTTTGAAAAATCTTTTGCAGAATAATGCAAAGGTTAGTAGGCTATATGAACACTTGTATAAACTTTTTGTTCAAAATAATCTCCTAGACCTTAGCACTAATAAAAAAATAAATAAATTGATTTACCTCTTGGTCTGACTAGTCTCACAAGTCTTAGAATCTAAAACTTGATTATTAGGAAATACTTTTGCAAAATGGATCTAAGGCTTCATACACAAATCAAGTGAGTAAAACTATGATTTAGAAAAATAATACAACATAAACATGAATAATGAGATATCAAAGATAATAAGATAAACATACGTGTATAAGTATGCAAATAAAGAAGAAAATATAATACCACGCACAAATAAAAACGAGGTTTAACTAAGTCGGGTTTTGATTGCCCCCAACCAGTTACTTCCTCCGTAAAAAGGGCGCATAAGCCTCAAGTTTCTATTATCTTGATTAAAAGAGAGTTAAACTCTCAAATAACGTTCCACAATCTCGCAAGGTCAAGTTGTCGTCCTCCTCCGAGACTTACCGACATGAACTAAGTATCATGCTCCGTAAGTCTTACAAATACCTTGGTGGACACGTGGAATACATCACAACCAAATCTGACGAACTTATGCTTGAAATTTCAGAGATATCACCCAGTCTATGTTCGTGTTTCACGAGACTTATCGAATGACCAAAGATCACACCATCATATAATGCAACATAACCAAAACTTATCACCTGCTTAGATTTCACGACTTGCACGAAACTACTCCACGGATTCAAGAACCCACACAAGGTTGGTTGAGTTTAGGCAAACTAACAGTGAAAAAAGTTTCTCCAAGGATATCTTCGAAATAGATGGATGAGAAAGTTTAAACTCGAACCTCTCACTTATTTATATAATAGAAGCAAGGTTCACCCTCATAAATATCTTTCGGCAGTACATTTAAAATTTGCACATCATTTTGAAATATTGCTTCCCACACATTTTGGCCTTCAAATAACTTTTCCCATTGTCGCCTTTGGGTGAGAGGGGTTGACATATTCAAAAAAATAAAAATTCCATAAGTTATTTTCAATACCAATGCCAACTGTCTAAAAGTACTCTAAAGGTGGAAATTGAAATTGTTTTTGTGAATCCGATTCTGAGGCCTTCTCATCGGACTTGGATTTTCAATGAGTAGTGAAAAAACAATCTTATGAAGAATCAATTTTCTATTAATAAATAGACAACCAAAACAGCGAAAATTTACATAAAAAATGAAATTTGATTGTAATTCTCAAGGAAAATGGCAGATCGTAAAAAAATTTCCCCAATTTAGTGAAGCGAGTCAGACCACCGATTCAACTCATGAGTCACTCATCCATAGATCTGATTATGATTAGGTCACATCCAAAGTCCTAACCCCAACCCCGTGTCACACACATCACCACAACCCTTAGATACAAAATATCTCCTCGAGATCCACACAAACTTCATTTATTCTGAGAAAATCTCACCCTATAAAAGCTCTTCTCACACCCCAAAAAATATCTTCCCCTCTCGCTCGCGACCTCTCCTCACCTTTCTAGGGTTAGGGTTTCGTTCCCTCTTTCATCTACTTCTCCGATCATCGATGATGCAGCAACCGAGCGGAGTGGTTCCCTCACAGATGGCGCCACCGCCGTCGATGGACCACCAGCAGTACCAGCAGCAGCAGCAGTGGAACCAGCAATACCAACAGCCACCACCACAGGCGGCGGCGCCACAGGTCTGGAACCAACAGCCACCGCAGCAGCAGCAGCAGATGTACTCTCAGCCACCGCAGGTTCAGCAGCAGTACTCGGCCGCGCAGCCCACGAGCGCTGATGAGATCCGTACGCTCTGGATAGGTGACTTGCAGTACTGGATGGAGGAGAGCTATATCCAGAGTTGTTTCGCTCAAACTGGAGAGGTAACTTTTCAATTTGTGTTTCGTTGATTGATTTGATTGGAAATTGTTCAAGAAAGTTTGCTTTTAATGGGTTTGGTTACGAAAGTTTGCTGTTTTTATTAAATTTATTGGATTTATGTGTTTTGGTCGAGATCCTAATTATATATTGATATTTGTCTAACGTTGATGGGTTTCAGTGTCGATTTAGTTCGATAGGTTCCACTTGTGTAATTAATCTGGTTGATTTTGGTGTGTTTGTAGTGTCTTGAGGTTGAGATTTGATATTGTGTTGGTTTTGATTGAATGGTTATATATAATTGAATGTTGAAGGCTTGAAGCCCAATTAAATTATGGTCAGATTTGGGAGATAACGAGACGTAGGGTGGGTGGTATTGTTATAGAAACTAGAAATGGTTATAGGTTATTTTGTAGAATTCTAATCATCAGTTGAATTTACTCTAGAATTCTAATGGGGTTGGAAATCTCAAAATTTTAATTGTTATTGATGTCAGTGTGAGTTTTATGATGCTTGTTTTAATGACAACAGGGTGGTTATTCTTTGAGAAGTGAACTTTTGGTACTATCAAACTGTACACATTGTTTCTGATTTATTATATGGGAATGCCTATTGGGTTACAAATTTGGTTGAACAGGACCAACATAAGTGTTTTGAGGCTTCACTTTTGGGGTTCTGTGCTTTGCAGTGACTAGTGTCATGGTTGCTAGTCTTGAGGGTGTTTGTTTTTGTATCACTTACAAGTGGTTAGGACTTATAAGTGGCTGGTGCTTATAGAAATCAAGCCACTTGTAGCCGTTAATGACCTATAAGTGCAGTAAAGAAACAAGATTATGAGGTGGTGTACCGCTTATAAGTGATGCAAACAAACACCCCCTTAGTTTGTTTATGCGTCAATTTGAATGTGTTCATCTTTGTGTATATAGATTTAGGATGCTTAATTAGTGGTCATGCCCATGTCCATGTCCATGTCATGTTAGTAAACTGATGTTAATAAGTCTGCAGGTTGTTTCTGTGAAAGTTATCCGCAACAAGCAAACTGGTCAACCTGATGGTTATGGGTTTATTGAGTTTGTAAACCGTGCTGCTGCAGAAAGAATTTTACAATCATACAATGGAACACTCATGCCAAATTCTGAGCAAAACTTCAGATTGAACTGGGCCTCTGCTGGTGGCGGTGAGAGACGTCAAGATGATGGTGCTGATTTTACAATTTTTGTTGGAGATTTGGCATCAGATGTTACGGATTACACTCTACAGGAGACATTTAGGAGTGCCTATCCCTCTATTAAGGGTGCAAAAGTTGTCACAGATAGAGCGACTGGTCGTTCTAAGGGTTATGGGTTTGTTAGGTTTGCGGATGAAAATGAGCAGTTGCGTGCTATGAGTGAAATGAATGGTCAGTTCTGTTCAACTAGACCCATGCGGATTGGCCCAGCTACTACAAAGAAGAATGTGGGTGTTGGTGGTGGGCAACAATTCCCAAAAGGTATGTATTTCTATGATACTTATAATGCATCATCTTTTCTGTTTGCTGTGTCCTCTTTGTTGATACATGTTGCAGGTTGTGAAGTTAAAATACATGAGGAAACACAATTCTTCAATGTTGTATGAAATAATGTTTCTTTTTTGCGGTCTTCCCTGAAATTAGGTTGTTTGTGTAATTTTGCTGAATGTTCCAAGGTCCACTAGAACTGTTCCTAAGTTCTCTTTGTTCTTCAGTTATATACATGAAGATGAGCAGCACCTTTCAAAGTCATTTCCTTCCAGTACTTTCCTTTAAAATTGGTCAAATTTAATAAAGATCAAAGTATAAACACTTATAAGAACTCATGTTGTCTCAAAGCAGGATGCCGAGAGGTTCTCTCATTGAGGGGCCTGGAACTGATTTCGACTGACTGCGTTTCCCTTTAGTGCGTGGCCTCAGTTAGGTCAGTTGTTAATTTGGTGAATGTCCTTGCTTTCACATTTCTGTGGCCTTTATACTACCTTAGTTTCTTCCCTGAATTGCATTTATGCATTTCTTTCGGTCAAGTTACATTTCTTTCGCCGTTCAAGTTTTTTTCTTTGATCTTCTTCACCTACTTTTTAAGTCAGTCAAGAACCATTGTTTTTAGTTTGTGAATCAGTTTCTTTCCAGCAATTTTTTACAGTTCATTAGGGTTGTTTCTTTTTCCCCTTTTGCTCTTTATGATTCATATATCCATATTTTGGAGTGAGTAGCAATTCTCCTTCCCAAAACTCTAATGTGTACAGGCTCACATTGAGATCTATGCAATGAGATACCATATGAAACACAAAAGAAGTGTTATTTTAAGCTTTCGCATTAGCCTTGAATTCCTAGTTCTAGTGATGTTCCATTTTAAGTTTTTTATTCAATCCAAGAAGATGCTTAAATCCATTTTATTCAATCCAAGAAGATGCTTAAATCACCTGACCTGGGCTTGATTAATAACATTTACACACTAACATAACTGGAATTATATGGCAATATCAAATTTCTAGTGCCATATAATCTGACTCCAAACATTACAATAATGATAATATTTTTGGCAGAATTCATCATTATAGTTGTTGAGCTACATACAAGCTTAGTTAATGTAAATGTTTGTGCGTTGGTCGAGAAGAGGAGGCATTGTTGATGATTCTCCGTATATGGTATGGTATTGAAAGTTTTGTTCATCTTACATGGCATGCATCAAGAATCTTGATCATGGTGAATCTTTGGCCTATGATGTATTCTAACTACCTATAATATTTTTTGTTGCATCCAAATCTGACTTCTTCTGACCTCTTCCTTTTTCATTCATCTTTACTGTTACATGATGTTTTGCTTGCAGCTTCCTACCCTAATCCTCAAGGAACTGAGAGTGAGAATGATCCAAATAATACAACTGTGGGTACTTGCACTCTATTTTAAGGTTAGAAACAATTATTGGTTACATAGGTGTGACTCTGATTTCTTCCTGCAGATATTTGTTGGTGGTCTGGATTCAAATGTTACTGATGATCATTTGAGACAAGTTTTTAGCCAATTTGGTGAGTTGATCCATGTAAAGATACCTATGGGTAAACGTTGTGGGTTTGTTCAGTTTGCTAACAGGTACTGCTCTTTTTCTTTAGCCTTGTGGTTTGTAAATGTAAATATGGCAACTTCTGACTTTGCTTATGCCATGATGATACTTCAGGGCTTGTGCAGAAGAGGCTTTGTTGATGCTCAATGGAACTCAATTGGGGGCGCAAAACATTCGTCTTTCATGGGGGCGCAGCCCTTCTAGCAAGCAGGTTGGTAATACCTACATAAATATAGTAATGCCCTTCAGTTTTTTGTGGTACATTGTACTAATTTACCATTAATGAGAATTTTGCAGCAGGATCCTTCAGTTGGTTCAGTTCAGCCACAAGCAGATCCAAACCAATGGAATGGTGGTAACATTTATGGTTACAATCAAGGTTACCCATCCTATGGATATGCTCCACCTGCCCAAGACCCCAACATGTATGCTTATGGACCGTATCCTGGCTATGGGAATTTTCAACAACAATATCAGCAACAGCAGGTAAATATTATTGTTTGTTTATTCAATTTTCTGTCTATGAAGCAACTCTTCGACATTTTTTTTCTGAGTTGTGTATGTAATTTCCCTGTTTTTGCAGTAATTTGCTTTCTAAGGGCATTCAGTAAAGTCGACTTGAGTATTCAAAGAGGAATCAGACTGCTCACCTAGGATTACTTTGTATACTTCTTGTCTAGGCCTTTGTACTTATAGTGGAGATGCCCGAGTGAAGGAGTACTGGATTTGTTGCTGATTGTGTTGTTTTCTTTTTTGAGTTTTAAGTTTTTACTTGGGTGACTTTGGAACTGATCATGAACCAAACAAACAAAATTTGGTTGTATTATCAATTTGAACGTTATTCAAACTTTCATTATATGCTTTGTGCACGCTTCTTGAATTTCCAGTTGAGATTGATGTTATTAATCATCGATCAAAGTTTTTTTTTTTAGGGTGATTAAATTTTGACATGACTTGTAAATGAAATCGAAACTCAGTGCTCCAACATGGTATTGGAACTCATGCAAGGATCAATCCTTACTCCCCCATATGATGATTTGCATGTGTTCAAGTCTGATGGTAATGTTCATGCTTACCACAAATTAGTCTCTTCTCGACTGAAGAATCAGTCCTTACCCCCAAATTTGTATCTTCTTCATGGAAGGTTTCATGCGTAGTGCTTCTCCGTTTTTGCCCTAATAAGCTTTGTAATGTTCATTTAGATATGCATTCTGTTGAGATTCAGCATTTTAAGTCATCACATAACATATCAGACCTTCAGCATTAGGTTTGACTATATTTTTTTCTTAAATAGTGGAAGTATAAAAACTGGAAAAAACTAACAATACATTAGCTGGGCTTGACGAGCAGGATTCATATTAGTCTAGCAAGTCTGCATGCATCAGTGCAATAGGGGTTGAAACTCCATTCAAAGAGGAGTTATATTGCTAGCTATCCATCATCAAAAGCAGTCCAAGATGTCCATCCTCGAAACTTATAAGATCCTTGTTGCTGAAAAAAAAATTTTGAAAGTAAGTTTTTTGCTATTAAAAAAGGGGGATTTCCGTTGCCGGGATTTGAACCCGGGTCGCCTGGGTGAAAGCCAGGTATCCTAACCAGGCTGGACGACAACGGAATGTGAGATAAAATTTACTTTGGTGTTAAACAACGGAATTCCGAATTTGTCCAAGTTTTCTTTTTTAAATGATTCTAAGTATTCTATGACCACATTCTGAGAGCTCCAAATTCCTCTCCTTGGTCTATTTTTCTGGCCACCTCGATAACACAGTTCAGTGGTTAAACTTCATTATGAAAACTCCAGATTCCTCATGCTACTCAGAGACTACGTATGAAGTAAGTCGTTCTTTAACAGAAAAATGCATTACTTCCGTAGCACTTCTCAAGAAGAAGAAATGGGATAATAATGACATAATTGCAAAACTCATGCACCGTTATGGTTGGTCTGCAATTTGGTAGATTTCAATTAAAATGGTGTTGCTTTGGTTGCTATTGTCACAGAAACAGACATTGGCACGATGTATTGACTTACTCAAACATTTGGATTCAGTAACGTTAAGTACAGCCTACAGACTACAGACTAGCATATGTTGTATCCTGGCCTTTAGTCGTCTACAACTTTATAACAAAAGGAGTCTGCAGGCAGCATCTACATCATTCAAGAATAATATTTCAATGATTAAATCACGCTAAGCTAAACAGCATATGTTCATTGCGAGTATGTCATTTACAACATAAAGCAGTGCAGCTTGGTTTCTACTTGGACTTAATCGACGCAGTTAGTTTGTTAAGGAAATATTTAATAATTAGAGTTGCGCCTAGTCTTACTTCAGTTGGGTTTCTTCAAGTTCATGCATGTGTCTGCTGCCTGGTTAAATAACTCCTGTATCCGCTTCAATTCCTGCTCTGGTAAAATAGGCAAGTCATTTATTAGAGTGTGCGGAACTGTAACAATTAAACAGAACATATATAATATTTCCAAGGCACTAGCACAAACAGAATCGTTTTGGCCTATGCCACATTTTCTATAAAAATCCATAGAATGCAATTTTAAACCATTCCAAAGTATCTTTAGTGTCAGAACGGAATCATTTGATCATTCTTAAGCAACATTTTGAGGTGAGCGATATGCATCATGACAGTTTGCCTATTTAACATTCTCTAAGAATTTAAGAGACTCTGGGGTATCCTTGTGTCAGAAAAATGGGAGACAATCTCAATGGGGTTAGTTATCAAAACTTAAGCAGGTGAACGGAGTAGAGCCTTCGTAATATAGTGTGCTTGTTATATAATCAAATTAACATTAATATCTTAAAGCTAAATAAATCACCTGTGGCCTCTAGCTGTTTCTGTAATTCTCGTCCAACTACTTCATTTTCTGCCTGGAACTTAAACGGCATTAGTGATTAACTAGAGAAAATAGTGGCCAAATGGAGTGGCAAAGAACGGGGCAACAAACAATACCTGTAGTTCTGCTATTCTTTTCAGTTGTATTTTTTCCTTTACCCCTGACAACGGAAAGGCTGCAACCAACGCATCAACCTGTGGATAGTCATTGCCAGTTAGAATAAAGTGAAGAGTACAAAAATATTTGACGTTTTATTTCCAACATCCAACCCTCAGGACACTCTACTACTGAAAGTTTAGGTACCTGCTTAGCAGGCTTAACTAAAGCAGCACTAACAATCTTAGGTTCTTCGACGTTGAATGTCTCTTGACTCTCTTCAGATGAATTAGTATGTGGTTCTGGACAGTCTGAATAAAGCTTTACCGGAGGTGCATCTCTTTGCAGTGTCCCAAAAGCATCGACCGCAAGAGCAGAAAATGTATTCACTTGTTCTTGTAGCTGCGAGGTGATGTCCATCTCAAGAAGTTGGGTTTAGAATTAGAACTCTGAGATGAACTCTCCTGAACATCAAAGTACACAATATCAGCAATGAATTAATATGCTTAAAATTAGTAGAAATGCAGAGCTGATTACAAGTGTTTAGAGGATCTGTATTTACTGCTATAGTCACTTAAGCATAAAATACTGAAATAGGTATGGAAACACTGTTGGAAAGTTCCCTTATTTCTTGAGCTTAATTCTTCACAATGAACCTCTCCAGACTGCTCTCACAAAAGAAGGTTTAGATCATGTTAGCCTGGATTTTTTCCTTCTCTAATCTCACAAATATGTACGAGTTACAACTTATAAGATACCCAAAAGATAATTAAACAAAATCAAAGCAGAGCTTCAAAAGGGATCGAGGGCTCCCAAACCACCCACCATCTAATCTAGTGCTGCATACTCGCGTCCAACCCTACGCATAACCCAATCTGTGAAAGATCAAGGGTTCTCACTCTATTTGAAATCATTCATTTGCCCTTGTCCGTACTTCCCCTTTGAACACACTCATTTCAATCAAATTGATCAATATATTTGGCCACACTAATTACTAGTCTAAAATCATCCCAAACAGATCATACTAGTTAGCCATGTGCCTCTGAAAGACAAATTGACATGACGATAAGCCTAGACAAAACTTGATGACATAGCCTAAAATATTAGGTGTTCCCTGGAGATTGGTTAGATCAGCATACTCAATTGGGTATTTGCCAAATGGTTCATTGCCAATCTTTTAAGAACAAACTGACCACCTAAGAAATGTGCTTCAACAATGGAAAGTTGTCTAGCTATCAACCTCAAGAAAACCTTTCCATTGTCAATTGTATGCGAATCTGTCTAGAGTTTCAATTAAACAAACACACATAATTTGCTAGTGTAATATTTTTCATGCTACCAAACATGGATAAATTGTATTATCCATCACCAAAGACCAATCTTAGCGGCGATCAGACCGATCTTAAAACATGTTTGCACAACCAAAATTGCTATTTAAGTGCACCTATGAATATAAGTATCAAAGCAACCAAACTGACATATGAAACTTAACTCTACCTACTGTTTGAATTCAAGCATTATTATAATTTGTTTCAGCTCATTAAACAAATTAAGCCAAAACCCCATGAAAGAACAACAAGCATATCCAACATTCAAATGGCAATACATGAACTCATCCACCACATTTCTAGAATGAAAAAACCCTTACTGAAGAGTTCCACATTCTAAAACAATACTGATTTCTTGAATCATGATAATAAATAAAAAAAATGGAAACTCAAATGAAATAAGAGTCTCACCTTCAATGCTCAAATGCTGCTGGTTTTTAACACAATACAAATCCAGAGAGTTTGGGATGGAGGTGTGGTTGGATAACAACAGCTACTGATATTGAAGTTATGTGTTGCAGAGTTTGGAATCCATGGAAGGTATGGGTTGTTGACAGGTGTCATTGTGTGTCTCACCAAGATACGGCCCTCACTAATAATTGTCCTTCTGGCTTGTAATATGTTTGGCCCGTGACTCTGTAAAATTTTAGGGCTGTGGATTATTTCAAGTTTCAACACCTTTTAGGGAATCCACATTCATTTGCTACGCTAAATTTCACATTTGGAGATGAATTTTTCGGTTGTTAAGCGAAATAGTTTGACTGGTTTAAGTTGGGGTCTTTTGTTTGTAAGGATGTCAATGGATCGGATTTTGGTAAAAAAATTGCTTAAATTAAGCTTAGGCTTGATCTGATCCAACTTTTTCTAAGTAATTTTTACAACTCTAGGATCTAAACACAACCCATTGACAACCCTAGCCGTTTGGGTTGGATAACACTTTTAAGAGTTTCCCTTAATCTAGGTTTGATCTAACCTTAATGGGGTTTCCAATTGTTATGCGTGACTATTATCATCAATGATAAACATATATACTTAAGAGAAAGTTACAGAGTTGTCATTGATCGACTTAAACAACATTCCATCGAGAGTATCACTAAATATAAATTTCTTTCTGTTTTTATTTAATTATGTAAGGATTTTGTAGCCTAATGGATGTTCGAGCAGAGGTAGCAAAAAATAATTAGCCAATCAAATACATCTACGAAACAATTGTATTTTTATGGAGTTGCTACGTGTATTGACTATTTGGTTTAGTTGCACCAACATTTTGTTGCATCAGTATTTTGGAATATTCCAACTTTATTGCACCAACCTAATATATGTAATACGGACTGATTAGATTTTTTTTTTTAAATAATTTGATAAAATTAACACTTGAATGAAAAGAATAAAGGTAACATTATCTAAAACTAAAATTCAGTCAACATTTATCAAATTTCACTGTATTCATCAACCATAGAGGGTTTGACAAAACTAATACGTATTAAAATAATAAATTAAAAAATACATAATTTTATAATTATGGCAACTATTATATTGTATTCGAAAAAAAATTGCATTTAAAACCTAAAAAAGAATTATTCCATCCAAAAATTTAAATTAAAAAAACTTCACCATTAAATGATTTTTATTGATAAAAAATGGTACGTCGGTGCTATATATTTTATGTTTGTGTAACAAAGTCGAAACATTTCAAAATATCGGTGCAACAAATAATTTGTGCAACCGAGTCAAATGGTCGGGTACACGTAGCAACTCCTAATTTTTATTGATAATAAGTGAGTTGGTTATTTTGTATGACTTTCCAAATCGTTTTATCTTTCATGTTTCCTCCCTTCTTTTCTTATTTTCTTTCACTATCGTACTCGTTATCATCTACGAAATATCACCTTCTTCTCTCTCGTCTCTCCTCCTCCAACACGTCATTCATATACAAGCGACTATCATTTGCATTGTGAGTCAAATACATTTATAACACTCTCACAGGGGTGGATCTACTAAGGGGCAAGCGGGGGGGAACTCCCCCCTCAACTTTCAAAATATTTTTACTTATATTAGTCTTACAAACAAAATTTAATTATATAATGTATCGTACAATATCAAAATTGTTCATTCATTCATTTTAATAATGTTCATTCATTTATTTTAATATATCTATGTTGGTGTAGTGGTTGGAAGTTTATTAGTTTTAATAAAAATTGTTTAGTTTAATACAAACTTATTTTCGGTCCTCTTGGTGCGTATATTTTCTTTATGGCTATTCACAATTACTACTTTTGTCATTATGACCTACCCCTACTTTTTGTTTTCAACGCAATTTTATGTAATTGCAAATAGTAAATAAATGAATTGCTTGTTCACAAGTGGTATAAAACCCCCAACAAAAAATATTTGAAATTAATATCTAAAATTATAATTATAGAATTCAATGAAAATATATACCATTAGCAAACTCATACAAAGTTTGAGCCTTATATAAACAGTTTTTCTATGAAATTGTATTAGGAATATTATGTTTGCAAAATTCATTTTTTTTAGCTTTAACTAAATGTTTATCTTAATTTTTTATTTTATTTTAGTTATATATTTTAGTTATTACGCTTGTTTGCCCATTGCTAAGATTATCGATATTGCAACTCCATTTTGGCATAAAATTGGACTACACTAGATTCAATTTGGTATATGCAATGTATTTTTGATAGTTCTATTTTATTAGTTACTAGTTTAGGTAGATTTTTTTTTTTGGGTCAATCCTTGATAACTACTATTATCAACTAATAATTATTTGTCATTTTGCCCTCTGACTAAATTTCTGAGTCTGCCACTGCATTCTCGTGTTTATTTTATAAACAATGGGCTAGTCGGGCATTTTTAGTATAACTTCCTTCGTGACCATCTTAATTTTTCATTTTCTTACATGAGAAACACCATTATTATTCATTAATTTTCACTTATTCCTTTTTACTCTTGTCGACTCTCTCTTCTCTCACCATACATGTCGTCTCCCCTTTGTCGTTTCACTCGTTTACAAACCATCTCCTCATTTGCTCTCCCCTCTCATTTTAACTTATTCGTTCATGGTCTTCACCGCCATGCGATATACTAGATTAAACATAACCGTATTCCACATAAAATTGGAAATACATATTTTTCCAAACTTTGTACCACCCACCCGCAGCCCTATCATTTCCGCACCAAATAACTCTTCAGTTCCCTCCCTTTGTATTGTAGAATCACACCTTCAGTTCAGCAGAGAACCTCACAAAGGTGCAACCTTTAGATCGCCATTACAATACACACACACTCTTCAGAGAGACCAACAGCAACAACTGAGATATGGGTCGCAAAATCAGAGATCTCTCGGGGGAGACCCAAATCTCTGATGCCTTTTCTGTGAGAGAAGTTCTTCTCTTCACCACCATGAGCATTATAGGGCTTCCTGTTGAAGTTCAAGTCAAGGACGGCTCCATCTATTCTGGCATCTTACACACTGCTTGCTTTGAAAAGGACTATGGTGCATATCTTAAGATCCAACTCCTTTGTGTTTTTTCTTCTTTGTTATTGGTGCAATTTGAATCCTTTTTGTGATTTATGAAATGGGTATTTGAGTTTCTTCATGGGTTTTCCGTATATTGTGAGTTCATAATGGTTTGGGTTGTTTTTTAATTGGGTTTTTGAATTGCTTGATGGGTTTTGATTAGAATGCCAATTTATGTCTAGGTTATTGAACTGAGGTGGGTTTGTTTTGATCTGATGAGATCAAGGATTGGGGTTGATTCCCTTTGGAGTTTCATATTGTTCATATTTGTGTAACGAATTTAAGGTCTGGGTTTGCAGTTGGATTCATTATTTTGATCTCATAAGCATGACTTATTGTTCAGGCATTGTTTTGAAGAAAGCAAAGATGACCAAGAAGGGGAAGAAAGATGCCAACTTGGCGAATGGGGATGTTGTGGATACACTTGTTGTGCATTCAAGTGATCTGGTTCAAGTCACAGCCAAGGCATGTTTCATATATTAAGTTTTGCTTTCTGTACTATGTGTTTGTGATTTAATTTGATATGCTTATATGCTAGTGGTTCCTCTGATAGGGGCATCTACTTTCGGCAGATGGAATTGTTGGCACTGTTTCGAATGAAGATATTGAAGCTGTTAATGGATCTATTCAGCCTTTAGAGTATTCAGAAAGTGAGATGAAGAAGTTGAAATCTGGCAAGGATGCTCCACATAATTTGGTTGCTGAGGCTAATCATATTAATGGAACTAGGTAATTATATTTTTTTCTTACAGCTGTGCATTAGTCTTAATTGGTGAAATTGCTTGATCAAATGCTGAACACCGAATTCGAAATATTGTTTTACTCTTCATTAGTGTGAAAGGAACTTCACTATTATTGTATGGGCTCACAAGAGTGTATTAATTGAGATTTAAAAGACCTAAGACCAGACAACAAAATGAAGAAGCCCCCATGTTAAAAAGAAGCCGCATTGCATTGATCACATATTGGATTCGTTAATCACCATAATGTTGAAGATAACATTTAGCGTTTAAATCAACATTTTTGGTAATGATTTGATGTTGGATAGAAGGATGCCTGCAAGGCTAAAAGGGAAATGCTATAAGACAATTGTTCGACTAGCCATGCTATACGGTTTAGAATGTTGGGCTACTACGGGACAACATACGCATAGGATGACAGTAGCAGAAATGCGTATGTTAAGGTGGATGTGTGGTAAAACTCGTAAGGATAAAATTAGAAATGAAAGAATTAGGAGATACTTAGGTGTAGCGCCCATAGATGAAAAAATTAGAGAAAGACGTTTAACTTGGTTTGGTCATGTGCGGAGGAGACCAAGCACGGCGCCAATTAGAAAATGTTTAGATTGGCAAGTTAATGGAGGGTGTAGACGGAGGGGACGACCGTTGAAAACTTGGATGAAGACGGTGAATGAAGATATCATTGAGCTTGGATTAGGCGAGGAAATGTGGGAAGATCGCATTGCTTGGAGAACCAAAATCCATGTAGCCAACCCCGAAAATCTCGGGAATGGGCTTTGATGATGATGATTTGATGTTGGATGATCTTGCAATGTCCAGCCAGTTGCACAACTCTTTTTTTGCTGACTTGCTTAAAGTACCCTTGAGGAAATTGTAGTACAGGGTGCACCTTGAATGGGTTGCAGGATGCCCCTCAACTTGCATTTGGCATATGTGTGCAACCTGGGCAGGCAAACGTGAACCTAGCCAGAAAACTTTAGCCCATGGTCAAGTATAAATTCAAATTTGGTAGCCCATGGATGGGTTTGATTGGCCTCAAGTTTGGGTTAGGTAGGTTGCCGGATGACCCTCAATTGGTCAGATTGGTCGAAGATTTTGATTTTTCATAGTAGTTGAAATATTTAACGATCATTATGGGTATTGATAGAGATGATAGGATACATGGATAATTTATTAGGTGATATAAAAGAACCAAGTAATGCCGCATAGGTGGGGGACCACAACAGTAACATTAGTGAAAGCCGAAACAGGGAAAACAGGTTTTCAAGTGATAAAAAATCCACAAAAGAAAAGCTTACAACATATTAATTATTTTTCTTTCACATATATTTTTCTTGAAGAGCAAGCAGGGGTTTTATTGGATCCCTGAACCATTACATATGCTTTCGGGAGGGTTTGAATCCTGGACTTGTGATGCCATCCTCCATAAGTTGTCCAACACGCATTGGCAGGAGCTGTTGGCTCTGGTTTGACATATTAACTATAGAAGATTGAGAAAGGGAGGAGGGTAAATACTAGTAGAGTGGAGGAAAGAGAAGATGTCACTTATCATGATGTATGTTATATCTTTGTGGAATGTCCAAGGAATAGGCGTGCATCTAAAAAGGTTTGTTTATTAATTAATTTATTTGTTAGTGATCTAAAAGGGTTATGGTCAAATAGTTAGAAAGGCCAAGCCAGCTATGCTTTAATTGTGCATTGGTTGAACAAGCAGGTCATGTTGGTGGTGCAATTTGGACATTTCATTTCATTTTTTTTTTAACTAACGAAAGAAGAGAAGGATTGTTCGTAAGATAAGATTTGCTAACCAGTGTCACCTCCGACTACAAGCAGCTTCTTTGGAGGCCTTGATGGTACATAGATTTGTGTTTGCTAACCAGGTTTAATGGCCTTGACAGATGCATTGGGATTTATGCTGATAATGGGTAGACAGAGTCGGATTGAGATATAAAGGAGGCAAATAAGGAGACAGTTGGAGGAAGAGAGATTTGAGAAGTAGGAGTGTTATAATGTTCTACTTGAAGTGACAACCAGGTTCGACAGGTGCTGGGTTCATGATGTTAGTTTACAATGCTTGAAAGTTTGGTACCAAATAGGAGAGAGAGAGAGAATATCAGTTAATGAGTCACAATAATTTATTTATTTATAATTTTTTTTCCGGCTATAAACTTCACTTTGCTACTCATTTTTTTACTCATAGTCATAGATCATATAACTTCTTGCATATTACTATCTTGTCATAATACTGCAAAGAAGTGTAACATTCAAAAGCTATGCGATAAAGTTGAGCCTAGAGTGTGCAAACAGGTGTAATGTGTGCAAAACGTGTCAGGCTGTCAGCACAGGAAGAAAATGAAGTACCCCTTTTCACGTAGGAGAATAAGGGAATAGACTTGATATATAATGTTTTTCTAGATCAGTATTGCAACTGTTGTTGAGGTGCTGGAAGACCTCATCCTATCTCATATATTGTTAGGGGGCGCGGGAGTGGCAAGTAAGGCTGTAGACAGATTCGAAGATATAATAAACAATGCCTGACTCATAATAGAGCATCTCAATTTATTAAGTCAATATCACATAACCAAAAAAGCTATTAGCTACTTTTCTCATAAATCATGGCCAATTGGTCACTGTATAATATAACTTAAAATAGGTGTGGTTATATTTAATAAGAATGAATGATTACTTTACTCCAAAATTCCCTTATGAGCGCCTTTAATAGCGCAGGAGGCACCCAAAAGTGAATAAAGGCGCTCCAAAGTGCAGGCGATGCGCCATTTAAAAATTAGTGCCTTTGGTGCCTTCATGGCACCCCCTGATGACATAGCCTATCTCTCTTCAAAAGGAAAGGTTTTGTGGAAAGGGATTCATTTTGCTTTGTCTTGGTCGGTGCGGAAAGAATCTAATAGCAGGATCCTTCATAACAAGGGTTCAGATTTGAAGAGTTAGTTATGGAGGTTTTAGCCACTCTGTGGGTTTTGATTTCCATCATGAAGCTTTTAATGGGATATTTTTTGAGTCAGTCATTGTATGGTTAATTAGGAGAGTTCAATTTTGGGGCCTTAATGCTTTAAGGCCATCATCTTTGTTTTAGTTTCCGAGTTTGGTCTAATAAATTTACCTTTATTAAAAATCAACAATTGAAAACTAGTTTCAATTTTGGTATGAGGAGGTTACAATTTGAATGCTTGCTTATAGCTTTTAGTTATATACACTATTATAGGAAATTACTCAATATTGTTCTCAACATTTCCGTCAATTGTATATTGATTATAATAACCTTTCTTTGCACTTGATTCAGGAGTGCTGACCAGAATGAAAAGAAGTTAGGTTATGGTTTAACAAATAACAACATTAGGGCTGATTTGCCATCAAATATTGAAAAAGGACTTGGCAAAGAAGTCGCAGAAGGAGTTTTGGGAGTTGCAGTGGAAACTGCAAATGGGAAGGCAGATGGCATGTATTCATCTAAGGTGATCTATGAGTCAGATATGATTAGTTCTAAAATCAACTCAAACCATTGTGTTTATATATACTTGAAAGTTCACTATCCTGGTTTTAAATCTGATGATTTTTTGGTTTTAGCAGGCTGGAGAAGCCCAAATTGGACCAGTTAGCTCAGTTGATGACGGGTAGGAATCCAAGACACATCGAGAGACTGCCATACTTGATAATAATTTGTTTAGTTAACACTTGATGATATGTTAACAACGGAAGGAAACTCTTTTAAGATAAAAGGAAAGTTGAAAGTTGTGATTTTACAGTTTCATTCTGCTTACTCGTCACTTTCTTATGCTGACAGACAGGTTGGGAAAGATGAGTCACAAAAGAGAAAAGGGTCTGATCAGCAGTCTATTGCCCACAAGGACAATACTGTATGCTCATCTCAACTTAACTTGAGCAATTTTCATGCGAAATAGTTTATCTGAATAAGCAAATTATCTATATTCTTATATTATCTATATGATCTATTTATTAGACTTGTTTTTTTTTTGCAGATTCATGAATTTCACTATTCTAGTTCAGGAGGTGAGTACTCTTTCACGATAAAGTTTATTAAGTTTATAATTTTGTGGATCAGTTACACTAAAAATTGGTGTAGATTAGATGAATTTAACTTGTAAATTACTTTTGTGAAATAACATTTTGATGGCCCAACTAATGCTTTAGAGCTGATACTTATAATCATCTGATCCACTTAATTTGTATAAAAGATCTCTTTACACATTTACCAGCATTTTTGTTGGGAAATAGTTGATGACCTTATGGGCATCATATGTTTCCTTTTGGTCTTATAAGCACTTGTTACTTGCTAGTTGTTGCTAAACTGAATTAGAACTTATTCGTAATTTAATTCACGCAGCCAATGCGACCATTCCCCAGCTAACATCTGTCAATGGAGTGCAAGTGGATATATCACTCAGGATATCATCACATGGGTCAGCTTGTGGTAGTCCTGTTCCGTCACTTGTTAAACCAGACAGCCAGGATCAGGAGCAGCCAACTTCGGTAGGCTCGTCATCATTGTTATCTTGTGCTTCAAATCTGTCAAATTCCGTAGCAACTACTGTAAATATGAGTTCACAATCATATACCGCGCCACCAGCAACACAAACTGCCACTATTGCTCCAAAAGGCCCAGTTTCTAACCCGAATGGCAAGGTAAGATTAAGTCAATGAGTTGGAATCAATATATTCACCTATGTCATACTTCCAAGTAACTGTTTCATTGCAATTGGTGAACCTTGTTTCTGATTTCTTACCCTCAGTATCTCACATTGTTTGGATCTTTGGACGATTTTAGTTTATTTAGCTTGGACCTGGTCATCTCTATCAGTGTCTAACATTGTTTGGAACCTTGCTATACACGTTCACCTGAGTATTGTACTTTTAACATATTTTTTAAAATAGTTTATTTGAATAATGTGTAGGAATTCAAGCTTAATCCTGGAGCAAAAACCTTTCTGCCAATGTTCTCCATGCCTAAATCAGTAGCTCCTCCAGCAGCTACAGCAGTAGGAAGCATGGCTTACATCCCAAACAATACACCTGTGGTACCTGTTGCTGTTGCATCACCAGAGATTGGAATCAGCCCATTTGTACCACGACCGTCTTTGCCGATGAAATATGTCCAATACAATAATATGGTAGCTGTAAATGGTGACAGCACCCTGCCTCAGTTTTCCCAACATGTATGTATCTCTGTTTCTGTTATTTGTTTATCGACTAATATATTTTTTCAAAGTAAAATTCATTGAAGCAAGGCCAAACTTTCAAGAAAAGACACCTTAAAAGAAGTAAGGCCCCAAGAACTAACACTAGCAACTTGCCTTCAAAGAAATCAAACAAAAGTAGGTTCTTCTTTTTAGTTGAAACTTCAATATGTACTGAATTTCACTTGTTCGCATCAAAGGAGGCTCTCGATACGTTCTTGTCATCTTTTGTACTTCTATGGGTTATGAAAAAAAGATGTAATATACATTTCTAAGGTTTTATTTTATCGTCTTTTTGTATCGTAGGTTGTTGGACATGTGGGAAGCAGGCCTCAGCCAATTAGATATGCTAGTCAATATAGTCCTGTTCAAGCAGCGCCTACTTATGTTCATACAAATTCACAACCTGTGAGTGTTGAGAACATCTCATCAGATTTTTGTCTTAATAGCAAGGTCTTCTAGTTTTATGTCGCATAGCCTTGCTTTTGGCTATATTTGTTCTGTTTAATCAGCGACACATGCTTATTTATCCTTTTCAGGTTGCGGTTAGCCGACTTGGACAGCTTGTTTATATGCATCCAGCTTCACATGTAAGAATAAATCTATGTGATGATATTTATATATATATAATTGTCGATGTTGGGGTAATACTAAGTAACTTTCTATGTTTAGTCACTTACTATATGGAGGCATATAATATCTCTGTGTTGATAATTATCAATATGAGATTGTATAGTAGTGGCACTCTTTTTGGTTAATTGAGTTCTCTTGTTTCTTTGTCAGATCTATCATCTATGTATAGAAATCACCTTCAGTAAAACTCCAAAATGAAATAGCTGTTACTGCATGTGAAACACAAGGGTAGTATATGATATCGCAGCAGTGAACTTACACAAGTTTAACTTAGGGTTAGGGTGGGGTCCTACTTTAGTTGTGGGTCAATTGAAACCATGAACTTTCATGACCAACTGATACTGTTAGAATATTGATGTGAGAACCTGGAGAGTATTACAACATTGAAATTCACAAATAAGTTAAACCTTACCGATTATCCTTGTTCTAACACAAATAATACCTTTCTTGTTCAACAAAAAACACATGCATTTTTTTTTTATAATAAAGGCTTCTTGTTATTTAATCAGTGTATGAGACTGAAAATGCAATTGATTGGGAGTGGTGTGGTGTCATGTAGATTAATCTAAGTAAATATTGACAAGGCCACCAGGATTTGAAAAAAATGTGATTTTCATAAATGTGAAGGATCGCAGGAGTTTATTTACAGTCATTCTACTGTACTTTTTCTCAGTAGTTACTTCAGTTACCTTAATAAAATTTGTATTAGAAAGGCTCTTATGCCAGGATATAACTACCATATTGATGGGCTTTGCATCTTGCTTTCAAGGATGTGCTGCAAGGTTCAATTATTCCATCGCCAGTCTCTGCACACCCTCCACTAACTACTCAGATCCATTTGCCGAAGCACCAAGGTATGACTTGCCAATCCACGTCACATAGATCAGTACATAGAATGCACATGTGAATGTACCTCAGGCATCTCTTTGTAAAAGTGTTGTTTCGGACTTTATTCATGATGCAACCATTTTCCAAATTGTTTTGTCAATTTAGCCCTATCCTTGGTTTGGTCAAGTCCAATATCTGTTTCATCCAATCAGCTAAGCATAGTGGAATCATTAACAGAGTTGCACCATTACCCAGCTTCCAAAGGCAGAAAATTTTGTTGCCCCACCCAACTCTGTTGTCGTATTGCTTTCCAAAGAAAGGCTGATAAAATGGTTGTCATAACCCTAACACCATTCTAGGTACCGTCTTCGAACAATGCCCATTGCTACTATTCAAAGGTCTTATTTAGTGAAGCACTGGTGTTGTTATCGGCCAGAATCTGTTTGCGGCTTAAAACAGTTCTTTTACTATTTTTCTTTTCTCAGCAACTTTCTCACCATCATTTTCATTTTTTTTTCAGGCAGTGCAGGTCCCCAAGCATTGCAGGTGTGTGTGACTCAACCACCTTTCGTAACCATGCAGCAACCATTTGCAATGGCAAGTCACATCCCATTGCCGCAACCAGCCTTCCCTCCTATAGGACCCATTCAGGTCCCTGGTCCCAATGCTCACTTTGGCGCTAAATTTTTCTGAGTTCTGTGTATTATCACACCCCCACAAAAATTTTGATCTAATTGGAGATTCAGCTCATAAGCCCTTTTGTCAGTTCATGCTTGTAATGCAATTTTGTTAGATGGTGAAAAGGAAAAAAGTTTCCTTTTCGTTGTTTGTTTAAAGCGGCGCACATGCCATTATTTGAGATTGGATTTTGTCCATGATTATTCAGTTTGGATAATGATAGAGAGAAGTTGGTGGTGTTAATGGAAACAAATAAGAATTTGTTGCAAATGAATCATTCAATGATCTCATCTTGCGATCCCGGATCCCATCCAGTCTTGTGATGTAGAGTGGGATGAGGTTGGGATAAAAATTTTCAATCTCATCCATCTCGTCTCATTCCGTTTCGAACTTATTTATTTAATATTTATTATTTTTAATTTTAATGTTTTAATCAAGTCTGACTTAATTTTTGATGTTGTTGATAACTATTTCAGACTTGATTATTGATGTAATTGATTTGTAAGATTTAAATCATGTTTGGTGTAAAATTTTGACTTGAATAAATTTATTGCCGCCGGAATTTTTTTTAGTACCATATAGTCCCATCCTGTTTTGATCCCATCTCAAAGATAAAGCGATGGGAATGGGATTTTGATGTGGTCAATCCCATCCCGTGCCCACCCACACTTTGGAGGATAAGAACACCTAAATAAAT